>JAWNZC010000401.1:235000-835000 GCA_035771165.1 Paragorgia papillata
ATGGGCTTAAAGTTAGTAAATCATTGCGTAACTATACAGAGAGTAACTACACCCTTTTCTAAAGATAAGCTTTGCACGACAAAGTCAAAGTATTCGGACGGACGTACATTCATTTGCTCTAGCAAGTATATTCGACCATTACTCCGTCTCCAGCACCATTTATTAACTAACGATCACGAAAGAAGAAGATATAGTAAGTACTATTTTAATCTCAACTCATTTAAGCCTGATTCACACTTGTGAAATAAGCACATTAAGCACAAGAACGAAACAAAAGATAAAACAAAAAGCTATTGCTATATATGGGGCGAAACAAGCATAAGCACATGCATAAGCCACAGCCCGGCTAACCGGCTGACTCGTGTCACGAAATTACTTTCTCGGCCACAAAAGGAGATTTTAATCAACGTTAAGCCCTAATCAAACGAGAACGCAAGTCATCGCAAGTTGGCAGTCGGGAAACTATTCAGAGCGGCTGGCTGAGATAGCGCGACTGCCAATTTGCGATGACTTGCGTTCTCGTTTGATTAGGGCTTTAGGATTCGTTTACATCTAAACTAAACCAATTCTTCTTTGTAAATTTAGTTTACGCGAGTTTCAAAACCACAGTACGATCCTAATCAATCGCGTGAGCCCGGTTAACCGGGCTAGCCCGGCTCATATAATCAGCCCCTTATACAGCTCTTGTGCTTAGCCCGGCTCATGTGATCAGCACCTAACAGAGAAAACAAAAAGGTTCTTTTTCGTGCTTGTGCTTACGCTTTTTTTTACCCCGGTTCACACAACTATTTTGTTTATGCTTATGCTTAATCAGGCTTTAGTGTCATTCATCGTTCCCAGATCCTGGAAAACTACATGTAAAATTTGAGTGACATAACACAGCTGTAGCTTAGCTATATAGCATTTTAAAAAGAGAGGAGCAATGGCCAACCCCAAAAGACTAAGCAAAAAGCTTTTTTTAAAAAGACTATATTATACCATCTCTATATATATCAGAAACGTCCAAAATCCCGGTATCTCGCCAAGGGCACACAGCATCATCAATCATTACATCTCCACCTCCTTAATACCCACTCGACATGTAAAAGATTTTTGGGAACAATTATGGCTTGAGATTTAAAAAAAATGTATTATAATAATAACAAGGCCACTTGCACAGCGGTCTATTCTTCTATGCGCGAAAAGGATTATTTATTCAGACAATAAACGTCCTCATTTGTTGCTGCGTTTCAAAACTCAAAGGAGCGTCTGAATTCTCAATCATTTTCATCTAGCAGGTTATGGCATCGTTTGTGACCAGTTTTCTTTTTTACTGGCTTGGTTTATCCTCGATTTGGATGGGGAAGACTGTAGTCGCAAAGAAACTTGTCTGTGAACGGATAAAAATTTCACTTTGCGAGAACATTGGCTATAATATGACAACGATGCCGAACCGTATGGGGAATGACGACCAATTAGAAGCAAGAGGAAAACTAGAAGAATTTCGTCCTTTGATCGAAGTTGGATGCGCAAAACACTTTAAACTTTTTGTTTGTTCAGCATTTGTTCCAATGTGCAATGAAGATGTCGATTATCCTGTTACTGCTTGTCGTTCCATGTGTGAAGAAGCAAAAAAAGGATGTAATGAAATTATGACAAGATTTAAATTCAAGTGGCCTAGAGGTTTGAGGTGTACATCATTCCCAGTTCAGTTCAAAGAAAAGATTTGTATTGCTCCACCAGGAGACAGAGGAAAGACTACAACGAGCCCGTACTCTGCTCCGACGCTGAATGTGTCTGGCGGTGACAAAGACATCAAGTCTAAACCAACACGAGACGCTACAGTGCATTCAGGTAGTCCTATACTTGGAAAGTGTGTTAACTATAAGAAATTTGTTTACGTTGAGAAGAAAAAGCGTTGTGCTGCCAAATGCGGAGAGGATGTTTACTTTGACAAAGCGAACAAGCAATTTTCGGATGTGTGGTTATTGATATGGTCAACTATATGTTTCGTTTCAACAATGGCCACCGTTTTGACTTACTTAGTCGACAGAAGTCGATTCAAGTATCCCGAAAGACCGATCATTTATCTCGCGTTTTGCTATAATCTATATTCTGCTGCCTATTTGATCCGTTTGATTGCTAAGCCAGAAGGAATATCCTGCAGCGCCGATGGGGACCATTTGATTATTGATGGACTTAACACTGTCAGTTGTTCTATAGTCTTTCTTTTGCTTTATTATTTTGGTATGGCTTCATCTCTTTGGTGGGTCCTTCTTACTCTAACATGGTTTCTCTCAGCCGCTTTGAAATGGAGCCAGGAAGCTATAGCAAACAAGTCGACTTATTTCCACGCCGTCGCTTGGGTAATTCCCGCCATTCAGACCACTATAGTGTTGTCAACGAGAAATGTTGACGCTGACGAGTTAACTGGCTTATGTTACGTCGGGAATCAAAATGTTGAAAGTTTGGCAGGTTTTGTTTTGGCACCTCTTTGTATTTATTTGGTGGTCGGCACCACGTTCCTTTTGGCCGGCTTCATCTCCTTATTCCGCATTCGTTCCGTGCTCAAAGACCGTAACACGAACACTCGAAAATTCGAGAAATTAATGGTAAGAATTGGCGTGTTCTCCGTGCTGTACACTCTGCCCGCTACAGCAGTTATTGCGTGCTTCGTTTACGAGTATTCCAATATGGAGTCATGGCAAAAGGATGTCGAGACGAATTGCATTAATGTTGTGACAGACGAATGCAATTTAGCGACGAAACCTAAAGAAGAGATCTACATGGTGCGACATTTCATGTCTCTGGTCGTTGGAATAACGTCAGGAATGTGGGTTTGGACATTAAAAACTTGTCAGTCATGGCAACTTTGTTACTACAAGAACTTCGCAAAGAACTCTCAGCGAAAACCTTTTAAACAACAACCCTTGTTGGTTCAAATTTCTACTGAAAACCCCATTCAAAATCCAACTCGGGAGCAACCCGACCACTCCCGAATGTCGCAAGTACATGTACCGACAAACCCTCCAACCAATGAGATCAGTCAACAACTACTGGCACCAGTTTAGATACACGAGGTGAACAGGAAGCACACCACACGCAACTTGTACTGCTCCGTTGGCAACGTAGTGAGGTATCTAATCTACTATTGCTACCTACATTAAGAAACTATATATATATATAGAGAGAGAGAGACGCTCTGTATAGGCACACAGTTCTCATATATTAGCGGTACTACTTTACATAATAATTAATTAATGATTAGTGCATGATTTATATTGCGCATTCTCCATGACGTGGTGATCGAATGCGCATTGAGTGTACAACAGAATAGATAAATACGTATAGCTATATATTTACAATATATGAAATAGTTAGGTGTAGGTGTTGATTTTTATGGAGGGAGGAAAACCGGACAACCGTCTAACCGGGCTTAACTTTGGACATACAACGGTGAGGCAGCGCCCTGAGTTCACCCCCGTGAACAGCACACGCCACCCGTGCTTCCCCACTTCCCAATTTGCTCCCACATTTGTGTTTAATGCAGTTTCCAAATAGTTATACACCTACATTTAATAAAGCCGCGAGACATATATACCAAATATAAAATATTAACAGTATTAAATAATACTAATTCTTAAAACTAGAATAGAAATATAAGATATAGTGCAAATATTTAAATGCCATATAAATAATCCGTTTTTGTTTCTATTGTCTTCGAGCCTTGCTGGCTTAAAGACAAACCGTCTTAAGATTTTCTAAAATAATCTCAAGTTATCTAACACGCTGATTTTTTTTTGTTTATGCATAACATGTATTCAAAGCAAATCTGGGCGGATTCAAAAACCACAATCTCTTAAATACAAACGGAATGTCTTTGTTGTTTCCAGGCGTTATGTAAACAGGTTGATATGATTTGTTTGGATTTACCTTTAAAAAAACAACTTGTTTTATAAATATATCCATGCAGAATAGTCAAAATATTAATATAATTTAGAATACGATCTAGTCAGTAGTGACCCGTAGCGTACACCAGCACCAAGACCCAACGATGTTGGCGCACTGCCTGGCAAGGCTGTAGACGATGCAAAGTTAAGCCCAGTTAAGGCCACATAAAAAAAATTCCTTGATTCTCATCACCGCCCGACCACATTTTGAAGCCCGCGTACACATATGTTTTTATTTTGTTATAAAATATAAATGTGCCGCCCGACCGAAAATCTGCAGAAAGTTAATTTTTTTTTATATTTTATATTCGATTTTTGATGTCCCAAGCCGAAAATTTCTGCAACGGAATTATTTCATTGCGTGTTGGGGGACATGGTGGGACCTTGGTGTGACTTTGGTGTGACTTTGAAGGAAAATATAGGAACTGTCAACCTTTCTACGCAAGTGTTTTATTGTGTACATTTTGGAAAACAAGGAAAAATAAAAACACCTCCCTCTCCAATTTCAAAATTTTATGGAATATTTTTTATATTTTAATATAAGATATAAAATATAAACCTCCCGCCTCTTCGACATTTTCAAAATGTAGTGATGAGAATCAAGGAATTTTTTTTATGTGGCCTAAGCGGGGTTATACTATTTCGAATGATTATTGTGGGACAGTGAACTTGGGTGGAAAATAATGATAAGGTGTTACTCCAAGTGACGAACCATACTGGACAAGTAGAGAAAACCCGGCTGGGATTCGAACCCGCAACCTTCGGTTTACTAGTCCAATGCTCTACCAACTGAGCTACAGGTCAAGTTGGGAGCTGAAGGTCGAATGATATACTAGTTGGATGGATGACCGCCCGTCCAGGCTTGGCCAAGTTATTAAACGAATTGGATATATTATTAGAGTCTGAGAAGAAACGTCTTATCCTATTATACTTTGCTGTAGAATATATGTCCAAAATATTGTGGGTGTCCTAGTTTTATGTAGGACACCCGCAGTCCAGAAAGTGCGGGCGTCCGTACAATACCTAACAGGAGGGTTTATATTACTCATTTGGCAAGCGTTTGTGTTCCATGGTGGCGCATGGTAAGATCGCAGAGTTTATCAGGTACAAGTTCTGACTCGTTTATAGGATTAGACATTATTCATCATGTTAGAAAGTCTTGAGATGTGTTAAGAGTCTTACAGTAAAGTAGGTGTCAAACAGGAAAGTTTAATAAAACCTGCTGTGAGGATAGAGTTTTAACCTTTCACTCCCAACTTTCCTGGAGCTTTCCCATTGACGAGTAAAATCGTCTGGCGTTAGACAGAGTAAAATCGTCTGGCGTTAGACAGAGTAAAATAATAAAGTACGGAAAATTCCGTATTTGGGAGTGAAAGGGTTAAGGAAAAAAGTCTACCCAACGGTTAATAAAAAACTGCAATGTCTAACATACAATATATAGAAGTTGGTAAGAAGCAAAAACACCAGATGCTGTCCAATATATATGACACACAGACCTACAGGTTCATTAGGTAATCATCTTCACCTTGGTTGGATTAATTATTCGAAAAGTGGAACAATGGAAGTCAAGTAAGTGGTGTCCATCATTCTTTAAGAATATACCCCAAGATGAAATTATCACTAATCTCAGATTATTATATCTAATGTGTTATTACCATTTTAATATCTTGCAAGGTCAGACGAGTATTGCTCATAGTTCTTAAAATACATCTGAAACACTTGGAATAATTATATGCCAGATGAAAGAAGGAAGGAGGGAAGGACAGAACGATGGAAAGAGGAAGAGAAGGAAGAAAAGAGGAAGAGAAGGAAGAAAAGAGGAAGAAAAGAGGAAGAGAAGGAAGAAAAGAGGAAGAGAAGCAAGAAAAGAGGAAGAGAAGAGGAAGAGAAGAGGAAGAGAAGGAAGAAAACAGGAAGAAGAGGAAGAAAAGAGGAAGAGAAGGAAGAAAAGAGGAAGAGAAGGAAGAAAAGAGGAAGAAAAGAGGAAGAGAAGGAAGAAAAGAGGAAGAGAAGCAAGAAAAGAGGAAGAGGAAGAGAAGGAAGAAAAGAGGAAGAGAAGGAAGAGAACGAAGAAAAGGAAGAAAAGAGGTAGAGAAGGAAGAAAAGAGGAAGAGAAGGAAAGAAAGAGGAAGAGAAGGGAGGTAGAGAGGGAAGGAGGGAGGAATGTCAGTAGTAAACAATAGGAATACTTGAACATTGTCAAGAAAGTAGACTTGGACTCAAGGCTAGACTTTCAGGCCCATTCAGGCTTGATATTCAGGCCTTTTCAGGCTTGACATTCAGGCCTTTTTAGGCTTGACATTCAGGCCTTTGCAGGCTTGACATTCAGGCCTTTGCAGGCTTGACATTCAGGCCTTTTCAGGCTTGCCATTCAGGCCTTTTTAGGCTTGACATTCAGGCCTTTTCAGGCTTGACATTCAGGCCTTTTGAGGCTTGACATTCAGGCCTTTGCAGGCTTGACATTCAGGCCTTTGCAGGCTTGACTGTTCAAGCCTGACTTGTCCTTTACATGTCATGGCAATAAAAGTGTTTCTAAAATATTTTTGCAATTCAGTTCCTCAACTATTTGAACAACTTCCTGCTTTGAACTTGATTGGTGTTTCACTATAAAATCTAAATCGTATTTCTTATTGGTTGTTCAAAAACCAGAAACCAATCAAATTCAAAACAGAAAGTTTCCATCAGACTGAGTTAGCCAGACTGAAGAACTCAATTGCCACAACGTTAAATATTTATGAACGGCAATATGCTAAATTAATAGGGAGCCACCTTTTAATTCCGAAAGAATAATCAACACGCCTTATCACACACTGAGGCAACGGGGATAAATCATTAATAAGAACCAGCAATAACGACAGGGCAGAAAATGGAATTAAGACCACACATGAGAAAGTATTTAACACAAGTTTAATATTAATCGTTTTTCCGTTTACTAGCATATATCTCATTACATGCAGTACAACATAAAACTATAAAAAGTAATATTCTACACTATTTTCTAACAATTAAATAGCACGAAGTTAACAATGTTCAATTTGAGGGCACTATTCTCAAACCCACGCTCTGGAAAAACTGTTTAATTGTTATCACGTCTTTCGCGAAGTCTCTATTACTTACAAGTGCGCGGTTAAATTTAGGTTTGATGACACGTGTTGTCGATTGTCGTGTTTTAACTATGTTGTTTTAAGTCGTTAAAGTTTCACCGCCTTAGAACTAACAGCTAAATACCTGATAACATAATAGACAATATATAGAAAGCGCACTAGAATCGAACACAACATAAAAAAATAGTTAGATAATACTTATATTGATTTTCTACATGCTACGGCCAATACCAGATGGCATCATCGCCTTTTTAGAAAATTGCGTTACGTTTGAAAAATACGAAGCTGAGAGCTCCCGGGTGCTTAAAGCTGCTTCTTAGTTCTTTCATGGTGGTCTCGTTTATAAATATAGCTACCAAGCAGTACTTCTCTATAGTCTAGCTTGCCAACGGAGAAATCACAAGTTGCGTGTGATATATTTCCTGTTGCGTGCCACATGTATATCTAAACTGGTGCCGATAGATGTTGTTGTCCGTTCTCATTGGTCGGACAACTAAGATTTGACAACGGATGCGACGCGTTCGACGTTCCACAGAGGTCAGGGTAGTCTGGAATCGGCGTTCGACTCTGAATGTTTTTTTCGGTAGAAATTTGAACCAATAAGGGTTGTTGTTTAATAGGTTTTCGCTGAGAGTTCTTTGCGAAGTTCTTGTAGTAACAAAGTTGCCATGACTGACAAGTTTTTAATGTCCAAACCCACATTCCTGACGTTATTCCGACGACCAGAGACATGAAATGTCGCACCATGTAGATCTCTTCTTTAGGTTTCGTCGCTAAATTGCATTCGTCTGTCACCACATTAATGCAATTCGTCTCGACATCCTTTTGCCATGACTCCATATTGGAATACTCGTAAACGAAGCACGCAATAACTGCTGTAGCGGGCAGAGTGTACAGCACGGAGAACACGCCAATTCTTATCATTAATTTCTCGAGTTTACGAGTGTTCGTGTCGCGGTCTTTGAGCACGGAACGAATGCGGAATAAGGAGATGAAGCCGGCCAAAAGGAACGTGGTGCCGACCACCAAATAAATACAAAGAGGTGCCAAAACAAAACCTGCCAAACTTTCAACATTTTGATTCCCGACGTAACATAAGCCAGTTAACTCATCAGCGTCAACATTTCTCGTTGACAACGCTGTAATGGTTTGAATAGCGGGAATTACCCAAGCGACGGCGTGGAAATAAGTCGACTTGTTTGCTATAGCTTCCTGGCTCCATTTCAAAGCGGCTGAGAGAAACCATGTTAGAGTAAGAATGACCCACCAAAGAGATGAAGCCATACCAAAATAATAAAGCAAAAAAAAGACGATAGAACAACTGACAGTGTTAAGTCCATCAATAATCAAATGGTCCCCATCGGCGCTGCAGGATATTCCTTCTGGCTTAGCAATCAATCGGATCAAATAGGCAGCAGAATATAGATTATAGCAAAACGCGAGATAAATGATCGGTCTTTCGGGATACTTGAATCGACTTCTGTCGACTAAGTAAGTCAAAACGGTGACCATTGTTGAAACGAAACATATAGTTGACCATATCAATAACCACACATCCGAAAATTGCTTGTTCGCTTTGTCAAAGTAAACATCCTCTCCGCATTTGGCAGCACAACGCTTTTTCTTCTCAACGTAAACAAATTTCTTATAGTTAACACACTTTCTATTAAGTAACACATTTGGGTTACCTGAATGCACTGTAGCGTCTTGTGTTGGTTTAGTCTTGATGTCTTTGTCACCGCCAGACACCTTGAGCTTCGGAGTCGACACTTTGGGTACTGCTTTCGTGTTTGGATTTGGAATGTCCGTCTCTCCTTTGTGCGGGTTGCGGATACAAATTTTACCCTGATTGCTCACTGGAAACGACTTGCATTTAAAACCTTCAGGCCAAGGGTAGCCAAATCGTTTCATAACCTTTTCACATCCTTTTTTTGCTTCTTCGCACATGGAACGACAAGCAACAATAGGATAATCGACATCTTCATTGCACATTGGAACAAATGCCGAACAAACAAAAAGTTTGATGTGTCTAGCGCATCCAACTTTCATCAAAGGACCGAAATCTTCTATTTTGCGTCTTGCTTCGAGTTGGTCGTCATTTCCCATACGGTTCGGCATCGTTGTCATATTGTAGCCAATATTCTCACAAAGTGGAATCGTTATTCGTTCACAGACAATGTTCTTTGCGGCTTTTGTATTCCCCATCCAAATCGACGATAAACCAAGCCAGTAAAAAAGAAAACTGGACATAAATGACGCCATAACCTGCTAAACGAAAGCTATTGAGAGTATTCAGACAGCTTTTAAAAGGAATAGCTTCGACACTTGAAAAAGTATGTTATCTGAATAAAGCCTCTTTGGTCTTTGGGAAAAGACCGCTCTGCAGCGAGTTGTGGCAAACTGGCCTTTGTTATTATTGTTTCTTAATTTAAAATGTCAAGCCACGATTGTCGACCGGAACCATGGTAGTTGTCACTCAAACTTTTGTGTTTGCAAACATCTGCTATTTTCCAATGCAATAGTGCTACACCGTCGACCAATCAAATGGCAGATATCTTGCTGTGCACATATCCTAACCAATCATAAAAGCCGCGCTTAATTTCCATTTAAGCTAACGAGCAGTCATAAATTAATGAAGCAGATTGAAGCGAGAATAAGAGAATTGCTAAAATGTGAAAATCCTAGTGAGATGAACAGCCTCCACTGTTAAACTAAGACGAAGACCTAGCGAGAAGACAAATATTGATGTTTACTATCTAAACCACGGTGTTTCCGCAAGCTAACAGCAGGAAATATTCAACGACATCGAAGAACTTCAACAGGGATCATATTGTCTTAAATCAAAAGAATTGATGACAATAAACAGTTCACTCATTCAAAAGCTTTATTTATTGCCGTTTTTCAGCTTTTAGACGCACGGGGGACATTGAAACGACCAGCAAAATGACACCCAAAGCCCAAACGAGGCTGGCGTTAGAAGACAAGGCTGTACGACTTCGTGAAATGTATATAGTCCTTGCGATAGTCCTTGCGATACTCGTAAGCCTGTGAATACGATATTCTTTGTTTGCGTTAAGCAAAGAAAAGGGAAAGTAGCGGAAATTGTTTTTAAAAAATGAGAAAATGTTTCATTTACATGAGGATACATCTCTACATGAAAATGGCAGACAATGACGGGAGATAAAAATCGTGTCAGATTTTTAGTTAGCTCATCTTATCAATCGAGACAGCTTATCTAAGCATGGCAGTTCTATTTTTTCTCATGACAACGATGAATAGAAAACAGGCTTTGAGATATGTATGATATACATGCATAAATAGAATAACAGTCACTCGAGGATTGCTATAAATAACGATCCATTGAGTAAACGACTTGAAGTATTTCCTCTTTTCTTCCCGAAAGTGGAAATGTTTGCTTGTTTTGTGATTAATGATCAAAAAACACCACAGTTTATATTGCTTAAATTGAGGTAATTAGTAGGAAAAGAGACAAACGCAACGAGATTTGAGCTCTAACAAATGACCACTTAGTATTGTGGCAGGGTTTGATAAGATTTTTGTCAGTTATCGCGACCAACTTGAAGATTGTTTCTTTCACTCCCCGCTGTCAAGTCCCAGAGTAAACACAACCCAGGTGTTACATTTTAGGGTGAAGACGTGAAGAAAACAATCCTAAACGGATAAACGTATCCGGATATTACGTTAAGGGAAGGGCTAGCTAAAGCATGCACTTGTATATTGAATCAAGAGTTAATGGTCGAGGTTAACCAACACCCACACGCTCATAACAACCTTATTTGATAGATCACTAGCTTCAGAGTGTTCCGACAATATTGTTTGAGAACAGAGACTTTCATGTTGTCAAAAATGCCGACTACCAACTCCGCCCATAGGCTTTTAAAGCCTCAAAGTATGCAGAAGAGTGCTTTGGTTAATAGTAAATATGATTTTCAAAACGCTGATGTCTGTCGAATAACTCTTTTAATTACGTCTTGTACGCGGAGCTTTACATTGCCACACACAGTTTACCTAGAGCAATCTGGCTTATATCAATTTCCTTTGGGATAGACGGAGAATAAACTAACCGCCAAGGTTTTGTGAAATTTCAATAAAGAAAAACAAATACCTAATTCACACAGTTAAGGCGATAAATATTTCGACAGACTATTAAAGGACTAACTATGAAAAAAAAACTATAACCATATATAGCACCAAACAACCCGATGAAGTATATGTACGGAATATAGTCTGAAAGATTCCCACAGAGATTGAATTATCATAGTAATATCAGAAAAGGAGTTGTTAGTTTTAAGTTGCATCTATATAATGTGCCGTCCTAACGGCTTAAGTAAATCGTGAAAAGCAAATATTTATATATGGATTGTAATCTAGTAGTGCCCCCAGCATATACTCTTGCTATCGGAAATCTTGCACGCAAATGCTGGCCTTGAGCCCTAGAAGACCAATACCGTCCTCCCGGATAATTTATTAACCATCAATAACACACAACGGCGTCTGATTGTTTCCAAACTAAACACATTAGTCATCAGACTTACACAACTTTGAATCTACACGCCAGAATAAGTTTAGACCTGCACAAACATGATACCCTAACTTTGACAAATTCAAAATTTACTGCTTGACTGTGTTGAGACAACACTGTCTGACTAAAGCTCAATCACACCCACGTAACATTGATTTTATTAAAAATAATTAAAATTGAAGAATACTTAAGAGTAATATGAGTTCGAAAAAAAAAGAATAACGTGGATTTTTTCTCTTTGTTTATCATTACTAGCCATTTTTCCCACGAGATAAGCATACGATTTCATCTGCCAACAGCACATTAGCTTTCTGTCTACAAGTTATCTTAAGAGAATTAAAGTGCATGACATCGAAGTTGACAAATCAAAGTTCTAAGCTACTTTTAGCCGCGAGTGAGTTCCATCGAGATAGAAGGAACATTAGTCATTAGCACGATAACCATGCGCATGGTAATTTGTCATTCGGATTATCTATATAACGATCGCATCCAGTAACGTTATGAGCCTCTGATTGAGTTAGCTAAAAATAGCAAACAAATATCTAAAAGTGTAAAAAAAAAAGTAGAGTGCTCTAGTGCGTTGGTTGTGTTTTAGATAGAGCAAAGTCGTAAGTGAAAACGAAGGGCTCGAAGCGTCAGTATTTCGTTTTCAAAACTAGTCTTTTCGAAACGTCAGTATTTCGTTTTCAACACTATTCTTTTCGAAACGCGAGTATTTCGCTATCAAAACTATTCTCGGTAGTTTACCATCTTTTCACTTGCGTAAACAAATATTTAGCCTACTTTCATTTCCTTCGGCGATTCAAGATACTATATTAATTACAACGCAAGCAGGCGGTTTAAGATCTTGATTGAAGCTTCACCTGCCGACAGCTAGAAGGGAAGTGGTGAACCAAAACAAACGTGAACTAATAGGAAATGTTAAGAAATTAAAAACAGCATGAGTTATCAGTAATTTGCTAAATGAAATAGAAAGGAAATTTAAACACACTAATATGTTTGAAGTTAAACGGAAAGTGACGATGCAGTTTAATTTGTCCACACCTTGGATTCGGCATTTTAAAAGTTATTACGAAAATTGTAAAAAGCGATTCATGTAACACTAACAGGAAATAGTCAAGTGTATAAAAGAAAGAGAAATAGAAATAGTCTATTTACTTTGAAAAGGGAGTCAAAAGAAGGAGGAATTGTATATATAAGACGCCAAGATAACGAAACAATTACTCAGAAAAGTATTTCAGAGCCATTAGTTATTATACACTAAACTAAGGAAGTCTAAAAAAAGTCTAAAAGTCTAAAACTAAACTCACTTTTTATTTCTAACAAGTGATATTTGGCATTTCACTTTGGTTAAACTACATACATGTATATACTAGGAAGTTCAGTGTAGTGATGAAGGGAAATTTTGGAGGTTAATTTCAAGACCAAACCGAAACCAGTTATGAAAATGCAACATCAAACGGATAGGAAATCACAGAATAGGAAATCTTGATTTTGCATTTTCACAACTGCTCCCGGTTTGATCTTAAAATGTATATAACATTAGTTATTTATACTGGATACGTCTGTCAGTTAAATCTAAGCTGTTCTCCTTAGAGGTCCAGCAAGAGCCATCGTTCATTGGTCCATTGTTACTAGACTGAGAAAACTAGAGAATCAGTGAGAGAAAACCTGTGGTGTTTGGTAGAGTCAAACTAGAAATACTCTTCTCACATGAGGAAATTTTAATGAAAAAGCTGCATGAACACTGAAGTATAAAACCTGGGTCAGAGGCGAAAAGCACGTGTGCTAACCCATCAACACATGACCCGTATGTACCAATATTTCCATAAGCCGTATACAGCAGAAACAAAAAAAAACGAAAGTGGCCATGCAGTGAAAAGGCCTGATTACATTTAGGCCATTTTTCAACTTTGCATATACACCATTACACTAGTCTTAATGCAGTAGTACAAAATATTATTTTAATAACACTTTCAAAATAAAGTTACGGCTACTTCAAACCAGCTCTCTGAGCTCTGTAAAACGTTTGGACCATCACGAAGCGATATCTTCAGAATATCCCGAGCATATTTTTTCGATGGATAAAGCTACTATCAGTACAGCTATTACTTCAGAAAATATAATTAATAATACAAAACATATTCCGAAGAATAATGCCATCCCAAAAACTCAAAATACAAGTCAATACAGGACAAAACAGTACTGTAATATTTCATGTCATCTTGACTTCAGACAGAGTAAATCTACAATAACATGCTAGGCAAAGTCTCTAGTCTATAGATAGTCATGCTAGGCTATTATATACTTGAGGCTATTAGAAAGAGATCGAAACCACATACAGCAGTAATCACCAACAGCTGTTTCCAATTAAAGCTACAACCACGAGGGACAAATAATAAAGAAAATAATTGCTCTAGCAAGGCAATCAACTGTCATGTCAGAACTAGAGCAACAAGGTAATAATCTGACTAATATAACCATATATGGAGAGGCACAGTATACCAAACTACGAGAGAAGAGTTTCCGAACGCAGAATAATGTATTGGGCTCCCATTTTGGTCCTCCTATTTTGAGATTTGCCGGGGTAACCAGGCCTAATTCAAGATGGCTGCCTGCGTAATTATTTTTCCAAAAACTCCTTTATAATTCAAGAGGAAAACACAAAGAAAATTCATGTTTAATGAGTTTCTTTATGTGTGATAAATAATTCTCTGGGCTATCGCCTCGTGTTTTAAATCTGATAAAACACTGCTGCTCGTGTTTTAAATATTACATAATGTTATCTAACCCAAACACAAACTCTAATCCTAGTCTGAAACCGAGTTTATCGCCTAGCTTATACGTTAACCTGACCAACTAGCAAGTTTACCGCCTAGCTTGAAAAAATGAAGGTATTTATATATTGACCTAGCCTGCGTGTGGGCGGACCGATTCCTCCCGTAAAGAAAGCACGCGGGCAAGTCCAGACTATCCAGTAAAGTCTCAAAGTGATAGTTAAAATATGAGCGGCCGATCTTTATGGGCATTTACTTATCAAATTCTAAGTGTAAATGATGAACACTTTGTTTAAGAGTCGTAGGAAAGGTTAGATAAGATCATTTACAGTCAGAAAAAGCTCAATTTGAGGCACTAGTGCCTATTAACTTTGATAAAACCTTGATGTTTTATTAATCAATGTTTTATCCGTAGTTAAAGATGCTGATCGCATATAGTTTCAGATATTCTAATTTTATCCATGATTTCTCCTCAGACCTATCAGTATCATATTAAATGTTCTTGTAATCAATTGAGATATGGTCTGGAAACTCAGCTAAAGTCTTTGGTCTATCTTTTTGTTCGCCTTTATGCATTTTTGTGCACGGTGCACGGTCACTGAACACATTGTATTTTAGTATAATAAACGAATTGTCCAATAGCAACGTTTCAGTTCAATCACTCAACCGTGCTACTTAAATATTAATAAACCCACGGTGTAAGGTACGGTTCAACATAAAATCACAGCTCATTATAGGCGCTTCAGTGAAGTTTGCCGAGTTTCCAGACGATATATCTCGATTGACTATGCTCAGAAAAAAGTTCTGAGTTTCCAAGTATGACTCGAACACACAACTGGTGATCTAAAGGTTGTACAACGCTCTTATATCTTAGGGCCTGTCCACATGAGGCGAGTTATCTCGGGGGGTAGGGTTATCCCTATCCCCCGAGATAACTCGGTGTTAGTTTATTTCCATGTTAAAAAAAGTAAACACTCGGGGGATAGGGATAACTCGGTCGGAGCGATAGGGTAACCCTAGCCCCCGAGTTGTCCCTACCCCCCGAGATAACCCGGTGGCTCGTGTGAACAGGCCGTAAGAAAGGCTTCGTCTCGCCTACCGGATCTATATGCCGGTAACTCAAGCCATGTGAAGTGGCCCCAAAAATAGCGACAATTATAGTCATAACTCATAATGGCAAATTTCACTTCGGCTGAGACAAGACAGCTGTATTCACAAGATATTGCGAGCTATTTTAAAACTATAGGAAAACAACCAACAATAAAAGAATAAAACTAAAGTACTGAAACGCAGTACATGCATGTGTTACGACGTCTAAGAAAATTTATAACGGTGATGAGCTGCCGAGAGTTAACGAAATATGGACCTTTTAAGCCAAAGCCTTTCCAAGTTATTATTCATGAAAAAAAATGCAAAAGAAATAAATATTTATTCAGTATTTAGAAATCGGAAAATGATTACGGATTAGCAAACTTTTATCTCGATTTTTCTTTGAAATATAGATTCATTTTGAGAAATTATATTCAATACTTGTGTCCTTGCTCTGATTTCTAAATTCGGCATCACCTCGTATTTTCAACTTTGGCCTTTGCTGTATATTTAGCCGAAATAAAACGTTCACTTGTTGTTTGATTTATTAGTTAAAAGCTATCTTGGAAAAAAAAATGGGACAAGATGGTAACCGCACCTTTGTCCCAATCTGAGACATAAATCCTAGTGAAAGGCAATTTTCGCATTAGCAGGAATGTAGATATTAGTCGCTCCACGGTGCCGGGCCCGTTTCCGCGGTTATAACTTCGTCATAGGTTGGCTATGCTATACCGCAGGGGCATAAGAAACTTGATAAACTTAGGGATCTTTAGATCGTCGGAAATGGCATTTTCAGAGTCTTCTCTACCTCTTTCGTTAGGCCCTTTCATTAATTCTTTCATTATGATTTGTGAGTCTATGCTATCCGTGAGTCGGGATGGATTATTATTATTATTAATTGGCCGATCATTGAAATTAAACATCCGATGGACGAAAAATGTTGTTATTAAAATATCGATTACAGATATTTGATTAATATATATACGATTTCAAATACTTCTAGTTTCGGATTCAAATATTTCGCTGCAATTTTTTTTAAAATTCAATTATTTTTTGGGGGGCCGAAAGCTATTGCGCCCCCCCCTTATAAAATATTGGGGGGCCGCGGACCCCCTGCTTCCTACGCCCTTGCTATATGGCTAAACCAGTATATAGATTTGTCCCATGTTAGTCTACGAATCCTTAGTTCTAAGTGCCAAGTGAGTACATGTGGTTAACTGAGTTCATTTATATTACGGTTCTGTGGTAAAAATCAACTAAAATACACTACTTGTATGACATTGTATCTGCAGCATCTGCTTTTTCAAATGCCAGAAAACTTGTCTCTTCCCCTTCCGTCTGATGAATAAAACCGTCTGGTGGTGGTCAGAATAAAATATTTAACACTTGACTTACGAGTGAAAAGGTTAGTCTTTAATATATCCTGCTAGCGCATATTTTTAACCACAAACTACAGGACTGCACCCTTGATCATGTGCTGTTACAAAAGCTTAATAGTTGGCGTATTGTAATGACTTCTGCTCAACAATAGCAAAGATATACACCTATTTTTCCTAAATAAACGTAACCAACTATACTTGTAAGTAAATGCGAGCTTTTCTTGTATATTTTTATAACACGTTTTTAAAAATTTTAAAAACTTAGTAACCTCGCAAATTCGGTCTACGCTGACGTCAGCTAAGGAAGAAGCGGGAAAAACAGCAAGAATAGTCAAACAAGACAGTTGAAATAGCTCAAACTTTTTTACAGAAATATTTCATCTTGAGTTACCCACTCTAAATCAGTACACTATAGAACTACTATATATCCAGATAATTGAGTAGAAATACTATCAAAGGTTAAAGGTCAACTAAACCTTTTGAAGTTATATTTTCTTCTGAAAGGGTTATCATCTAACTTAGGAAAAGTAAAGAAAAATATGAATTTCGAGGTAAAGCAAAGAATTTATCAGCGAAGCCTTCTTAGGTCCTCTTGAAGCACGACCGCGTTTCTAGGAGAATGGGTACTCCATTGTCTTTGACGTCATACCGGTAAAACCCACCAATCACCTTGTTGTTTGTTACCGGTATGACATCACAAGGTACTAGTACCAGTCTTTATTTCGACGCGGTCGACGTTCACACGAGTTCAGCAAAAGGAGCAAAAACTCAACCTTAGACAGTTCATAAAAGTGGAACCGAGTGACTGGTTTCAATTATTTCTTCGGTTTTAGATTGAAGTTTTCCGATTTTAACGGAAAATAGAATAACCTGGAGTTACCCTTTAACTGATAGTGGAGAACATGTATTTAAATTCCTCTTTATGGAAATATGTCACTCTAATATTTCATCATGGCTATTCACTCAAAATTGCATAATTTTCTAAATTGCATAATTTTTATTTTATCAGCAAGATAGTTGAGCTAAAATACCGCATATGACTTACTGGTAGTTGAGAAAATGCATTGAGTAATATTTTTAGTGTGCTAAATATTTTGAGCGAAGTTACGTACAAAATTTGTGGGTTTTTTTTGTTTTTTTAAGGGGAAAACATACTAACCATAAAGGTTATCTAACATTGTAAACATGATGAGAAAATAAATATAAATTCAAGTTGAAACACGTCTAGTTATCTTATTCGTTGTTCCAGTCTTCTAGTTAAATATTCTGACTCACAAGTCAAACTCCGAGGGCAGAACAAACTTACGCCTACGCTAACCAATGAACACAATCGTAAACATTCTACAATGATTATGACTCTCGTTATTTTCTCTGGAAGACTACCGTTTTTGAAATCATCACACAACACACGAAGAATAAACTGGACAATATTTCAGTTCTGCATCTTTATAAACTTCGCCAGGAAAGTTCTGAGTGACAAGCATTAAGTCAATTGTGGGAGAGGAGATTAACGGCATCTCTGAAATACAATAGGTCTTTGTGTTGTTAATCTATATATACGGTACGTGCAGTAATTTATCATATCGCACAGCTATACATTGATATGAAATCACACGAGTGGTATCACTGCCCACGGCTCACCATTGAACATGCAGCCTACGTTGTGAATAGGTTCAAAGTTGTGTGTTTTTTTCACAAACGTTAAAATGTAATCTCGTTTGTACTTTTAGTTTAATGTTTAACAAGATCAAGCCAAAGATGATTGCTTTTTGCATATGCAATACAAACAATGTGGTCGTCTTGGTTTCGCATTGACCGGGGGGAGAATTCTACACAATGATACCTCATTGAAGATTATAAGATTATAGCCTGCGAGCATAAGATTACAGAATTTTCACAGCATCTCAATTGCGGAAAGAAAGTAATTTCCCTCCGTTTACTGTAAGTATCACTAGTCATTTCGTGTCTTTATTCGTATTCAATTTTAGACCGCTTTGAAGCTGAAATGTGTTTAGTTTGTCAGCTCTTTTGTAATCTTGTTTAAAGCTTAGTTAGATTATGTTGGTATGCCCTTGTTTAACGCCTAACGTGAGTGTTGGTTAAGAGAGTGCTGCACGGGAAACGATTGAACTCGTGTTAATAGAACTGAAAGACAAATTGTAGGCTCTTAACTAGTTTAAAAGATAAACAAATGCGACTCAATCCAATTATATATATATGCAATAACATCGCACGCACTGCAATATGGAGATGAGGAACCAAGATCATTCTTGACAAATATGTTAAGAGCAGAATTCTAAATCCAATTTTTAATATCCGTTTGTGTCTGTTCATTGTAGTCAAGCTATACTCTATAATCATAAGAATTCGTTCAAATGATTGCCTATACACAATGAAAGCGGGACACACGCAGTCTTTGCAAGCACCTAGCACTGCGGAATGTTCCAACAGTGAAAACATTTGTACAATTTGGAAATGCAATCTTCCTTGCCACGTAGGAACGGAAATATAAACCATTAGTCAATATTGGGATAATCGTCATCAATTACTCGTCAAAGAATCCTTTTGTCCAATATTCTACACTTCCATATTAGAAATAAACTCGAGAAACGCTAGACCAAAATAATTATACTATTCTACGGTAGCTAAAGTTGTTCAAGACGTCAAATATTTCCTAACGAAGCAACTGTTGCCCTACTGAGATAATCAGTACACAAACACTAATTGACCAAAATATTAATAGATGATGAAAACACTGTCACAAGGGGTTTATAGAACTAAAATAATATTCAGTATTATCTCTTATAATTTTTGTATATTTCTTTTTACATTCATGTAGAGAAAACGTTGTTATTTAGGTCAATAAGTTGCTTCTTAAATAAACTAAAGGTTGATATACGAGCCCTATGAATGAAGGCATCGATGACAGCAGAGTTTGTGATAAGCCATCATCGCGTAATGGTATATCGCTTGAGAAGATGAGACTGTGTTCCAAAGGGATTGCCTGCGTGCTCTATACTACTTCTTCAATTAAAATAAAAATCACATGAGCAATTAAATAATAAGCGAAATCCCAAATCCAATTTGGAGGAGTATTTCAGAAGGGATTTTAGAAAGTGAGTGTTATAACGTCTGCAATTGGAGCCCTAAGAATGTTCAAAAAAAATTATCTAAAAATAAGATTGTAAGAGATACCTACCTCTATACAGTTCTTTAATTAAAATGCAAACAACACCGACCCGCAATTAAATAACAAGCTCGATCATAAACCTATAAGCGGAAGGATTCGGAAAAAAGTGGATGCTATACCTCTGCAATCGTAGGCCTATATTTAAAATCAACTAAAACTTAAGACAAATTATAAGTAATAGATAAAGCATTCGCGTCCGATCTGTATGGGGATTTACTTCGGCTCGCCGCAGATCACTTTGTCCAAAAGATTATCTTTATTGGGATTTACAGACGTATATACATGTGACTTGAATGCTACGTTTTGATTGCTTCTTAACCTCATTAATTATTCACGAATTTCACAAGAAATTATTAATTATACTCTACATTTTCTGGTCCATTAAAAAATCTAAATTACCCTATCCGACCTCTGTCTCAAATAGCTTTTGCCATTTGTGGCTGGATATATTACGACTCCAAAACTTTAATCGAAATTGAATAAAGTTGAAAGTTAATGAATTAGCTTTAAAATAAAAAAAAAGAAGCAGCAACTAACACTTGGCTATGAATATTTTCTGCCTTACATTAGTTATATAAAATGCGAGTAAGATGCATTTATGAATATCCATTCTAACGTTCTAATTTGGTTTTATAAAAATTCCAAAAGCTCTTTCTTTCTCTTTAGCAGCCATCTGGCGCCAGATCTTTATTTTTTCGCAAAGAAACAATTTAAATCGTCAAAATAGATTAACTATTGATGATTGTACAATGAACCAATATTAATAACTAATTTTGTGCTGTTATTTGTTTTTATTCTATATCGTCTTGGTAGCACTCGGTTAATTATATATTTTTCAAGTGGCAAAACAGGTTTAATTTTATATCCGTTTAGATCATTTTTCTATCCCTTAAAAACGATTCGTTTTCTGTTCTCAGCAAATTATATTTTCCCGTGGTCGCCAAATCGACGACTAAGTTGCCATGGTGCTTTAATTGGTCGGTCGTAGAAGCTCGACTTACTTAACATGGTTGACTTATTAATTTGTATAAGCTACTTTGAAAAAAATACGATAGAAGTTAGAAGTGAATGCCAATAAACAGTGTCTGCACAGCACTGAAGGCTCTTTTTCACTCAACGCAGAAACTAGGGGGGCTTTCCATTTACACGGTTAGAGCGGTCAGTCCGGTTAAATGGAACACGATTCGTTTGAGACCTGGGATGGTCTGACTGGAAAATTTGGTCCTAATCAAAAGCAAGTCCATTCTGGCCGGACTGATCGGTCTAACCTTGTCAATTGGAAAGCGCCCTAGTTCGCAGCTTGCTGCGAGTACTTGTAACTCATTGAAAAGAACTCACAACGAGAAAACAAGCACTGCAAGTTGTTTTTCATTAGATGCAAACACTCGCAGGGAGCTGATTTTTGCGATGACTGTAGAAGAGCCTTGAGGTATATAATCTTGCTCTAAATAATCTTTTGGCAGGTCAAGAAATGTCTCAGACATCAGCAAGTGAGCCTGCAATTATGGCAATGCCAGTGGAAGTACTGGACACTACCGTGAGCAAGGAGCAAGACGAACACAAGACAATGCCAGTGTTAAGTACTTCAACTATTTCAGAAACAAGTGATCACTCTTCATCTTTACTCTGGACGCCACAAAATTTGCCTACTAATCATTCAACGGTATGACCCTAACTATCTAGCTTTTAATTTCTAATTATTAATTTTTGTGGGTTTTTACAAAGCACGGTATACGACTAATACACCAGATCACACTACTCCCAGAGCATCGTTTAACCCCGGTAGCATGGGTTGTTAGAGTTCGAGGAAGTACGACGACACGTTTCATTGTGTAAGGTAGGCAGTGTTTTCGTAGGCAGTGTTTTAGATAGAGTAAAGTGAAAAGGGTGGTAAACTGCCAACAGTAGTTTTGGATAAAGGATAAAGGACTGGGGGCTAATCATCCTTGCTTGCAGCCAGTGGCTGAATTGCGAAGGACGCAGATCAACGTGGCCGTGTCGAGGCATATCAAAGGCGCTCCAAGCAGCCGCCAACGACACAGTTCAGACCACGGATCACAGCTAAGATGTTATATAGGTGTTGATTTTTATGGAGGGAGGAAAACCGGAGAACCCGGCGAAAAACCCTCGAAGCACAGGAGAGATCAACTACAACTCTACTCACATGAGTCCAAGCCCAACAACGGGGTCATTCCCACGCGGTCACCCATCGAAGTACTAACCCTAACCGAGCTTAACTTTTTGGTGAGAGGCAGCGCGCTAACAGCACACACCACCCGTGATACTGACGAAATACTGACGTTTCAAGCGAAGCCCTTCATCAGAGTAAAATGTGATAATTTTTCAATGTCTCGCATTAATTTACGCATAATGAGTATGCGGTCAGCGATTGCTGTACAACCTACCAAAAAAAACAACCCTGTCATCTCACTTTTTTTCATTTTACTTAGAGAGCAAATGCGCGGAGAAGTCACCGCAAGAAAAATGCTCGCCGTCTTTACAAACAAGAAATGAGCAGCATGACAGAAGAGACATCGCCATTTTTATCGACCCACGGACAAGAAGCCCGTGGAATAAAAGAGAAAAACTTGTGCTCGTTTGAGAGAGATTATCCACAGAACAGATACAGCTACACACGAAGAAGTGGCAGGAACTCTGAAAAGAATAGTTCAAAGAGATCTCCGAAGCATAGTAAAAGAAGACACGAGCTTTATAACGACTACACCAAGTACCAATATCATCGCAGGTCTCGCAGGGTAAGTCGAGTTGTCTTTTTATAAATTTAAAGTGTCCCTGTCCATATTAGTTTCATTTATAAATACGTTATACGTCGTACGCACACTATGATTGGTTAGTCACCGTGTTTAACCCTTTGAAGCCTGACGACGAGTCTTTAGTATTTTATTCTGGCTAACGCCAGACGATTTTATTCAGCACAAGGAGAGGTCCAGGCCTCAAAGTGTTAAAACCTATCTCTTTAACACTTTGAAGCCTGAAGACGAGTCTTTAGTATTTTATTCTGGCTAACGCCAGACGATTTTATTCAGCACAAGGAGAGGTCCAGGCCTCAAAGTGTTAACGAAGGTCTACCAAAAGTCTGACATTTCGAGTTTTCTTTTACAGGATAAACGCAAGAAGCGAAAGTCATTACATGAACGAAAAGATGAAACACAAAACAGGTAGGGGAGCGATAATATGAAATTATCCCTTTCTGCCGAGCCTGCGCTAAAACTGTAAACTGGCCAAATTCTTAATTTACACTCGGGATATCCTTTCAGGACCAAGAATGGTTTACCAAAGATTATCCAAAGAATTAAAGACTTTTTTCTTGGAAAGAAAACGAACAAGGGAAGTTATCACATAAAGAAAGAAGCCAAAGAATACGACAAAACAGATTTCGAGGAATTCTCGAGACCTGTGAAGAATCATCATCGTCGTCGTGAACCGTCTGGGAAGTTATTTCGTAGTGCAAGTGATTCCGATATTGAAGTTGTTAAACATCACCATAGAAGAAAACACAGAAATACGCAAGAAACTCAAGATGATTTATTTAAAAATCACAAACATTGGAAGACGAAACGTTTTCACGAGGACAATAAATTATCCAGTATCTGTGAAAGCAGTGATAAGATGGGAGGACTGGAACGAAGGTCTGGTAGTGACGGCAGACTGGTGCTAGCCAAGAGTGGAAATACGACGTACAATGATATTAAGTTTCAAAGCGGACATAAACATAGTGAACACACAAGAGAAGAAAGGAAGAGTAGACATCGAAAGAAAGAGGAAAAAGACACAAGTGATGGAAGTCATTCAATAAGATCATCAAGAAACAAAGGACGGCATCGGAAACGGAATAAAGATTACCAAAGTTTGAAAAAGAAATGGGCGAAGCAACACCAAAGTTTTGAAAACGACTTGGAAAAATTGGAAAAACTGGTTGAACTGATTAACATGAAAAACCCGCAGGGATGGTTGGAACAAAAGGTGAGTGGCGTTGAAAAATAATTTTATTTAAAGAGGGTGACAGACAGACAGACAGACAGACAGACAGACAGACAGACAGACAGACAGACAGACAACCAGCCACAACGCAACACATGATCCTGTCTTTGCATGACAACCTCCTTTACTCCAATTTACTAACCCTAGTCTCCATTCTCTATCCAAGCCTTCAGAAAACACAACAGTACTGGAAAGACTGGAAGCTAAACAAGAGAAATGCGTAGCTGAGGTGGACTTCACGAGACATGTTCTGATTTGCAAACTACAAAGACTTGAAAATAAAATAGAGGAAAGTTTATCAACAGTTGATTACAATAATAATACTACCGAGGAACGAGAAAGTAGCGTTGCAGAAATACGAGAAGAAATGTCGAACGAATGCCGTGATTTAAGAAAGCTGCTTCAAGAAACAAGTGATCAGTTAAAGCAAGTCTTAGAAGAGAAAACTGGAATAACAACAAGTGAGAAAGAGACGATTATCATGGAGGGTCAGAAAACTGACGATAATGAATATGAAAACGTACACCAAGGTTAGAAAAAGGCGACCAAACAAACATATTGTTGTAGAGACAATATACTTTAAGTAAAAATAAAGAAAAAATGAACTAAATTGACTTTATTTATATTGGATAACGCTAGCTGTTCTCTCTAGAGGTCCAGTATGAAGGGCCGTCATCCCACGCTGTCCATATATATTAATTAACGAGTTTTCAATTATTAAATATTCAATAAAAGGCTTCTGTGCATTTTCCCAATCACTTTGCAACCAATTTACAATGGTTTAATTCCGTTTTAGTACGTTTCTCTGGACAGAAAAGCTTGAATGAAGAGAGCGAAACGAGACAAAAACACGCATTAGGTAATCCTGATATTCCATTTCCAGAACTATCTCACCACCCTCTTAACAAAGGCTACCCTAGACATCAAAAAATGAACTCCCACAAGAAAGATACCGAAGACAAGAGACATAAACCCACAAGAATCTCAACATACGTGTGAATAATATAGTCAAGCTGTACAAAATGTATTATAATTTATTTATAGACTAGATTTCTTACTTTAACGCAGAACATTGTAAAACTTAAAAAGTTACGAACCACGAAATTAAATATTCGTCTCTTCTCTTCTCGTCTCTTCCCTTCCCTTCTCTTGACTCATCTCTTCTCTTCCCTTGACTCTTCTCTTCTCTTCTCTTGACTTTTCTCTTCTCTTCTCTTCCCTTCCCTTCCCTTCTCGTCTCTTCTCGTCTCGTCTCTTCTCTTCTCTTCTCTCCTCTCCTCTCCTCTCCTCTCCTCTCCTCTCCTCTCCTCTTCTTACAACTTTCCACGTGTCTCTTGAACTCGGTGGAGCCGCAACACACATTGTTTATACAGTATTCAGAGCGGTGCAAAAAAATCTAACACGTTTATTTTCAAACAAAGCCTTCACATATTACGTTTTTTTTGTGTCAGTTTCATAAACTATGACGGCAATTCTATTATTGATTTTGAATCATATTTTTATATTTAAGTCCGTTGAAATCCGTCCTTGCTTGAGTTTGTGGTAAATGTGAATCCTTAGCCAGTCCATTACCAGTAATAAATAGATACATATATACTACAATAAGTGATATGCAACAGTATAATATTTCAACTTGAGTTACTCTAATGTCTTTCTTACCATAACCTCTCATCCAATTAAATTCTTTCAATCACAATCGCGGCAGCACCACCTCCTCCATTGCATATACTAGCAAGACCTTTTTGACCAGGTTGTAAATTATGAGTCATGTGACCAACCAAGCGAGTACCAGACATTCTATAAATAAATTTTCAAAGATGATGATCATGCTTGACAGACAGACAGACAGATAGATAGACAGACAGACAGACAGACAAACAAACAGACAGACAGACAGCAAACCTACCCAATAGGATGCCCAAGTGACACTGCACCACCATTTATATTCACTTTCTCAGGGTCTAAATCCATTATCTGTAAAAATAATTAAAGAAAATAGCAGCTCATCTCACCACCTGTTTTTTATTGAAGAAACTTGTATTGCACAAATGCTAACAGTACAAAGACGGTATTTACCTTAATATTGGCAAGAACAACAGCACTGAATGCCTCGTTAATTTCCCACATAGCTATATCTTCTTTTTTTAGTCCAGTAAGTTTTAACAACTACAACAAAATTTAGTAAGGTCAGATTTTATTAATATTTGTGTTAAACTTACAATCCAGGACAGACCTCAGGCAAAACATTTTCTTAGAGCACAGTTATAAAAAACAAGTTACAGTACCTTGGGCATAGCAGCAGCAGGAGCAACTGGGAAGTCAATAGGTGCAACTGCAGCATCACAAAAACCTAGGAACAAAACAAGCAAAATATACAGTTCAACCCATCATCTTTACTTGGAACAAAACAAGCAAAATATACAGTTCAACCCATCATCTTTACTTGAAACCCCCAAACTTAACATGATACCCAGGGTCTCAGGTTGAATACACTGTAGCTATAGCATCCACAATTTGTATGGCATTAGGCAGAGTAAAATAGCAAAAGACCTGTTTTGGAGCAGCTTACAGGAGAGCTAGGTGGAGCCAACCTTGCACCCAGGGTCTTATCTCCACTAGCTTGTGGGGAGCAGAAATATGACCCTGGGTGTGAGGTTCAGGTAGGCCTTGGTCCAAGAAAAATTATGCTTACCTATGATTCTTGCCAGTGGTTTAACACCCATTTTATCAGCTATTTTACTTGTCATTAAAACAACAGCAGCAGCTCCATCATTTAAAGTACTTGCATTGGCTGCTGTTATGGTACCTTAGAAAAACAATATTAAATTGGAACAAAAATTTGAATAACCCTAACCTTTGCATCCAAAAGTCATCAGTGATGAATGATATTATATCAAAAGTATTGTCTGATAATATCACATTGCAAAAACAATATATTTTGCATTTGCAACAATGTGAGTTTATCAAAATTTATAATTTAGCATTCATCCCTTACCCAGAAGCCTCATGAATTGTCAGCCACAGGTACACATAGAATGCATTTTTAAAATTACATATGGTATCCCAAAATGCTTGTTGTGCAGTACTGTATACTACCAATATGATGATCATACTTTCTATATATAATCTTGCTGTATGTACAATGTGTTGATAAACTTATTAAACAAAAGAGAAATCAAGAAATATAACTAAAAATAATAATCAATTACCTCCATCTTTCTGGAAAACTGGTTTTAACTGACTAAATTTATCAAAGTTAACTCTTCCAAATTCTTCATCTTCACTGACAATAATATCTGGTTTTCCTAAAAAATTAGCCAGACAAATAATTCCCAATGCATTCAGGTCTTGCAAAATCCCAGCTAAGAAAATATCCAATTGGTAATATTATGTAGAATTGTCCGATAATATCACATTACAAAGACAATTTATTTTGCATTTGCAACAATGTGAGTTTATCAAAATATTAATTTAGCATTCATCCCTTACCCAGAAGCCTCATGAATTGTCAGCCACAGGTACACATAGAATGCTTTAATTACATGTCTCAGATTTTTGTTATACTGTACAGTATGCTTTCAATAAAGAATTTTTTTGATGATCTATATTTAGTATACAGTACATGTAATTTTTTTAAAGAGCATGCAACAGTAATGGTGTAATTTTTGTAATGGTGACTGCCTCACCTCTCCTTTGTGGGATAGAAACAGGTACTATTTCATTCTTGAATATTCCTTTCTATTTAAGAAGAAGAGTGAAATTAATATATTTAAATTTTGTTTTTACTACAGGAAAGAACTGTCATTTATAAACATTTTAAGTGCCCATTTCAAATACCTCATGAGCTGAAGCAGTTTTCTTATAAGAGTTGATAGCAAAATTGTCTTGGTCCTCTCGCGTCAACTGATGATCTTTGGCAGTCTTTTCAGTACAGCTACCCTAATAAGAACCATGAATATACAATATATACTGTAGGAGTATAATTAATCATCTGGGAATTAATTTACATATATATATATATATATTATTGTGTAAAGATAATACACTCTGTTTGACAAGTAAAATCATCTGGTATTAGATTATCTGATATTACATTAAACTCTCTTGTGTACTCGCAACTTACCATATGGATCTTGTTATAGACATCCCACAATCCATCTTTAACTATACCATCCTAAACAATAATAATTATTCAATTAAATTTCAAATGTTAAATTAAATAATCATTAATTATATTGATTAAAAATTCATACTGTGAGCTTACATTACCTGCAGCAGGTGCCCACCATAGGATGGTGCATCACGGTTCATATAAAAGGGCACATTTGACATGCTTTCCATCCCACCAGCAACCATGATTTCCTAAAGAAATTATTTTATTAATTTAGTATGTGATACAGTAGACCTGTGAGCTTCTTGTAATATACTGTAACAGACATTTGGTAGACCTCGCCCCTGAAAATTTGCATACACCATCTCTGGACAATCATGTCAGAGTGTTTTGTGTTGACATTGTCATAAAGTCAAATGATTTGTTTCCTTCACATTGCCTGCAAACTGCCTACATGTTACTAGCAGACAACTACACCCTTTCTTGTTGCCTTACCTGACTTCCACAGGCTAATGACTGAGCAGCTAACATGATGGACTTCATTCCTGATGCACACACTTTGTTAATGGTAGTACACGGAGTTGAAACAGGTAAGCCTTTGGGATAAAAAAAAAGAACAAAAACAAATCAGCATGAATGCAAACTCATTGCTGCTTAAGCTAGGCTTGCTGTGGGTTCTCCTTTATGAAATAGAATATGTAGTTAATTCATAGCATGCTCACCTGCACCTAATGTTGCTTGACGAGTGGGAGCTTGACCTGCCCCAGCTGGACAAACATTACCCATAAATACTTCTTGAACATCTTCACTTGCAATACCTAATAATCAATATAAATAATTACCAATAATTATGTTTTAGATTACTTTCAAACTGTATTTGTTGTCAAGCTTGTTTTTGAATAAATTTGTGTCTAAATGTGTGTGAAGGACAGGGGGGTGCATTATTGTAGAGAAGATTATTTTAAAAGGATAATTTTTATAAAATTACCTGCCCTTTCGATGGCTGCTTTAATAGCAACTGATCCCAATTGTGTGGCTGGAACTTTTGATAATGAACTTCCAAAGGAACCAATTGGTGTCCTGGCTGCACTTACAATTACTACATCCTAACGTAAAACAAACTATAAGAACAATTGCCCTTTATATAATTACACTCCACCCCACCCCCCTGACAGAAAGTAACTTATCCAAGATGGCAGTTTATTCTCTCTCCTTTTTTCAATTATCCCACCCCTCTTAGATCAATTCAATGATACGAGGGGTCAACAATGGTCAATAGAATTGCCTTATTCTTTAAAAAAAACCCACTAAATTGCGCAAGGAATTATCAAGCAATGTGAATTGAACTATTTCTTACTAATATATTTAGCAAGGTTTTTTTTAAGATTGAGGGAATTCTATGAACCACTTAGCGTTGGGGGAGGGGTATACTTGAATTGACCCCCCCCCCCTCTCCAGATCAGTCCTATCGTCTCAAGATGGCTCTAACCAAAACAGAGCAAAGTAAAAAGGTGGTAAGATTTCAAGCAGAGATCTTCAGGCGGTAGTTCACCTTTTCACTTTGCTAACTACAGTAATTTATAACCCAAATATTTTTTTATAGAAAAACATGCAAATAACTCCCAAAATATTATTATTAACCCGTTACCAAATGCTAACCAAATAAACTACATGAAGAATGAAACTGTTTACACAATTCTCCGACCAGGAAGACAAAGAAAAGGCTTATTTTTTAAAAATATTAAATTTGCTATTTTATTAATTTACCTCCCCAGTAGAAAAAGGTCTCCCAATTCTACAAAGCTTATTCAAGTTAAGAGATTAAACGTTTTTCCACATTAATGGATAATTTTGAATCAGTTTAAATTACATTACTGTTCTTTAAAGGATACAGAGCTGTTAAACCAGTTCACACGTGTAGAATGCCGGCGAAGACATGCCATGGCAGCCATCTTGAAAATATTTGCCCACGATCCAAGCAAAGCTCGTTTCCAGGATTACAGTAAACTGCCCACGAAGGGAATTCTGAGTGAATTTTTTGTGAATTTAATTGTCAACGCATGACATGTTTTGACTGTGTGATTTTTGCGTTGTAATTTCGAGTAGCCATCTTGTCAGCTTTTTCGTGAAACTTTAATGCATTCACACCTCTGTCGTTACACATTAATTTATTATAACACTGTTTTGTTTTAGATTTATTAAGACTAAAAAAGTAATTATTTTCATTCATTTTGAGTAAATTTTACACAACTTTAGGACCTTTAGTTTTACTAAAACTACCAAAAAAGATATTCTAGTTAAAAAGCAAAATTTCGTAGTCGCGCGTCACCCTTTTTTTACAATAAAATACTTGCAAATCAAGGCCGCGAATAACACTAATTTGGGAAATGATAGATAAGGATTCAACAAAGAAGCCTTTGTATGTTTTAGTAATTTGACTTAATAAGCTAATCACGCGAAATGAGACTCCTTGCGCTAGCTATTAACACGCAAAAACTTGTTTCAAAAGTTGAACTTTCAAAAAATGAAATATTATAAAGTAAACAAAATACAAATAAATTAGAAAAAAACTATATTATATAATGCTACGCTTACTTTTTAATATGGAAGTAGAAAGTTTGCATAAATTAAAATTTAATAAGGTAATTAATTAAAACTATGTGGTATTGTGGTTAAACACTTTTATAAAAATATACGTTTACAAGAGTATGTATCCGGGACACGTTGACCAATTTAGCACGTGATCGTGTATATTCAACCTTTCCAAGATGGTTTCTTGACCTTATCTCAAAATAATATTAAACTTGGACAATTTGATCGTCCTAAATTCTGGAAAGATCATTCAACGATAATAAAAAAAGGTCATTTTAATGATACGAATTTTTTAAACTAATATTGGTTGTTTGTTTATCATGCAGAAACCCTGACGAAAGTCCGTGGTTTGTGTTGAGAATATTTCTTTTTTGTATTTTAGAGGAGTTTTTATGATCAGCTTTAGCGTAGCTGATTGTTTCTGGATGATGTCGTGCTCGATGAGTGCGTGCTTATTTGATGAATAGATCTTCAGTACAAGGTACGTTTGTGAAGCTAAACAATCAAAAAACCTATTGAGAACACCAGTAGCAGATTATTGACTTATTGTCTTACGATCTTTTAGGCTTTTATTAATTCACAGCTGCTTTACAATGTAAAATAATCTTAACTCTTCAGAAAGAAACTGTAATTTATTTATTTCCTTTAGCACGTTTAACAATGCGTCTACGAGGTTGCAAATTGAATGCAAATACGACATAAAAGATCAAAATTCTTAACCAAACATAGAAATTTCCGGTTTGGAAATATTAGTTTTATACAATTTACTGTAACCGTGTTTCAAAGTCGTGGTTTTGTGTATATTTAATGTATGGTGTAGCTTATAGATATAAAGACTTTCATTTGTGTTTACATATACCTCCTGTTATGAGTACTTTATATTTATTATGCTTGAGTAGTTATTATCTTGCTGTGAGCAAACAACTTTTGTACTTTTTATAAAAGCACAGACAATGATGCTCTGCAGGGTCTATAACACTGTAGATAAACCAGAATTTCTTTCAATCCTTCTTAAAATATGAACGTTTAAGGGTACGCCACTTGTGGGAGATTAAATCAAACACTTGAAGATAAATTCCATATTTTTGCACAACCATCTACAGTATTATTCCTTTGTATCTTATTACTGTATTTATTGATTATTTTGTTTTAGTTTTAAGAACATGGAACATGAACTCCTTCACAATGAGTCTGATTACAACCTTAGACTCAGTAACAAAGGAAAAAAAGAGAAAGAAAAAGTAGATCCAGGTTAGGAAAGCTTCAGGATCACAGTATATAATTATACTATATATATATATATATATATATATATAGTTCAATCTACAGACAGTGTTTCACTGTTCTACAGCTCATCAGTGTAGCTTATATATATATATATATATATATATATATATATATATATATTCAATATGTTCGCGAAATGTCGAAAAGTGCTCAATACCGTAAAGATAGAGCGAATATACTATAAGTGGGCTTACCTCAAATGTTGATGGTGACATCAAGACCATCAACATTTGAGGTAAGCCCACTTATAGTATATATTATATTTGTTTTGCATGCAATATACTTATTAAAAATTATATTTCTAAAATAACTGTCAGAAATATACAGAATCTCACACCTGGTTTAATTAATTCTGTTTAGGTGACAGGAAAAAATGGAATTTCCGAAAACCCAATACTGGTAGTACCATGGAGACTGGTAGCAACAGAAGTCCATCACCAACTTCAGGCCTTATTAATCCATCTGCTGAAGTAAGATCCAAGAGAGTTGTGTCCCCAACAATGATATTTGAGAATAAAATTGATGAAAATGATTCCATTGAACAGACTGAATTAGGATCACCACCAGTCACTACAAACCTACCAGCTTCATCTGTTCATGTTCAACAAATACACACCTCACCAAAAACTGTAAATTTTGATAACCAAACAACAACACCTAACTCAAAAAGGATGCGACAGAAGTCTTTGCCTCTTAGCACAAGTCCTCCTTTGTCAATAAACAGGCCTCAGTCACTTAGGAAGTCATCTGAAAGATTTAACAGACAAACTTCATCACCCAGTGTCATTGTAACACCAATACCACAGGCATCAAAAGCAGTTTACCAGCAAAGTCACATTGCAGGAACTTCTGAACCTTTTTCACAAACACCAATCCAATCAGGTAAAAATTGACAAATGACAAGTAAAACCATCTGCTGTTAGACCAAAGGTCCAATCATTGAAAGAAATTACCAAATAATTTAACAGTTGTATTTTACTGTCTCTTACAGATAGATCAGATGTTCATAGATCAGTTAATGTTGGAGATTTACCAGCAAATAATCAATGGAAGACAATTCAACAACCTTTATTCACAGCTTCGGATAAATTATCTAATGTCATTGAAGATGATATAAATGCTCACAGAGAAAGACCAGCCCTAGAAAAAGGTAACCCTAATAAAATTTAAATAAAGTTGTACATATTGTACTTTGTGTGAAGGTTCACTTGTCCCAATCTGACCCTAGTATGTAAACCTTCGAACTAGTGAAGCTTTAAACAGACTTATAGTTACAATCCTGTCACAATTTTGTCTTTGACATATTCCTGTCTTGTTGGCCTTTTACAATTGTCTACTTTAGCTAATACCAATCACCAAATGATTTCAGTAGTAAATGGAAGGCCATCATGTAGGATTATGTTGACTGTTTTATAATAAATTGTAGCTGGATATACTATATATAGTAAATCATCCTCCCTGACATATGAACTAAAATAAACTTCCCTTTAACTGTAATTATATCCAAGTCTTGTAGCTGAACAGCAAAACCTCTGAACATTTTTAAACACTAAAATAACACCTGCTGTATGTCCACATCAAACAAATTAATGCATCATCATGTTAGTTACTGCATCAGTACCATACATACCTATTGCATTTGGATAAAAATCCAATAACATTCCTTTCTTGGATATAATAATTTACATGAAGCACTCTATTAGTCCATTTCTGCCCCCAAATAAACAGTATATTATCAAGAATGAACCATTTAGTATTGTTTATTACACATTGCTATTTGGTGTGTCAGTATAGAGCATTACAAGAATCCTATACTGTGTAATACTGTGTATATTACTTCTAATACATGCCATGTATATAAAATGCCAGTGGAAGCCATACAGTGCTGCCTTATTATATGCAAATTATATGAACTATATTATGCTAGTTACCAATCCCCCATAAGTTTCATTTTCTCTCTGGAGTGGGGCATAGATGAATATTTTGAAACTAAAAGATTTATTAGGAATATGTGGAAATCGTGAATGTAGATTTAATGATTGACTTTCTAAAGGTAATTAATAATAGGTTAATTCAGTATGTGAAATTTTAGGGAAGGAAAACCCAAGAAAATGCTGTGATACTGATAGCATAATGTTATCATAACTCTTTCACTCATATGCATAATTGTTGCTGTTCACATAAAATTATCTTAAAAACAGGAAACTGAAGGGAACTTATTTTAGAAATGGTCTTGATAGCATCCATTTATTCTGTTAGCTTTTCAATTTATATATTTAAGTAAGTTGATCTATGGGGTTATTTGGTTGCTGTGTTTGAAAACTTTCAGAGTATAAAACATCATACTCAGTTTCTTTTTTACTGATAGAGTTCTTATAATTGTTTTCAAACAACTTTATTTGACTGCAGTTGCCCTTTAAGTACATATATTAGTTGAGTGTATTATTGTTATTCATCTATCAATTATTATCAGTTGATTATTTCTGAGTATTATAGTTATTTGTAAATTTACCTCATTTTCTGTTCCTGATTGTTCCAAGTAAACTTAACCTAACTTGTTTTGCCCTATGAAAATGAAATGTTAAGAAAATGTTTATAGTTAGGTTATATATTGGGCCTACAGATTTACAATTTGTTGTTAGGGAGGGGTGGTATGACCCATTGACTAGGTATCTAAGCTTGAAAACCAGTCACCTGTCTCATCTCCTGGCATGGGGTGGGGTGTTGGTGGCACAGTGGTTAGTACACGTGCCTTTCACCTCTGCGAGCCGGGTTCGATTCCTGCACGGTGCAGTTATCTGATTAAAAAAATTCACCTTGGCCGCATTGTGAGAAGAGTGCTTCCAGTTTGACTCTACCAAACACCACAGGTTTCCTCCGGGTACTCCGGTTTCCTCCTGTAGTAACACTGGACCAATGAGGGTGGGCCCTTACTGGACCTCTGAGGATAACAGTTTAGATATAACTGATAGAGTTATCCAGTATAAATAAGGTTAGTTTAGTTTAGTTTAGCATGAAAGCTGTAAGGCAGGTGGGTGGCTGGCTTTCAGGTTATTTTCAATTGGTGTATCAAAAATGTTAGTGCATGTACAGTACTGTGTATATCAGAAATCTTGGTATAATTTAATGTAAATCTCTATAGGGGGTACGTAGCATACTACTTTTAACTGACTGGCATGAAAAGATGAAGTTTGTCAACCCAATAATTATGTGATTTATTGCTTTTCTTGCATACAGTGCATAACTACAATTAAAGGTGTTCCAACAGCTTTCATACTCTTTTAGATACACCAGTTGGTGAAACAATGGACGAGACAAGGAAAATGATGTGGCAACGAAATAACCAACATGAAATGATCCATGGAGTTAATTGGACAGACTTTTCATCAACTACAAATGAAGTATTTGTTCCAGATGAAGGAGCATGGGCTGGTGCTAAAAATCTTGCTGTTGAGGCAGAAGAGATCAATGAGGACCAATCTGAAGGGTATGTTTTGTTATTAATTTCTGTATAGCCAAATGTACAGAAGTACAGAGTACCACATACAGTATAACAGATAACTTACAAGTACTGTACCTTGTAACTTTGAGGAATTTCAAACCATTAATTTATGAAAATTCCAATCAAATTACGAATTCAAATTAGGTGTTGTGTTTAACATACCTGTAGTTTAGCTGTAATTGGCCTACCTTATTTTATTGTGTACAAAATGAAAGCATTTGTTCTCTGACTATAACAGCCAGTCCAAGCAAAATGTAGGGACTAGGAATTTTGAAGGGCCTGTATGGATTACAGCTGGGTGAGATTAGGGCAAAGTTAGCCAGGGCAGGGCACTTACATGTATATACTGGGCGGTGCAAATGTACAGTGGGTGCAGAATTTTGCCAAGGAGGGCTGACTTCCAAGGGTGGCCCACAATAAACAAATACTGATCAATGGTTGTTTCAAACTAGGGATGCCACCAACTCTTCACGATCATCAAACTCTTCAGACAGTGGTAACGAAGAAGAAACTGAAGAAAGTGTTTGGAAAATTAATGATGAACAACGAGCATACTATCTAAACCAATTTCGAATTTTACAACCAGCTGAAAAAGGCGTTGTGACTGGTAAGCAAGCCAAAGCTTTCAAAATACTTTTTTAATAATTTATAAAGAAAAATCAGAAGTTTCTGATATGACAAAAATTTATGTGTCTAATGGGAATGTCCTTTACCATTTCAGGTCAAACAGCAAGGGATTTCTTTCTAAAATCTGGTTTAGCTAAAGATGTGCTGTCAAAGATATGGTACAGTATTTTTTCCTGTATGGATTTTAAACTACAGTATGTTAACTCTCCCCATTTGACCAGGGCTTGGGCCAATCTCAGGCTTGCTTTTAAAACAAATGTCTTTTCTACTAACTTCCCTAATAGGAACCTTGCTGATCTTGATAATGATGGTGCACTCAATTTTGAAGAATTCTGCATTGCTATGCACATAGTTGTAGCAGTACGTCATGGCTTAGAAGTACCAGCTGCTTTGCCTCATTATTTGACCCCAGAGCATGAGTATGAAAAGCAAGGTAAATGTTTGTTCTTTGTTGGTAATGTTTGTTCTGTGTTCTTATTGTAAGGATTTGGTGGTGGGAGATGGTGGTGGTGGTTGGTGGTGGGAGGTGGTGGTGGGAGGTGGTGGTGGAGTTGGTGGGAGGTGGTGGTGGTGGGAGGTGGTGGTGGTGGGAGGTGGTGGTGGTTGGAGGTGGTGGTGGTTGGAGGTGGTGGTGGGAGGTGGTGGTATTGGTGGGAACTGGGATGGTGGTTGGAGGTGGTGGTTGGAGGTGGTGGTCACACCCCTTATACTGTTTTTATGCCACTCAGGATGGGTTAACTACAAACTTGTGTAATTCATATTTTATTTAGCTCCAGTAGCATCACCAGCACAAACACTTGAAACAAGCAACCAGGAACAATTGCCACTGCCTGAGCCATCACAGGTAATTAATATAATCAACATGAGTGAAAATAACATGCTGTGTGATATATTTCTTTCCAGTACTCACCTTCATGGGTAAATCAGTGTGATGTTTTTTATGTAAAATTGTCACCTTTACAGGCATGGGCAAGATTTTCACCAGATCCTCAAAATGCATCTCAAATGCCGGTTCCCCCTGAGGATGAGAGCACTGTAACAGTATGTACTTTAATACCTTTGACACTGATGATTAAAATTATTAGTAATATATCAAGCAACAATTTGATTTTGTTTTCTATATACTGTATACACTAAATACAACACTAAAGTAGAGTGTCATTATGCTACAGGGTCAACAAGTTACTCAACAGAGTCAGCCAGTAGTCCAGCAAACTCATCCTGTTGTTCAACAAACTCAACCAGGTGTTCAACCAATTCAGCCAGTTACAAGCCCTAAACGTCATTGTGAAAGAACTATGTCTGACCCAAGCTCATCTGATGAAAAAAGTACCAAAGAGAATGTCAATCAACCAGTAAGAAAAACTTCTCTTGGTATCCCAAGAGTGAGAGGACAATCTAAAAAAACTAACCTGCTGGACACCCCACACTGGGCTATTCTACCTCCACCAAGTAAATTTGCCAAAGAAATACCAGAGGTAGTCAACAAGGGTGGTCTGTTTGTTCCTACAGGGACCATTATCCCTGCTGACACTGAAAGAGCAGCTTTACCTAAAATTGAAAAAGTCGACAGACCATTACCAAGAGATTCCCAATCAGACTCCAGTTCAAGTGAAAGAGAAGAACTGGATAATCAAAAAGAAAGATCATCATCTTTGACAAAAGACAATGTGGATTTAGGATCATCAGCTGGAAGTTTGTCTAGAAACAGCAGCCAAAGTTCTTTGGGTGACAACCAGGATGCTGTGGATGGTGGTAAAAAACCTACTGCTCCAGTTCCTCCTCCCAGAAAAAGGACAGGTCATTCACGATCTTCATCCTTAGATTTGCAAAAGTTGTTCAACAACAAAGGTAAATAATTTTATACCAAACTCCACTATAATAGACCTAGTCAAGGTACCATACATGTAAATTGACAGCATTGAAAACAATCCAATCATTCAAGTAAGTAATTTCCTTTTCTTTTTATAGGTGGAAGTACATCATTACAGGTACAATTTCACATTACATTTTTATTTGTATTATTAATATTTTTTATTTAAATTAATGTTAATATTTTCTTTCAGGCAACACAAGAGAATGATTCAAATAAACTTGCTAAAAATACTGGAATAGAGACACAGAATGTAAGTACTGTATGTACAATAATGAGTTGCAGTATGTATGTGCTGATATAACAGTGACTAATTTTGAAATTTTCTAGAATGCTGAGGATGATCCAGCCAACAAAGACTCACCCCAAGCTTCCAAGAATAACCAAGAAAATTTTGCAGATTTTAGTAAATTTGAAAACACCCTGACAACAGGCCAACCAACTGAAAATATGAATCGACACAGAAGATCAGCTTCTTTAGACAGCACTCACGTAAGTATTAATACGTGACCACTACATATCTAAATGTGCTAGCCTGCATAGCTGGCCAAGTCCTTCCTAGTTAGGTTAGGATAGGATAACTTTATTTAAACAGGTTGGCCTCATCAGCTATATAGCTGGTATTCATGAGGACCTGTATTTAGTTACAGGTATTATGAAAATTTTAAATAGATAACATATATATACACAGTACTATCAAAGAACAAAGTATGCAAAAGAGATCAATTATCAAATGTCTCCAAATTTGGAAACATCCAAGCAATCGAACTTCACCTGCCTGTATACACATGCAGATAAAGTTTAACCACTCAAATGTTTCCAAATTTGAAGCTTAAAACTAAAAAGTGAGGAAGTCTCTTTCACTGTAGTAGGCAGTTTATTATATTGGTAAGGCCCATTAAATCTAAATGTTCTCTTGCCAAGTTCACGTTTAATTTTTTGCAGATTGAAGGTATTTACATTATGAGACAAAATTGCTTTTAATTTAATTTCTTTTCAATTTCCTGATAGGCAATATGGGTTGAACCAAGCCAACCAACACAAGCTGTTGAAGGTACAATCATTATAGTAAATATGCACATCATGTGGACTAGGGTTTTTTTTTGTTTTCTGGGGTTTTTTTCTTCATATTTTTAATGTAGCCAGTTACTAATTGTATAATTTTGTATTTATTTCAGTAAAAGATTCATCTACCACTCGTCATGAAGTAACATCATCCTTGCCAAGACCTGTCCCCAAAAATGTACTGGTTGTAATAGAAATGGACTGAATTGATGTGAATTAATGAATGAAAAGATCAGGCTGAACTATGGATTCTTAGAAACTGATGTTTATTTTATGATATTTTTTCTAGAAACCTGCAAGTCCTCCTCCTCCAATGAGGCAGAAGAAAGATGCTCAGCAGGACAGTGGATCTGATGGAGTGATAGAAAAAGAAAAGAAATTGTCAAAAGAACCTATTCATTTTGTAGTCAAGTTAGTTCACAATCTTCTATTTTTTTCACTATAAATAGGTACAAACCAATTGCAAGCTCTCTTGAAGATATTGTTAAAAGCTGGAAATCTTATTCTACAAAGCTTTGACAAAAAACCAGGCCCTGTTCCAGGTCGAGTGATTTCTATACCCTTTTCCAGACTGCAACAACCACACCTTGTTGAGGGGTGTGTCACATATAGCAGTGATGATTTCCAAATTTTAGAAGTGGGGGAACGCTCACTAAAGTCAAATGGGTGTGGCCATTGGTTGTAAAATTAAATGGGCGTGGCTCCTGTCATGAAAGTTAATGGTGTGTGAAAAGACTACTAAAAGGCTGGTTCAGGCTAGCTGGTTGGCTAACTTGGTTGAAAAACGAGTACACTCATTGACTCAAAGCAAAAATAGTGCGGTGTTGAACGGTGTTCCACTACGTTTAATTTTTTTTAGGGGGAACACCATTCCCCCATCGTAATATTTGTCAGGGGGAACGCGTTCTCCCAACAAAAATAGTGGGGGAACGCCGTTCCCCCGCATTCCCCCTGAAAAACATTACTGATCTATAGGAGTACCCCCTGTGGGAAAAGCCAGGCTTGTAACAACCAAATGGAAACCAAGCTTAACAAGAGAGTAACTAAAGCTAGCAACTCTTCTCTTGCAGACCTCTGACAAGACTTGAGCAACTCCATGCACGAATCCGTGATTTTAAAACAAAAAATACAAGATTATCAAGAGTAAATAATGAACTACAACAAGAACTAAAACAGGTAAAAACTTGAAAATTTTTGTCTGACCAAAATCTTTCCTTTTCATTCATTATTAATTCATTTACACTGTTTGCTTTTAGATGATGGAAAAACGAATAGGATTGGAAAGTTCTCTTGAGCAATTAAAACCATTTGCTAAGTGATTACCGTATATACATCGTTGATGAAGACATTCAGTTTCTCTTGGTACTCAGTACAGTAGTTTCCAAAACTACATGTACTGTATATGCTTTAGCATAAAACTAACAGACCAAGATTATTATGAAAAACATCAAATTCAGCACCGGATTTAGGACTGTGGAGGCCCCTGGGTGGTCACTGACCAGCACAATATATCAATTCTATTTCTGAATGTATGCTAAACTTTGAAATCACAATCCCCACACTGAATCAGGTTTACAATAACTTGTCAACTCCATCCATCAATCTGTCATAATCATCATAGTATACACTTTTAGAAGTGACCCTATATATCATACATATATCTTTTGTCTTGTTTTTGACTCTCTTTTTTTTGGGCTCTCAAGATTTTTTTCATTTCAACACCTATTTTTTCAACTTTCAAGACATTTTTGTGGAGGTCCCCCCTTAAACATTATTTTGTGGAGGCCCCCCCTTAAACATTTTTTGGGGGCCCCTGGGTGACCGTCCAGTCCACCCTGTCCTAAATCCGGCACTGATCAAATTATTGAGCTTGTGTCATTAATATGACTCATTATTTTGTTTATATTAATCCTACTATATTGATTGATCTCAGCTTTTAGTTCTGTTTAGTTAAAATGCTAGAAATATTGCCCTGATTGAATTTATTTATTTTAGCCTAGCACACTGTAGTCTGAGAAAGCAGCTTGCAGACCCACCCAGAGGGGGAAGGGTAACAAGGCCAGTTTATCCTGGGGGCTGGGCCCAGCTCAAAAGGTCCCCCCTAATTATATTGCTAGTTTGTTTTGTCCTTAAAGGTTTTCTTTATACAGTATGAAATGGAATGTGGAAATTTTGCATAGGGGGCCCCAATTCTTTATTTTGACCCAGGCCTGGCCAGGGGGCGAGTAATCCAATCTGCTTTCTCACACTACTGCTTTGTCACACTAAGTCAGGTGCATTATGGTTTTAAATACCAATCTAATCCTGTAATAATTTGTATATAAACTTGAGGGTTAAATCAAAGACATTAATTTTTGTTAGTACAGTAGGTATAACATTTCAGTAAATTATTATGATAATGAAGACTATGAACTGTGGGATAAGAACATCACATGACCATGTGTCTCATGGGTTCTCGACCCGAGTGGTGTTTAACATGTACCAACTCTGTCAAACAGTATCAGATAGCAATTTCAACAAATTGAGTATCCTAGGAGGTCGTACACTAATCCCAATTTTAACTGATTTTTTTTTTGTCAAGAATCGAATAAAATGAAATGAGCCATTTTTGGAATTGCTTTGGGGGCTTAAAAATAAGAAGTTATTTTAATAATTAGTTTTAGAATTTTACAATTATTAATAATTGATATATTTTGATGATTTTAAAGTTCTATTTGTGACGAATTTAGTTTAGTATTTTACAATAGAATTATTTCCAGGTTACGTATTAACATTCGCTCAAAAAATATTACTCAATGTGTTTTCTCAACTACCAGTAAGCCGTGTAAGCTATTTGGACTTAAATATCTAGATGAACAAACAAAAACTATGCAATTTAGAGTGGAAAACCAAGGTGAAATAATAGAGTGAAATTGATGAATGCCGTACACGAACCGAAAGAAAGTCAGTCGTTTCATTGCCAAAAAAAACCTTTGAAATATACTTTCAACTATCAAATAATCTTTCGTAATATTTGTATTTAATTACCTGAATAGTAGTAGTTCGATAGTTTACTGATTTGTAGTGGTTAACCAAGCTGAAATATTTCTGCAAAGTTTGAATACTTTGTCTTTGGCCATTTTGTTCCACTAGTCTTCTTCTTTTTCCCCGCTTCTTTTTAGCTGACGTCAGCGGAAGCCGAAGTTGCGTGGCTACTAAGTTTTGAGCCGCTTTTCTCGAAATATCACGTGACATTGAAAACATTCTCAATAAGATATTTTGATGTCTTTAAATTCTAATTGAACTAAATCTAATTTTTCTAAACACTTGGTGGGCAAGTGGGGCTACTAAAGGAAAAACAAATTAACTAAGAGGTTTTGTAGTAAACCAATCATTAAATTAATCGAGGCCTTCCATGTAAAGATGATGTTTATGAACTTCAAGAAGAGAGTCTGGATTTAACACTGGTTTTCCTTCCCCAAGCACACACACTTCATAAGCAATCTTCATTTGTTTTGCACTCTGTTCAAACGACATTTGACCACCTGATGTGGCCAAACCAGGACAAAGAACACTTCTGATTTTTGTTTTGTTGGCATTCTTGTTATGCTGATGGACTAAAAAAATATTAAGTTCCAACTATTAGACTAGCATTCAGTTTTTACAGTTAATTAAAGTTACTCTTAGAAAGCATTTTTACTGTACTAATTGTTTTGAATCGAGGAGCACCACACTCGAAATAATATTGTACTCTGCCATATTCTCCAAAATCTTAATGAGAAAAAAGATCTCAAAATTTTTTATCTATCAGAAATTTCTAAAAAATCTCAAAAATTTTCCAAAAATTGAGAAAATCCCAAACATTTTTCTCGCACACTCTTCTTCAAGCAAATTTCTTAAGAAAATTTAAAAATCTCATAAAATCCCTTTAAAATCTTAAGCCCCAATCAAACGAGAACGCAAGTCATCGCAAGTTGGCAGTCACGCTATCTCAGCCAGCCGCTATGAATAATTTCCCGAAAATATCATGTACCGTGACAAAGTTAAAACTTGTTTAAAACACTCATGAAACCTTTATTTTGTTAATTTGGGTGTTCGAACGACCGCCACAGAAATTCTGACTGCCAACTTGCGATGACTTGCGTTCTCGTTTGATTAGGGCTTTAGAAAAACTAAAAAAAGTTTACCTGCGAGCAGAACTGCTCTGAATGCCAAGTAAGTATTAACAGTGTCATGAACATCACTTGGCACTCTGTTTGTAGGAGAACTAATGAGAAAGTGAATTGGTTTTCCTTCATTTGTATTTTTATTTTTCATCCATTCTCTTTCAATTTCTGGAATATCATCTTCAAATGTTTCAATTATAACAGCTTGGCCCACTGGAAGTTCTCCGAAATATTCTTTCCGAAGTAAGTTTTGTAATCGTTCCTGTAACTGCCAGCCAAAATGCTCAGAGTATCTCTAAAATATATGAATGAATTAAAAGGAATTAATAAATAAAGGAATTAATATATATACAAAATGTGTGCTCCGATGAAGGCCTGAATCAACAGGCCGAAAGCTTAGCAAATATTTTACGTGGTGTTTCCACAAAACTTATCTATAAAAAAAATTATTTGAAAGATTTTGGTTTTCATATACCAAGTCTATACCACCATCCATAAAACCGAAACTATTTGCTGGTGAAACTATGGCATCAGCTGCAGGGGCGTCGTTGAAAATGTCACCAGATGATATCTGAAAGTCGGCAATAAAAAGCACTTGAAAAAGAGACAAATATTGTACGTAGTATATAATTCCAAGATCACATAGGCGTACCTGACCAGTTACGTTTGGGGGGGCAAAACATTTTTTTTTAAGAGTCGATCGCGACCGTCGATTATTAGAAGTAATATTGGGCATTTCACTCGATTACATAGCATGTTCTACGGAAATGTGCTATGTAATCGAGTGAAATGCCCAATATTACTTCTAATAAACCCAATTCTCTCCTGGCATTACCACCTTAATGTATACAGAACTCGCGATCAAGCTCTCGGCAACGGCCTACGTGGCTCAGTGGTCAGAGCATTGCACTAGAATCGCAAGGTCGTGGGTTCAATTCCTGCCGGAAGGCCTGTGTAGTTGCATTTTTCGCAACTCGTCCCGGTTTGGTCTTAAAATGTATATATATATTCTACACTCGAATTTTCCTTCACCAAAAATCCCTAGAACATGTCGATTATTAGATCGTATTCAACATACGATAATGAATATTTAACAGCAATATTACCCGAATTTACCCAAAATTTCTTTCAAAAAGTGCCCTCTTGCTTAGATTAAGATATATATGTTAACAATAGCGCTCTTTCAACTCATGAGGCTTGGCTTTATAATTTGTGAGAACTCACGCATTTTTACATTCCCTTGGCTTTGCACTTGCTCACAGACAACAGAAACTGATAAACAGTAGATTTCCACTATAATCATAAAATATTGCGCATCCGACTTTTCCAATGGACAAATTGAATGGTCGCAGAATAGAAAACAGTTCCATGCACACACACAAACACGTGAAACAAAATGAAATGTCGAGCGGGGGACATTTTACGCATATAGTGGATTGGAAGTCCAGCTTTCGACTCCGCGAGTTTACAAAATATTTCGTTCACTTTCGTCCACGGCAGCTTATCATAATTTATAGACTACAATCACAAAGTAATCCTAAGTCACAAAAATTTGCGATTTATGGACGCGTGAAATTGTCTACTGCGGACTGCTTGCGTAATGTTAGTGCAAACACTGCAAACATTGAGCTGGGTTGAACTCTTTCCTGTCCGAATCGGTCTTTAGTATTTTCTTCTGGAGTAAAATCGTCTGGCGTTAGCCAGAGTCAGAGTTGGAAAAAAGCTGCGGGTACCACCCGGAGGAAGGTTTACTTTAGTGAGGAAGGTTTAAAGTGAAAACACGTGAAACAACACATTCGGTAATCTGAGAAAGTTACAATTGATCAAGCAAGGTGTCGAGAAGAAATGTGATTTGCAGCAAAACATTGGCTAACCAACAATTATGCAGCACTGGCAGTGGCAGCAGTTACATGTGTGAGACATGTACGCTGATGTCTGCTGTGATGTCTGTATCTTCGCAGCAGTCGAGGGTAGTTGGCAGGCTCTCAATCAGCAGCGGTCAGTTATTAGTAGCTATTGTAGTATGCCAAAGCTTACCCAGGAAAACCAAGGTACTGCAAAAGTCACGCAGTATTTATGAACGTTGCAAAACACAAAATTCTCGCTATACATTTTGAGGAAGGTTATCTATTACTTAAAAACCCATCCGGAGGAAGGTTGAATACTTTTTCCAACTCTAGCCAGAGTAAAATACTAAACGTGCGTCTACATGCGCGCTTACGAGTCGATGAGTTCACTGATTGCGTGCATTGCCCAGTACTACAATACAACGCGACTGGGGTATTATACGTACAATTATCCTAAGGTACTGCTATACCACTTATATCTTTTGACTGGAGTTCATGAAATATAATCTGCACGAAAGAGCATTATACAATAGAGCATTACTGACGATCATATAACGTCTCGCCGGTGCGGCGGCACAAGTACGGTTATTGTACAAGGCAGTTGCGGTCTTAAAAAATTAAAAATAATTCCTTTAATAAACTATTCAAGTACAAACTAAATTTACATGTTGAGCAGACGTTAAACAAGAGTAAAACCAAATATTATATAGACATGTACATGCAGTCCTACAAGGAGAAGACCTGTAGTACTCGGTACTCCGTGGTAAAATATACTAAAAAATAAATCGTTGTACTACCCCGATTCAAAATCAAACTTTGGTTGTTATCGTTACCGACTGTTATTAGAGAAATAATATCGTAAAATTGCTGAATGTGTTTATTTAAATTTCTTCAAAGAAAAGAAAACAAGCGATAAAACTGTCTTTTGGTCGCTGCTTTGAAATACTCTGTTGCTCGCATTAACTCATTTATAAATTTGGTAGCTTCGTTTTGTTAAAAATGATGAAAAAAGACGAAAGATCAAATGAGGAATAGTGAAACAAAATTTGAAGGAATAAATTTATTCAAGATAAAACTTGTTGACTCACCTCGAGGTTACAGTCTCGTCGAATAGAGTGGAAAGCATCGGTCCAAGCAACTTCCATGTCAGGTTCAATGTCGCGTAACTTAAATACAACATCTTGTAAGGACGCCATTTATGAACACTCCGTCTTTCTGTAAAAAGCGAAAAGAACTGCGGTAAAATTAATAATCAATATCAAGTTTCCAGCTGTCAAGGTAGTCGTGGTTTCTTCATGCATATTTATCAACAAGCTGCTGTTGTTTGGCTTTCTAACGATACATTATTTTGACTGGTGAAACTATAAAATTAAAACCAATAGAGTTACTACTTCTGCGTGCGTATATAAACAAAAGGTGTCGAAAGGTCTGGGAAATCTAACACTTTTTTTCTAATTCATCATAAAGCAAGAAACATTATGACTAAGTTTGAACAAAACTAAAAGCAATTTATCTCCGATATCATTCATAATCAAGATAATCTTATCACTATATAAACATTCTTTGTCTTATCAAGGATAATTTTTTTTCGGCAATTTTTTGTCACAAAGAAATATGAACTGCGTCACAATAGACAATAGCATTACACTAAGACAATATTTCAAAAGGAACACTGGTTTATTTCATTTAGTACATGGTTCTATTTTTCAAACACCATTATATATCATTCTATAAACAATAATAATCTTGAAAAAATACTTACTTTTAACGTTACTCCATGGCCATGCAGATCATGGCCACACGATCTTCTTATAGTAGGCAAAGTCTCCACTGTGTGTTCTACGCCATTATAAACTTGAAGAAGTGCACATGTGTTGCCCAGCTCATTACGCCGAATATAAATTGCACCCACATAGATTGAAGCAATCGTATCCGAAGTACGATAAGCAAAAAAAAACCAAAAAAAACAAAACCGTGCGTCTCAGCAGCCGATGGACGGTTATATCCGAACTACAAATCCGTTCCTCATTTTAAGCAATCATGTCCACAGTGACAAGCGCGCGCTCCCGAGGAGTCAGCGTTGCGTGTCCTTTTAAAAATTTTTTTTTTTTTAGATAATAGACCTTTGAACACAAAAACCTGCAGTAATTTCCAAGAACAGACTGAGTTGTTAACGGTATTCTATATTTATTTAACGTAGTGAGTACAGTACAGCTCGGCGCAGTACAGTGTAGTTACATTACTGATAGCCCGGTGCAGTACACAGTACAGTACAGTACAGTGCAGTACAGTACATTACAGTACAGTACATTATAGTACAGTACAAAACAGTCCGAAGATGACAGGTCCATTGGGAGGCATGTTTATATTCAAGTGGTACGGAAAATATTTTCATTTCACAAACAAATAGTTAGCACAAAACCTTTGTAAATTAACTTATCGTTAAATGAAATTCGTAGTAAAATCCTTACAGCTAATGTATTGATAAAAAAGATTAGCTCAATCCATTTAATTATTGAACATTAATTACTATTTAGAATAAGGCAACAAAAATTGCACAGAAGTTGACAATAACCCCTTACATCCTTTTCCACCACATCAATAGTTACCAGTCCCAGGCTCCACTTCATGAAAACTTGGCTTGTGAAAAGTCCATCTCAGGATGTTGCTGCATGAATCTTAAGAAAAGAAATGTTAAATCATTCACATTATCAAACTTTCTTTTTATGAAAATGTACATTGACTCATTGAGTCCAACTGTACTGTACTGCACTGTACGGAATTGTACTGTACTGCACTGTACTGCACTGTACTCTACTGTGCTGTATTGTATTGCATTGTACTGTACTATACTGAATTGTACTGTACTGCACTCTACTCTACTATACTGTACTGTACTGTAATGTACTGAATTGTACTGTACTGCACTGCACTGTGCTATACTTACTTCTTCAAGACATCTTGTTTCTTTTGATCATCTGATGTTGGCAACCCCATCTAAGAAAACATTTTTACAATTAACTGTTTGTGTTTTTAGCATCAACACCACAACCAGCACCAATACAAGCACCAACATCAACACAAGCACCAACACAAGCATCAACATCAACACAAGCACCAACATCAACATCAACACAAGCACCAACATCAACACAAGCATCAACACAAGCACCAATGTCAACACAAGCACTAACATCAACACAAGCACCAACATCAACACAAGCATCAACATCATCACCACAACCAGCACCAATACAAGCACCAACATCAACACAAGCACCAACATCAACACAAGCACCAACATCAACACAAGCACCAACACCAACACAAGCATCAACATCAACACAAGCACCAACATCAACGTCAACACAAGCATCAACATCAACACAAGCACCAATGTCAACACAAGCACTAACATCAACACAAGCACCAACATCAACACAAGCACCAACATCATCACCACAACCAGCACCAATACAAGCACCAACATCAACACAAGCACCAACATCAACACAAGCATCAACACCAACATCAACACAAGCACCAACATCAACACAAGCATCAACATCAACACAAGCATCAACATCAACACAAGCACCAACATCAACACAAGCATCAACATCAACACAAGCACTAACATCAACACAAGCACCAACATCAATACAAGCACCAACATCAACACAAGCACCAACATCAACACAAGCACCAACATCAACACAAGCACCAACATCAACACAAGCATCAGCATCAACACAAGCATCAGCATCAACACAAGCACCAACATCAACATCAACACAAGCACTAACATCAACACAAGCACCAACATCAATACAAGCACCAACATCAACACAAGCACTAACATCAACACAAGCACCAACATCAATACAAGCACCAACATCAACACAAGCACCAACATCAACACAAGCACCAACATCAACACAAGCACTAACATCAACACAAGCACCAACATCAACACAAGCACCAACATCAATACAAGCACCAACATCAACACAAGCACTAACATCAACACAAGCACTAACATCAACACAAGCACCAACATCAATACAAGCACCAACATCAACACAAGCACTAACATCAACACAAGCACCAACATCAACACAAGCACCAACATCAATACAAGCACTAACATCAACACAAGCACCAATGTCAACACAATCACTAACATCAACACAAGCACCAACATCAACATCAACACAAGCATCAACATCAACACAAGCACCAACATCAACACAAGCACCAACATCAACACAAGCACCAACATCAACACAAGCACCAACATCAACACAAGCACCAACATCAACACAAGCACCAACATCAACACAAGCACCAACATCAACACAAGCACCAACATCAACACAAGCACCAACATCAATACAAGCATCAACATCAACACAAGCACCAACATCAACACAAGCACTAACATCAACACAAGCACTAACATCAACACAAGCACCAACATCATCACAAGCACTAACATCAACACAAGCATCAGCATCAACACAAGCACTAACATCAACACAAGCACCAACATCATCACAAGCACCAACATCAACACAAGCATCAACACCAACATCAACACAAGCACCAATGTCAACACAAGCACCAACATCAACACAAGCATCAGCATCAACACAAGCATCAACATCAACACAAGCACCAGCATCAACACAAGCACTAACATCATCACAAGCACTAACATCAATACAAGCACTAACATCAACACAAGCATCAGCATCAACACAAGCACCAACATCAACACAAGCACCAACATCAACACAAGCACCAACATCAACACAAGCACCAACATCAATACAAGCACTAACATCATCACAAGCACTAACATCAACACAAGCACCAACATCAACACAAGCATCAGCATCAACACAAGCACCAACATCAACACAAGCATCAGCATCAACACAAGCACTAACATCATCACAAGCACTAACATCAACACAAGCACCAACATCAACACAAGCACCAACATCAACACAAGCACCAACATCAACACAAGCATCAGCATCAACACAAGCATCAACATCAACATCAACACAAGCACCAACATCAACACAAGCACCAACATCAACACAAGCACCAACATCAACACAAGCACCAACATCAACACAAGCACCAACATCAACACAAGCACCAACATCAACACAAGCATCAACATCAACACAAGCACCAACATCAACACAAGCACCAACATCAACACAAGCACTAACATCAACACAAGCACCAACATCAACACAAGCACCAACATCAACACAAGCACCAACATCAACACAAGCACCAACATCAACACAATCATCAACACAAGCACAGCCAACACCAATACCAGCAGTCTTTATTTTAAAAATTTTGCATTTAATGGACGCCTTACCGCTTTCTGTCTTTGATCATACATCATTTTCTCAACCATTCCTCTGGTCTCACCATCAAGTTCAGATAACTAAAAACACAAATAGGATAATAACAACAAACTAAAACACAACCTGCACGATGTTCAACAAACTACAGTATGATCCTCTGCTGTAATTGGCCATTTCCCAAAAGAGTTGAAGACTGGTGATGGGTTGGGAATGCTAGGGTACTTGGGATCGTTTGGAAGGACAGATTTCATGGTTGGTAGCGTAAGGACAATGAAACTGTCCCTCCAAACGATCCCAAGAATGCCAGCACTCAATGCTCTTTACCAGTCTTCAACTCCTTTGGGAAATGGCCAATTGAACCCATTGATCTTTTAATCACAAGTGAGACAACACCAACAACTATTTGAACTCAAAGAAATTACTACATGTGCAGAGGGAATATCCTATCCTTACTTTTAAGAGTGTTATTTGAGTGTTATTGTACCTTTGAATTTTCAGGTTGAACTTTTTTAGTATTAATTTCTGGATCCGTAGTTACAAGTTTATTCCACCATTCCATTTTATTAAACTGTTCAAAATTGTAAAAGCCAACATTTTAGAAATTATTTGCAGGTAATGTATGATGCATATATAATAATGTACAAACCTTTTCCAATGTTATGACTACTGTTTTTTGATCTTGTAAAACCCAGATACAGTCTTCTAGCTTCACCTAGTTATAAAAATACAACACAAGTCATGTTATAATATAGAGAATGATACAAGATATAAAACTTTATTATAAATTTAATATTTTTTTATTTTATAAATTAACAATTAGGTACTTGCTGGGCTCTGGCCAATACAATACAGTACATTACATTTACAGCACAACACAGCACAGCACAACACAACACAACACAACACAACACAACACAACACAACACAACACAACACAACACAACACAATACAATACAATACAATACAATACAATACACAATACTCACTTCTTTGTGCAGCTCACCATCAATGATTGGTGGGTGGCCTTTAAGACCTGCTTTTATATGCTAAATTAAATAAAAAGAAAATTATTTTAAAACAAAGGTAGGCAGAAAAGAAACAAAAATATACAAAAAAAACACAAAATACTAAGAGACAATTAATTGAAATAATTTACCAGTAAAACAATGATTCTTACCTTCTTTTTAATATCCACTAAAACATCTCTGCTTTTTACTTTAAAATCAACATGTAATGGAATTCTTAACTGAAAACAACATAAGCATGTTTTTTAAGTAATAATCTTTTGCAACATTTGGTTGTAAAATGAAACATTTTTTGAATGATAATTATCAATGATATATACCTCAATTTCTGACAGAATCTTAAAAAAAATTAAGAAAAAAGCTTGTTAGTCCAGATACAGTATAAAAAACTGTTTTTCCAATACAGTAAGTGTAATACCTGAGTCCAACTATAGTTATCCAGGTCACATCCATTGCCAGCATTGGGTTTAAGTTTTCCTTTGGAGTCTTCATCTTCATCACTGTCTTCCTAAATTGACAACATACCAAGATAGATAGATATGTGAGTGAATGAATGAATAGATGGGTGGATGGTTACAGTAGATAGACAGACAGACAGACAGACAGACAGACAGACAGACAGACAGACAGACAGACAGACAGACAGACAGACAGACAGACAGACAGACAGACAGACAGACAGACAGACAGACAGACAGACAGACAGGACAGACAAACACCTTTTCTTCCTTTACTTCTGGTGTCTTAGTCTCTGCTGAATCAGCTGTATCTTCTTCATCATTGTTTTTCTTATTTATTTCTTCTTCAATCTTTTTCACTTCCTCATCTGTAAGTTCTTTAATCTTTGGTTGGTTTGCTTCAGTGGCTTCCTTCTCTTTTTGAGCTTCCTTCTCTTTTTGGGCTTTTTCTTTTTGGGCTTTTTCCTGTTGTTTTAATTCTTTTTCTTGCTGTTCTTTCTCTTTTTTCTTTTAAAAAGAAAATTTAATTTTTCCTGTTTTTATTTTTTTCATTTTCTGAAGGGTTTTTTTTTGTGTGTGGTCCATACTGCTTTGGTATGAACTTCTCGATCATCATGCAACCTCACTGGTCAATCATAAAGTAAAATTTGGAGTTATGAACCTACTTACCTGGACAGCTTTCTTCTCAAGTTCATGAAACTTATCCAGAACAATCTACAAACAAATTATTTTAAGTTTAATCATGATTGCCCACTGGGGGATAAGTATTAAGTATATACAATTTATATACCCCTTGTACCAACATCTCTGGTTTAGAAATCAATATTTTACCTTCTCTGCTGTTCCTTTATTGCCTCCAGTAAAGAAATCAGTTTTACGAGCCAAGAATCCAAAGAAAACATCAAGTAACTGTAGAAGAAAAATTTGTCATCTGAAGATTGTGTTAAGCATGAAACACTATGTAATGACAAACTGTATATTATGTGTTAGATAATTTCAAATATATTAATATATTAATATATATATTTATAAAATAGGTTGCGTCTTACGCACGCTGTGATTGGTCAATTACCGTGTTTATATCAGGCTATGTAAACACAGTTGTGATGTCACGGCACATTTTTTAACCTTATTTCATAAAAGAAAGAAATAGAAAATGGATGCCCTGTGTTTATATAACCTGATGCAAACACTCGAGTGAGTTGGGAGAATTCGAAAGTTTATGTGAACCCGAGCCGTAACTCACTCTCGTGTTTGCATCAGGCTATATAAACACGGGCGGCCATTTTCTATTTCTTAAATATATATATATATACAAATGAGCACATGTGATTTTGTTCACGGAATGTCGGATGTCGAATGTTGGATGTCTTCAGATGACTGAAGATCACCCCACATGAAACTGACAGTTGTGAGACTCAACATTTTGAGGTAAGCCCACTTAAACTATACTATATTCCATCTACCTTTATGATATTGAGCACTTTCCGACATTCCGTGAACAAAATCACATACTCGTTTGTATATATATATATATATATATATATATATTCACCTTGATTTATGTATACAATTTGCTTTGTTATAAAATAACAGATATTATTTACATGTATATCATAAACTAATATATTCAAATATATATATAAATAACATACTGGCTATGTACTGTCCTTCTTACAAAACTAGTTCAGTTTACAGCTTAATATATTGCTTTGACAAGTGACAGGCAAACTACCTCTTGAATTCCACCCTCACATTGCTGAGCTATAGTTATAAGCATGGCATCAAACCGTTCTGGATCACTATTGGACATCTTCTTGCATAGAAAACAATATTTTTCTTTGACTGACTGAGTATAAAATCGTTGCACACGCGGAACGGCGGAAGTATATTGTCAGTCCCAGATTTTGTGACTATTAAATAACGAGCGTACGGAGACCTGGAGACGAATGCGCATAACTGAATGAACAATATGCTGCGCACAAAATCATAGCATGACACCGCTGACTAATTAAACCAGTTTTAAAATTTAAAAATGATTTTACTTTTTTAGCCTGTATTTTGAATTTTTTTTAACTTGTGATTAATCAAGGATGTAATTTATGTTAAAAAATCTCTTGACAAAATGGGTAATAATTCCATGTCCTAAATAACCCAGGTACTTCACACACCCTAATCCTAACCAATAAATTCGTGAATATAGAACATGGATTTATAACCACAAAAGGAGACTGCGGGCACAATTGTTTTGATTTGTTTGGAACTCCGCTTACACAAAAGCTCGCATACTCAAGTGGCTCGAGAATTTCTAAAATTCTAAAAAATCTTGACCGGAAGTGCAAGCTGCGAGGAGAAAAAGACGACGAAACGGAAAGCAATCACACAAATCATGTGATGATCTCCAATCATGAGTATGTTTCTAGTGGTGGTTCATTGCCTTCTTTTGTTTCTGGTTGTTTGTAGCGCTGAAATTCAAACATTTGATAAATCATCCAGAACAACTGCTACTACGGGTAGTACTACGAAATATGCACCAGACGAAGGTCGTGAGCTATGGAATGAAATTATTCTAACAGTTGTAGCGTCATTGTCTGCATTTGGATCAATCGCAATTATCGTTACTTATTTCCTATGGAGAGATTTACAGACAACTTCCAGGAGAATTTTAGTTTATATATCTATTGGAGATTTTTTTACTGTTTACCCAACATTAGTGATTTTTTGGACCAAAGAATATAATAAAAATGGCATTTCTTGTAAACTGCAAAGTTTTGTGACCTCAACAGCAGTAATGTGGTCCTTTTTTTGGACATCCTCTTTGGCTATCTATTTGTATATTGCAGGTAATTATAAATTGTTTTGCACTGATATTTTGTCAACAAATACTAACCCTTATGCAAACGAAGAAACTAATCCTAATTATACAGTAATAAAGACAGGAATGGGTTGAATTCATTTGAGGTGTGCATGCGTTCGCTCTGCCGAGTCAGAGCGCATAGGTGTTACACCACTGGTTGAAATGGTGGGTTGCAATCAATCCCCTGAGATTTAGAGAACAAAGACAAGTACAGTGGCCATGTTGGTTTGTAGGTATAATTATAGCATCTAATATAATATTCTTTTAAACCTATCAACCAACATGGCTGCCATGATGTCACATGCAACCCAGCAATAAGCCTACATGTATGTGCATGCATGTAAATTTTTCATCTTTTCTATAATAGTCAAAAGTGACTCAAATTCCACTTGGGGGGGGTGGGGGGGCTACTGTATATTACCAAATAAAGGAGGGAGGGGTCCAATACTTACAGTTCTTACAGTACCCCCTCTGGTTGACTTGTGTTTTATTTTGCCACCTGTATTGCAGTGGTGAAGAAGCATCATGAAGTTGCAGAGAAATTGATGGTTGTTTTTCATTTGATAAACTGGTGTGCTCCTGCTCTCATGCTTGGAGCTGCTTGGTATGGAGGTCATCTTGGTTACACTGAAAATAAATCAACAGTTGATTGGTGTTGGATCAAGGTTCACCCAGGAGACCATCGAACAGAGATCATTTGGATGCTTGTCTGTGGAAAGCTTTGGGAAATTATCTCGTATTTTATCAATGGTGCTCTTTACTTCTTAGTGACAAGGAACATCAAAAGAGAGGTAAGTTTGTGTCATCAATGAAAGAAACAGATGGATCATTAATAGGATTTAATTAATGCAGAAACTGAGAAATCAACAACAATATAAAGCTACTGTTACACACTGTTGATGCAATTTTTCTTGCAATAGCCTGAATGTTGCTGGTTGCAAAAAAATCACACTATGTAACACACCGTAGCAACTTGTGATTTTGTTCTTTTTGCCGTGTACTTGCAATTTGCAAGAAAAGTTGGATGGGTTCTACTTTTTGCTGCAACTTGCAACAAAGTTTGCAAGTTGCTGAATGTGTAACACCCTCTTTGCAACTTGCAAGTTTTTTTTTCCATTGGTAAATTTGTTGCAAGTTGCAAGAAAAGTCACATCATGTAACAGCAATTGTAACAGCATCTTAAGTGTTAAATGTAACACAGACCTTGCAACAAGTGAGGCTACAGTATCTGTATAATCTAATACCAGCTTAATGTTTAGTACTAGTGTCTATGATTTTTTTTTCAGCTTTCGGTAAGATACCACCTGATGTCTTCACAGACTGTTGAAATTGCTCAACAGGGAGGAAAAAAGCTTGCCCTTGTTCCTGTTATTTTTGTTGCTCTGCGAATATGGGGGACAATTCGATTTCTCCTTTTTGCTTTTAGAGCAGATATTCCTCTTCTTCTAGATAAAATACTGACTACTTTACAGGTGAGTATTCCTAGGTCATAATGCAACCATGTGGTTGAAGTGGAGGAATCATTTTTCTGACTAATATTTTACTGAGTTTCTGTTAATGTTTTCATTCCAGATTATTGGAGACAATTCTCAAGGCATTGCCAATTTTATATTGTTTTGTCTTTTAACTGAAAAATTCAAGAGAAATATGTGCAAAGTATGCAGATATGGTCAAAGATCAGAGTATACCTCATTGATATCTGAAAGACAAAAATCTCAACATGGAAGAACGTTTAGTGATTCTACAAAATTTAGGCCCTGATTACATGGAGGCAAGCTCATAGAGATCATATAAATACTAGAGGGGGCATTGGTGGGAAAATTTGGTAACCACATGGCAGCCACTCTCTGGCAGCCGCCATTACCTATGATATTTCAGTCAATTGGTTGGCAAATGTACTAGACCCAGTCCTTTGCCAACCAACGCGCCTAATGCTTGCCTCCAAAAAATCCAAGATGGCGGTGTTCAATTGGTTACCCGCGGTTGACTGAAATTAAGATAGGATGCCCCCTCTAGTATTTATATGATCTCTATGGGCAAGCTGCCTTCAAAGATAATTATGAATTAATAATTTAATACAGTATATTAGATGAAGTTATTAGCTGTTCAGCTTGCCAGGCTAGCTCACAAGTGTACCAGTGTAAATATGTGCAAACATATTACCTTAATTTCATGTACATTTGAAAATTTTGCTGCAGCAGAATGAGAAAGCCCTGCATCAATTACAGTAGATAATTACTTTTATGAAGTGTAACTTGTTTTTTAGTTAAAATAATTATATAATAAAAACTATACTGATGTGTTTATTTAATATCTATTAAATTCCAAGCCATCCTTAGCCTGCTAATTTTAATCTTTTGTCATTTCTGGAAAGACACCTTGCCCCCCAGAATTTGATTTTTTGACCCCCCCTCCCCCCTCCGAATTTGATTTTTTGACCCCGCCCTAAAATTTCCACATGCTCATACCTGAACCCCTCCTGGAATTTCCAAGATTCTCAACGGGGGCGTTTTATATGTAAAATGCAATATGCAGTTTGACTCCATTTTTTCGTTGACTTGTAAATATTTTATTCTTTCTAATCATCTTTTTTCCCCTCTGATCTTGTAAAAAAGCCTCTGGCTTAATATTTTCAAATATATATCATTATTATTATTTATATTATTATTATAAATATCGATACGCATTCTTGGCTTCTTGAAAACTGTTTTCACTTTCGTGATATTGAAATTAGACGATCTCCGCGCAGGGTGACGGTTCACACGAGGTTGGAAGGCGGAAGTGTATGCAAGAAGTCGTTTTCTGAGGACCAAGATCTAGTTTCCTATTTTCTCAATCATGGTTTACTTTAGTAGTACGCCGTCACCTTTAGGGCTTACTACTTCAGCTGATCAAAAATTGGCTAACGAGCCTGCGTACAAAGTATTACTGACTGTCGTTTCATCTTTGTCCATGTTTGGCTCGCTAACAATCATTCTTACATATTTCATGTTCAAAGATTTACAAACCACTTCAAGAAGAATTCTGGTCTACATATCTATTGGAGATTTCTTAACAACCTGTCCTTATTTGATATTCATATGGTATAGTACAAATACCATATTATGTGAAGCCCAAAGCTTTGTGACCACAACAGCAGTTATGTGGTCATTCTTTTGGACATCATCTTTAGCTATCTACTTGTACATTGTTGTGGCAAAGAAACGTCAAGAGACAGGTGAGAAGTTGATGGTTATTTTTCATGTTATAAACTGGGGTGTTCCACTTAGTTTGGTTGCAGCTGCTATGGGTGTTGGTGTCTTGGGTTCCAATCGTGCTCATACTTCTGGTGGATGGTGCTGGATAAAGAACCAAAATAAACACTGGCAAACTGTTCTGTGGATGCTTGCATGTGGAAAGTTTTTTGAGGTTTCTTCGTATTTTATCAATGGGATACTCTATTTTATTGTCAGGAAGAAAATTAACGAGGATCAGGTCTGTGATAAAATATATACATAATGTGTTATAATTTATTAATTAACCCATTGCTCAGGCAGGAATGGGTTAATATGCTATATTCCCAGGAGGGGGTACTCATATATAAAGTATACATGTATGTGGCAGTGCATGCTGTCCTATAGGGTATAGTTTTTGGGGTCTGAGATAGGTTATACAAATTGTCCATTTTGGTCTGGTATAGGGTGCATATTTTGGTCTGAGATAGCCTGCGTATTAATGGATGCTGATGTGATACCAGTGCTGGGATAGGGTATTGAGCATCACCTTTTTAGGTCTGGGATAGGGTCAGGATTTTGAGGTCAGTGGCACACCCTACCCAAAAATTGCCAGAGTATCCCCCTCCAAGTGTTATGTGCCATATGCAATTGTTTTAATAATAACTGTTTAAATAATTGTTCCAAATGTTCCAATAATTGTTTGGTTATCTTAGGTGAAAGGAAGTCGTACATTGTCTAGTGAGTCAAGCAAAGCAGCAATACAAGGAAAACAAAAACTTATTTTGGCACCAGTTTTGTATGTCTTGCTTCGAATGTGGGGAACAATAAGATGTATACTGTTTTGGTCCAACGTTAATGTGGAAGGTCATTGGTTAGAATTTCTTCTCACATGTCATGTAAGTAAAGCATAATATAGCATCACCATCACAAAATAATTGGGGGGGGGGGGGCAATTGGGATTGATATTTTGGGAGAACTACAGCCAAAACTCTGTTTTAAGTTGATGTAGACAAAAACTGCAGACATAAAGAGAGACAGAGAAATTAATTGGTCTTTAGTAATTTATTCTGATTTTATTCACCTATGGGGAAGCCCAGCTTGGATGGGAATGAATTAAAAATTATCTGTCTAGTACATGCAGTTTTAAAACTATGTTTATTTTCCAGATTATTGGAGACAATGGTCAGGGATTTGTATATTTCATTTTGTTTTGCCTTTTTACTGAAAAATTTCGACAAAATGTCTCAAGAATGTTTGGTGGTAAAAAAAGGAATACTGATCAAGGAGAGCAGAATTCATTGCTCCCAAAATACCGTGGAAGTCAAAGTCCTCAACATAAATATATTTTCAAGGATCCAGGACAAATCACATTCTATACATAATAAATTAGTTTGTATATAGATTAATTTTAATATTTAATTTGTGGTGAAATGTACAAAAATTGTTATAACTAAATTAGTGTATACTGTAGTTTATATATAGTTGATGAATTTTCTCTGCAATAATAATAAACATAATATAACTTGATATTATTTAAAGCCTGATATTATTCTGTCCTTCCTATTTTTTTATTTCATAATCATAAGCACACTCAGTGACTCAGATCATTGGCAAAGATGCTTTTTAATTAAACGTTTTTGAGGTTGTTGGGGATAGGTTCAGATTAGGAGCTTCACTCATAAGTTGGATTTCATATAACTCAGCAATAATTGTAGAAACTACAACTTCAAAGTGTCCTGTGACAAAAACATGCAGTTCTCCCCTTATAATACTACGTATCCTGGGATAAAACGGTTTATTTCCACGAAAAACATCACTTTTTGTGAAATAGCAATTAGCATTTATACCTCAACTTGCCAAGTAACGCAACTTCATATAAAACGAGAGCAAATACACACTGTATGCATTGACAAACCGTTGATATTTGGTTATCTTTTATTTACAATCCAAGTATATTACAAACGACCCCAATTATATCTGTTCTTAATTAAATAATCCCGCATTCCTCTTCAAAAGTTTTCGAGAAGTTTAGCGTTTCTCGAAATAATAATCTGTTAAGAAATATTTGATATCTTAAGAGGCTATATTAGTTTTTACATTTGTGCCTATTAGAAATACTTCCAAAATATAACATCACTGACTTAAGCCCCGCACAGACGGCCAAGTTTTCCTTGACAAGTTTTTCCTTGACAAGGAGCCTTGTTCAAAAGCTGGTCATGCCAGCTTTTGAACAAGGAAATTTGTTCGTGTGTATACGGTAGTCGTCAAGGAAAACTTGACAACTCATCTCCGAAGCTTATTACGCGATCATTACTGTCAAGGAAAACTTGTCCAACCGTACACACGAGCAATTATAACTTGTCAAGGAAAATTGTTTGAAAAAAACCTATTCATCGTACACACGAGCAAGGAAACTGAGTTACCAAGGAAATTGTCAAGAAAAACTTGGTCGTCTGTGCGGGGATTTATCATATCTATTATATGAACGGCTTCGTACAATCGTACTTTAAGCAGAACGGTTATTTTTACATTCATCCCTATCAACTGCTTAATACTTTAAGCAGAATATTAATTTTTATATTCACCTCCCTTGTAACAATTGCTTAATACCTTAAACAGAATATCATTTTTTTACATTCATATCTATTAACAAGTGCTTGGTACTTTTAAACAATTAGTTTTTCAATATATCTTTATTGTACGGAACAACTAATTTAAACATGCGGAACATTAATTTTTTTACATCCATCCCTATTAACATTGACTTTTCAGTACTTTAATTACAACTCTATCATAACAACTGTTTAAAGCCGTAATCAAACGAGAAACGCAAGTCATCGCAAGTTGGCAGTCACGCTATCTCAACCAGCCGCTCTGAATAGTTTCCCGAAAATATTATGTACCGTGACAACGTTAAAACTTGTTTAAAACACTCATGAAACCTTTATTTTGTTAATTTGGGTGTTCAAACGACCGCCACAGAAATTCTGACTGCCAACTTGCGATGACTTGCGTGTTCTCGTTTGATTAGGGCTTAATACTTTAAACAGAATAGCAAGGGATTATTAACCGAGAAAAAGGTCTGTACGGAAAAATACGGGGAAATATCAGACACTGATTCAGACGGCCATAGATCAACTGTCTTGACAGACCGACGTCGCCAGATATTCTCCGTGCAGACCGAGGTTAATAAATCGTTTATTATATGGCAATTTCAAGTTTTTCGATACTTGTTGTTTCAAAATTAATGTGAAAACCTTAGAAATTCAACAGAATATTAGTTTTACATCATATTTTGACTATATTAATAACAGTAGCGTGCTGCGTAGGCAGTGTTGAAACAACAATCGAAATATAGTAACTTAGGTTAGATATACTGCCGAAACAGAGAACGTAGGAATCTAACGTTTCGAGCGAAGGCCCTTCGTTACGTTTCTCTCTGACGAAGGGCCTTCGCTCGCAACGTTAGATTCCTACGTTCTCTGTTTTGGCAGTATATCTAACCTAAGTTACTATATTAATAACAGCTGCTTAATTCTAAACAGAATATCAGTTTTTACGTTCGTATCAATAAACATAATCCGGACATTCAGGGCAATACGTTTTCTGCTCCATCATGTGAAACCCAATACTTTCTAAATTTTTATGGCAACCAGCACACCTGAAGCACTCATTGTGCCAGAATAGATCATTATTGGTTAAATATGCACCATCTTTAATCAATTCACAACAACTGTGGCATTGTTTTGCGAACAGTTTTTCATAACAACCATTACAATATCGGTTTCCAAAACGTAAATGGAACTTCTGGCTTGAGATGGGTTCTTGGCAGTTAAAACAATCAAAACATGAACCGTGCCACACTTGGTCACTGTATGTTACACCATCACCAGCAACTGCTAGACCACATTGAGCGCATTTCTCAGAAAATAAACTTTGATGACATCCTGGACAATAGAACGATTCTTGGTGTTCCACGAAACCGGACGTGATTGGTTGAAGGCAAGATTTACATGAAAAACAATGACCATGATAATATTGGTTATTATAATCAATCAATTGACCTCCAGGCTTGATTTCCTCGCCACACTTGCAACAAAGCATGATTTTATTTTGCTGGTAACACTCGATACAAACGACTTTCTCGTCTCCAATTTTGAAGCTTCCAAGGACCAGGGCATCTTCGCATTTTTCACAGATAAAACATTCATCATGCCAGTGTTTGTCGTGGTATGATGTTTTCTTCTGCCCTATGACAATTTTTTCGCTACAGCCTTCACATTTGTCGGCAATGTGTGTTGTGTGGCAGCTCAGGCAGATTGCTTTCTCGTGTTCCGTTGTGTACTTGTTTTCTGTTATCTTCTCACCGCATTTTGCACAGCAAAAATGATCTGGATGCCAGGAGTGATCCATTGCTCTAACAACTCTTCCAGAAACAATGAGCTGCAAAAAAAGGTGTTCACCGTTAACTCCTTCGCTTCAATTACGCAGATAAAATCCACGAACGGGCTAGAAAAATTAAGTCGTACTTCATTCCGTATACAGTCACATTTAGTACTGTATAAAAAGTTCTCAGCCTTATTATAAAATAATTCATGGGGAAAACACAAAATAAAATCATAACAGGTCTTAACTGATTCGTTTGAGAAGCTGTATTAAGCACCTAAGGGCCTGTTTATATGGAGCCGAGTTACCCGGCAAGCCGAGTTGAAAAAAGATGAGTGTTTATATGAGACGAGTTACTCCAGCAAAGCCGCCCACGCAAGTTTCCAATCAGGGCCTTCATAAGTGGCGCGTGCGCTGTTGTGACGAATTCAACTGGGCTAGCCGAGTTACCCGGCAAGAAAGTGTTTATATGGGAATATTTTCATCCCGGCATGCCGAGATCTCGGCTGTTTTGCCGGGATCTCGCGGCTAGCCGAGTTACTCGCCTGTCTCATGTAAACACTCTGCCGGGATAGCATTGAATTTCTATACATGCTAGCCGGGTAACTCGGCTCCATATAAACCGACCCTAAAATTGCTCTTTTTCACAGTATCGAAACCGACTATTGCCAGCCCCGTTTGTTCAGCCACAATGTTTTGACACTGCGGTAAAAAAAAACGCTTTCTTGTGCTTGAGTGGTTGATATATAATACTTCAAAATGAAGCTTAAAAATGGTTATTTACTACAATGTATTTTGAGGTTCAGGTTTGAAGTCAGTCGTTCACGTGATGTTCAAAAAGGAATATTTACCTCTTCACAGCCGTAGCAGCGGGGTTTAAATAATTCTGCATAATGTCTACCACAAAACAACCTGCTATTTCCATCCGCATAGTAGATCAATTTAGTGAGAAAATTATGACAAACTGTGCAGGAAAAACATGAAGGATGACGGAAACCATCGCTGGCAGAGACAATCATTTCTTTTGAACGAAATAACTTTCCACAACTTTTGCAGGCCTAAAAGAAAAACATTAATAAAGTAATTAATTAATACATTAATAAAGTAATTAATTAATACATTAATACATTAATAAAGTAATTAATTAATACATTAATAAAGTAATTAATTAATACATTAATAAAGTAATAAATTAATACATTAATAAAGTAATTAATTAATACATTAATAAAGTAATTAATTAATACATTAATAAAGTAATTAATTAATACATTAATAAAGTAATAGATTAAGAAATCAATACATTAATAAATTAAACTAATAGATTAATAAAGAAACTAATTAATAAATTAAAAATTAGTTATGACTAACTAACTAATTATTGATTAAAGGCACAACGCGTCAGGTATTAAATTACCGCTTAATTAACAGTTTTGGGCGAGACAAAAATTATAGTTGTGTGGAAAGGAAAGGAATAATATTCTTTAAACGTTAAAAAAGTAAGTCATTAGTGCATTTTCTTACAGACTATTTAGTCCAAGTTTTGACGTGTGTGATATTCACCATAATTTTAATCATGTGAAATTGAATTTGTCCACGAAGTTTTTCAAGTTTGCGTCATGGTGACACTACCTTTAATAATTCATCCGATTCCAGCTAAAGTCTTGATGTTGCATTTCATAACTGGTCCCTAGTTTGGTCTTAAATTTATATTCCCGCACTAGAAGTAATATATCATACACGAGGAGGAGTGTTTCATCAGGATATCCAAACACCGAGACGTTTGTTGAAAACCGAGGCGAAGCCGAGGTTTTTGAACAAACTTCGAGGTGTTTGGATATCCTGATGAAACACTCCTCCGAGTGTATGATATAGCATCTCAAACAAATCAGTATTTTAAGAGAAAATCGAGATAAAAGTTTGCTTAATTTATGTAATTTCTTCCTCCGATATCCAAACTACCGACACGGTACTGATTTCCTTTGTGTTTTCCTCATGAATTATTAATGAGTTTGAGATATATTCCATCATCAACAACCCCCAGAACTCAATTAGTTTTGTATCGTTTCAGGTTCACGTATTTTTGAAAAAGACAAACTTGTGTTATATAATACATCAATGTATAATCTATCAGCTTTATTGCCTAATTTTTTAGGCATATTTTTTTGCGAGGAAGAATAAATTCCAAATTCCAATGAAGTCGAATCACTGCTGTAGATAAAAGTTTTCTGACTGCTCTACAGCAGTGATTTGACTTCATTTGAAAGTATTCTTCCTCACATATATACGCTGCTGAAGGACAACTGAATACTGGTTATATTTTTTTGCAACACCACTATGCAAAGATAAAATAATTTACTTAGGATAAAAAAATACTTCTCATGCTTCAGTCACAATTACCCCAGCCATAACCCAAATACAAGAACAATTCTCGTTTAATTAAAACTTTACTTGACCTGACCATATTTACCTCCTTCGCGTCTGACCTTAAGGCCAAGATAAATAAAATTGTCTGGCTTTAGCCAAAAACAATAACCAGATGATTAAAATCTTAAAATATGAATTAAAAACCATGACACAAAAATGAAGTGGTGATATTTCGGCTTTATGTGATCCAAAGTCATGATGAGACTAATTAGTCAATTTAGTCTGAAGTCGTTTTCACTGACGTCGCTAAAAAAAATGTTCTACTTTCTGGCTTACTTTAGTGTAATATTTTCTATGTTGCGCATAGAGCAGACAAAAATATACAGAAAGCCATAATTTGGAAGCAATGGGGCGTTTAGTGGATGAATTATAAGAGAAATATTATAATGTCAAATATTTGCCTGAACAACTCAGGACGCCATGCTGGTTGATGACTTTGCTCGACCAACATGGTGGCCAAAAAGTCCTAAATAAAGCCGAATTATAAACAAAATGATCAGATTTAAACTCAGATACATCACGTCGAATTTTATGAAAGAAATAGCTTCCTACGACCTTTAAATGTGAAAACAATGCTAACGTTAGCATTAATTATATAGAAGGAGGCTATAGTCGCATTAATAAACCTAAAATTTTCGACGAAAACTTTACAGAACGACGATCTACAAAACATTTAAAACGACAAGTCTTCTAGGTTGATAAGTTAGATTTTGGAATTTTGATGACTTCACATTAAAACAATCAATTCTAAAGTCGAAATAATATCGCCATGTCATCTTCGTGCCCCGCAACTTGTTTTTATAATCTTTTAATATCTTGGTGATTTCATAAGATGTTTATTTTCCGTTGTTTTATATTTCTTACGTAAATTAGAGCGTTTCAGTTCAGTATTAACACGGAATTGAATTTAGTACCCGAATGACAATTCGACAGTATAAAAAAGTAGTGTTGTGTATAGGCAGTCGGTTTTAGAGCAAAGTGAAAAGGTGGTAAACTGTTGAGAATAGTTTTTATAACGAAATACTGACGTTTCAAGCAGAGCCCTTCATCAGAGCAAAAACTAGAGTGCTGTGTAAGCAGTGTTTTAGATATAGCAAAGCGAAAAGATGGTAAACTGCCGAGAATAGTTTTGATAACGAAATACTGACGTTTCAAGCGGAGCTCTTCATCAGAGTAAAATGTAGAGTGCTGTGTAGGCAGTGTTTTAGATAGAGCGAAGTGAAAAGATGGTAAACTGCTGAGAATAGTTTTGATAACGAAATACTGACGTTTCAAGCAGAGCCCTTCATCAGAGCAGAAACTAGAATGCTATGTGTAGGCAGTGTTTTAGACAGAGCAAAGTGAAAAGGTGGTAAACTGCTGAGAAAAGTTTTTATATAACGAAATACTAGTATACTACTAGTAGGATAGTTTTGTTTAGTCTATATAGACGTGCCGTGTTGCTTATTCGTACACTTGTACTTCCAGCGACTTTTCGTCAGTTACTCAGTTTATACAATGGTTATTAATTAGTATACCAATGGTTAAGTACTGGAAAACTTTTCCCGGATGGGCGTATCTCGCGCGTAATGGGAAGACAGAACTCGTGTAAACGTAAACAAGGTGGTCTATGTTCAAGAGCCCAATCCGGCAATCCGGCAAAGTTATTTTGATAGCTGAGTGTTTTCATTCGTCACATTTTTCGTATTGATTTTTCATGTCATGATGGTTATTCTACGTTTTGATTTAACGCGAAATGTCTCCGTTATTCCTTAATCTTAATCTTATCCTCCTTTATATTTTACGTCAGACTGCCGTTCGTATTTCCCCGCATTATTAACGACCCTTTAGCTTCTCCAGAGGTGAATAAAATCGTCTGGCGTTAGCCAGAATAAAATACTAAAGACCAATTCGGACAGGAAAGAGTTAACTCTTAAGATCGAGACGCGCATCGATCCTTCACTTAGCTCTTATGACGTAAGATCTGGATTCTAGACTCATCCCATTACCCCTGTGCTACATCGCGCTTTTTCAGTTTTCGAAAGCCGACACAAAACCGCTTCTGACTCCAACCTTTATTATGATTATTGTATATTTTCTAAACATTCTATACTGTATTACCCTGGGTGCCAGAGGTTTTTCGACGCTCGTGGGGGATAACGGGGACACACGAGGAGCCAGGGTACCCCCTCAAAACCCAGGGTAATACTGTATTTAAATAAAGTATATGTTTGTATTTAAATGCATGTGTAAAAACTAAAAACGCAAGGCGCACGCAATAACGGCAAAAACAAGAGACTTACAGTTTTACTGTTCTCCGATATCTGTATATATCCTGTCCCACGTGCAGTTTCAAGGCAATTCGTCCAAAGATTCCTCAAAGCAACTGATTGTTTTTTTGTCAAAGATGTACAGAGCGTTGGATCTGTATCTTGTTTAGGATTTTGATAAGCAAGTTGTTTATTGAAGTAAGCTACTCCTTCGGGAGTCAGCATGCTTGGAACTTTATCAGGCGATAGAGAGTTCATGAAAGATTCCACCTGCAAAAATTTTTTTTAAAGATTAATAAATAACCAGAGAATAGTCCCCATGCATATTAAAAGAAGCAAAAAGGTTGTAAACTGCCGAGTAACATGAATACTGACGTTTAAAGGGTTCAATGCAGTCGGAACGTCAGTATTTCGTTGCCTAAAATCTCGGCAGTTTACCATCTTTTTACTTTAGCTATCCAAAACACTGCCTACGCAGCACTCTATTTTTTACACTCATTCAATATTAAAATAAGGTAAAAAGGTTGTAAACTGCCGAACAACGAAATACTGACCTTTCGAGAGCTCCGCTCGAAAGTCAAAACTCGTTAGTTTTAATTCGTTGTTAAAATCTTGGCCGTTCACCTTCTTACTTCGCTCTAGCCAAAACACTGCCTACGCAGCACTATTTTACACTCGTGGTCTCGTGCATATAACAATCTGTGTGGGGGGATTATATGTACAACTTGAATTTTAAGTGTCGATATTAGACACTGTCTGGCGTTGATCTGAGCAAAAGAAGCCAAAAGCTCAATTTTACAAATAATACATCGTGAATCCCAGAAGTTATACTTGCAGCAAGACGTTATCTTATTCTACATTCCTCTCTAATCTATACGTTCATTATTACTTTCAAGTTTCAACTTTTGCCACACCTTATTAATGTGGTTTGTTTGGCAATTACAGTAGCGAATGATCATGGAGAAAATTGGCTGAAACTAAAAACGATATCTTGAAAAGACCTTTCCAGATCCAGTCTTAACTGTCTTTTGGGATTAAGGTGTAGAAATGTTTCTTGGTAATAACCGTAATACCCGGCTATGAAAGATCTTCTGAGTCACTGAGTCTTTCACCAAATCACTCCGTATTACGACAGAATTCGTCGTTCTTGGCCCCAGAAATCAGAATAAATGTGTCTAAAACATACTTCAAACTGTACAGCATCTGTGTTCATATTTTAATCCCCACAAACAACATCACACGTCACGGACAATTTAATGTTTAACAGTTCAACACAAAATACCTGCGACTTGAACTATACAAGTTGTCGGAATCATGAAATACCTTCATACTGGTTGTAGTTTTGAAAATTATTTTATTATGCTTAGATTCTCACTTACCTCTTTGAGCCGCGTCTGTGGTTGATAAGAAAACGGAGCAAAGTGTTGTAGAATGTAGATAACCTTGAGTGTAACTGGAGCACCTTGTGCTTAATTAACTTAAGATTAAATTTCCGCAATAATAACTACGGAGCTTTAATTTGGAAATATTTTACGAGTATTCTCGCACACGATTCCAATCGACAAAATCGTTAATGCCAAATGATTTGTAATTACATACCCATGCAAGCGGAGCAGACCTTTATAGTATTCGACGGAACAAAGCTTAATAGCCACCCCACAGATTTCCTCACCCTTTATACAATTTTAATTTCACTAACCTCTTCCTGGGATAACCCTTCCGGTTCCCATACATAGTGCGCGTCATTGTTTTGACAATGTTCTGTTGGGCTAAGTTCGGGATTGACTCGTACACTGAAATGACCAGAGTCGGCGCTATCGTGTGACTCCTGTGTAGATGTACTTGATTCACTGCTTAAACGACATTCTTTTGTTTTTCCAAGGGGTATTGTGTCTTCATTATCACTGTTTCGTTTTTTATTTCTTCTCATGTTTGTATCCGTTGGGCACTCAGTCTGACAACTCGTCTCTTTAAAGACTTTGATTAGCTCTCCCGCCTTGGTCAAATAATCTTGCAACTCACCACGGCAATCTTCCGTTTGACTTGACGTATTTTTCGTGAGGGCAACCTGATCGGAAATACTTTCATAAATATGGCCTTTCTCTTTTTCTACTGCAACTTCCCTTTCGATAACTGCAACGTCAAGTTCGTCGATTTTTTTACCACAGATCGGGATTTGATCGATTTCTTCGAACGTTCTAGTACCTCTATTGTTGATAGTTTTTAGGTGTGATCTATTCTCTTTGTTTTCAATCACATTTTTCACAAACAAACTTCCAGTAACACCCTCCTTTCTTTGTTCTCTTTCTGGTTTAGGAAAATTGCCAGGTTTGCTAAAAAACAATAACATACCAAAAGAAGTTTGACCTTGATTGGTCTTGATAACGCTATAACGTTTGAACACATGCAATACAGACTAAACTAGAAGATTTTCTATACTCAGTTGAAATATACGGTGAAACAAAACACTGGCATTTCGTGATTTTATAAGTTATGTCAATAAACCCTCGAACAGTCTTATCCTTTTTTGTATCACTATTATTCTTAGAAAAGATATATGAGCCGATATCAGGTTTATACATAATGATATGAAACAAGCGTTCACTGATAAAAGTTTTTATCTACATGTAGATTTCCACATTTCTCTTAACCCGTTGAAGGCTGTAGTCTGACAGCCGAAAGCTCGTATTAATAAAAACTTTTATCAGTGAACGCTTGTTTCATATCACTATTATTCTTACTTGACCAAGGCTTTAATTATAATCTTATTTAAATGAAACGAGACAAGTAGACGTACTTCCATGGCCACCGAACCCTATACTGTGGCTGTCAATAGTTGATTCACTATACAACATTATTTTAATAATTTCTATAACTATTTGTATGATCATCATGAAATATCGCCATCAGCTAGTTTGATCCAGTCAAATTTCGTAGGTCAGCACGAAGGTATATATATAGGCGCCGTACAGATCAGGTATAGAGGAGGATCACGGATCGGAGCAAGTGGTCGTAAGTCGTCTAATAGACTTAAAATTCAATTTTGAAGTGGCGTTGACAAAACTCAATACAGGCAAAAAGAACAGATCATTCACCGATTTGGGATTTGTAACAAACCAATGGAAAATAACAATCGACACTTTGAACAATTACAAAGCTGTTGTCATTATATTTTAAATGTCGTTTATATAGAAAGATTATTCCACCTGGCCATATATACGAGTGAAGAGAACTTCACAATTCACATATACAGAAGGCTCACATGGGTCAAGAACAGTTACTTTTCAAGTTATAGGTTCATATAATGCACCAGTCAATATAAACCCCCGCACCCCCCCGGCCGGGACATAGCGGGGCATTACCGGGGAATTTCCTGTGATTTGATAGGAAAAACGTCCGCGCATACCGGGGTATTTTACTGCTTTTGTACTGTATACAAACAATCAGCGGGGGACAGGACCGGGGCATTTTACCCTGACGGAGAAAAGACTGGTATGGAAATTTCTGGACTGTCTCCATTCTCGTCCCCAGAGCCCTTTCATGAAAAGCTAAAACAGTTTTCATTAAAATGTTGTTTTAAATGTTGTGTTGTGTTTTAAAGGGCGGGGGCATTTGACCGGGGCTTTTTATGCTATTAGAATAAAGAAACTGCCCTGGGATGCGGGGCATTAGATGATATTTGACCTGTGTGCAAGTCAAATGCCCCGCTATGTCCCGGCCGGGGGGGTGCGGGGGTTTATATTGACTGGTGCATAACTTTTAAGCCAAAAGTAGAATGAAATTAGAAACTGCAGGAAATGATTTGGCAGACAAGTCTTCAAGTGCTCTGTCACCTAATACCACATAATTAAAGTCTGCATGTTTATTGTCAAAATATAAAATAACGTCAGAAATGAGGGAGGTATCGCCGCCATAAGGTCTGCGGGCACATGGGGACAAAAAAATTTCAGTTCCAACTACGCAGAAACGCGGTGTCTGTAAAATAACAGGAAGCTTACGATTTACGACGGCAAGACGACGTCTTTTAAACAATAGATATTTTGTAAAACAAAGAGAGTCAATAATTTTAGCCTCTTGCAAGAAGAATCTCAACAATCTTTGTCTATCTTTCGAGGGTTAACCCACGAAACACAAAATATTACATCTTTTTACGTTTTCCTCTCTTCTCCCTTATAAAATCCAACCAAACTCATGCAGTCATCACTAACGACTACTACGCTGAACTATTATATACGTTACCACTGTCACGAATACCATATTAATCGTTAGTTTATTCATGCATAAATTATCTTTGATGTGCCGCGGTTAATAAATAGGTTATTGACCTTGCATATTAAATTACCTACTATATCGCTTTAAAACTACGTCTAGAATACCATTTTTTGGTTAAATAACGACAAATATCGTCTGTGTCATGAATAAACTAAGTATAGGTTAGTGACCGAAACTTCGGTTACCCTCGGGCCAATAACCAGCGTAGTGACCTCGGTTTCGGTCACTAACCTATACTTACTGACTGCCTATATGACTATGTTCCACCCATCATGAAAACAATGGCGATGGAGGGCCATTACCTATTTAAAATGTTATTACTATCACTGATCTAGTTAAAGCAAGTTAAGTAGAGTGCTGCGTAGGCAGTGTTTTGAATAGAACAAAGTGAAAAGTTGTAAACTGTAGAGATTAGTTTTAAAAACACTGTCGTTTCGAGCTATATTGGATTTTACAAAGCAGTTGATGTTAGATGGATGTTTAATCAGGGTTATCTACGATAAAAACGTGTCATTGAAAATATTTATTTAACTCATGCAAGTTGTATTTTTTTTAAATTTAAAGGCACTTCTGTTCCCTTGTCCGCTATCGGACAGATTTAGGCTAGATACACTGCCGAAACAGAGAACGTAGTAGTCTAATGTTTCAAGCGAAGGCCCTTCGTCAGAGAATATGTGCAACCTCAGCTCTTCTTGTACATGCTGATCAGCATATGATGGAGATTAGAATTTAAGTCGTTAACGGAAAGTCATTATATCGTTAATAGGATTTATCGAAAATCCGCGTGAGAGCTACCCAAGTCTCTCGTAATGTTGTTTTACTCAACAATCTGGCTGTCGGAAGTCGTCGACAAATATGTCTTTTAACGGTGCCAGAGGTTTTTCGACGCTCGTGAGGGATAACGGTGGCGTCCTCCCGTATCCCCATTATCCCTACGGGCGTGGAAGAGTTTTTACATGACGTCATTTTGTGTTACTTTCTTCTTCTTTTTGGATTAGCATCGTTTCTTTTGGGGTTAGTTCTAAAGTTAGTTTTAAGATTAGAATTGGTGTTTTTGTTAAAATAAGTGTTAGTATTCGGGATGTTAGTATTGAGACGAGCCTTTTGTATAAGGTAGAATCAGATCAGCTGTTACCACCATGAGAAAGAGGGGGTTAACCGAAAAAGGACCGATATATTTTCACAATCTTTGTTTCCGTCCACTTTTCTGTATATAGGTCAGTAGAAAAATAATACATTAATCCTAACTCTAATCCTAACCCTAATCATACCATCATATTAGCGCTAACCCTATAATCATGCCCTTGGCCACATGCATAAGCTAGGTCAAGCACTTGAGAAACTACGGCTACAAACCATTTTAATTTTCCGCCACTGACATCAAATTCTTTTCAATTTGCCCGCTTTTCAATTCTTTTCAATTTCGTTTATTGCCACAGTCATATTGAGACAATAAACAGAATTTAAAAGAATTAAAAATTGCCAAATTGAAAAGAATCCGATTCAGTGGCATATAAGGAGAAAAGTTGAAGCCGCCTTGTAGCTATATACAAATCGAAATATAGTAAGGTAACTAAGGTTTGAATACTGCCGAAATCATAAACTATTTAGTTTCTGACGAAGGGCCTTCGCTCGAAACGTTAGAAAGTAGAAACTACGTTCAATAATTTCTGCAGTACTCAAACCTTAAATTCCGACTTCTATTTCAACACTGCCTACCGGCATGCAGCACACGTTTGTTCACATTATAGAATGATATTGGCGTAAATTATTTATATTGTAAATTGGTTGAATTTAATATTTCATAATTGTCGCTGTCGCTGAAAAAGGGAGGGTCAATAAAGTCATTTATTTTTCTTTTCTATAGTTACAGCAGAGCTGACTGAAGTGTGAAATCATAATATCAGTAATTATACCACGGATAGCTATAAACTCTAAACTCTGTATCTATTTCTTGCTATCCTAGGGGTCATCATAGGAAGAATTTAGAACTGCCAGCATCCTCCCCCAGAAAATTTTTGAAATTTGGGTGACTGAATTGAAATTTCCTGCGTTCCGACAACACCTTTTAGCAAAATTTTAAAAGTTTAAAAACAGAAAAACAACAATACAATATTTATAGTCTAACGTGTAGAGTAGTTGCACGCAGTCTTGTTATTTTCAATACACGGATTAATATCATAAAATACTATAAAATAAAATGTGCTGCATAGGCAACGTTGAATTGGAAAAAAATTTCGAAATACTTAAGGTTTTATGAAATTAATTGAACTGTACGTTTCTCTCATAAAAGGCCTTAGCTTGAAACGCTATAGAACTGCAGTATTCCATAATCTAAACTGCACTTCAAGTTTTATGCTGCAGTGGTTAAAAATTATTGGCCAACCAGCTACGCATCTACAAAATATTTGGGCCCACCAGTCACAAATTGTTGGGGCCCACAAGGTATACAGAATACAGATCATTGGGGCACACCCGAAAATCTCCCGGTGCCGTCCCGGTGGGCCACGCCGCCCCTGTTAAATGTAAAGACTTAGCTAAAGTGTCAGTGCATGCACGTTCACGAAATCATCAATTTGTCGACACAGTGAAACATCTTGGACTGTCAGTCATAAAGTTTTATGCTGTGGTACTTAGATCAGGCATTTCCTACACTCAGCTAATCATAGAAATTTTCTTTATAAATAGAGCTAATAATGAATGAGAGGTTTCTTTGAAAGTCAAGGTGACTTCTGAAAGGTCTTTACCGCATATTTTTCCTAGCCAATTTTCCGTAAGTTAATCAATAAACCAACTGATGACATTCAATCATTGGGTTCGGTTAACCAAAATAGTTTTCTTGAGACTTGATCTTGTCAGCAAAACAAACGCTAATTTGCAGCCAAGTAAACGCGTAACCACTTCATAAATCATAAAATGACCCAATTAAAAATTTATGAAACTATTTTGCATATGCAAAACTACTAGCTTTCTGACTCTTATCGAAGACTATCTCTCTTTCTCTCTCTCTAATTTAATGACAGATCTGGTCACTGTTAGAACTATTGGGACAGAATAAGTAGTAACTCAAAAATAACAACAAAGGGTCGAGAAGTATATGTATATAAACGGTAAAAAATCTTCCTTTTGATTCACAAGAGCTCGCGCATTTCGACCCAGTTCAAAGTTTAAACACTCAAGGTTGTTCCTATTAAATGGTCGCCACTTCTGCTCAAAGTCGGCAGCAAAATTTAAAAAAATATCTAGACAGTTTGGAGTACCTGACATCATCAGTTATCATAATATATGCATATATGAAGCATATGGTCGTTAGACGTCAGGACGAATATACGTAGCTTGAACTTGGCGCACTTTTAATAAGCGAGTTTTAGTCGTGACGTGCTTAAAATAAAGCTCAATGCCAATTTATTTCAGACGTCGTGCTTTCATGTCTCTAATTCAGCGACTCATAAAAAGCAGGGCGGAAAAAGGAAAAACATTAGCGCAATATCTTTAGACAATACATGCAGATCGCGCTTTTAATAATTCAGCACTGTTTGTTGTCCATCCCTACCGCGTCAAATTAATAGCAATATACGCCTCCTTTTTTAGAAAGTTTGATGTATTCCATCAGGAAAATATATTCAGACCAACTATAAACGCCACAGACAAACCGGGAGAATATTTTAAACCATGTTCAGATGATGATTCGTTTGTCGAAATGGTTGAATTAACTAACAGAAAATACTTAATTATTGTTGAATTATCTCTAAACATAAAACGATAACCACCCGCGTTTATGATGAAATGAAATTAAATGAAATGAAAGGAGCTGGCAAGGACAAATGCCAGACGGCGGTAAAGAAAGTGAAGATAACTGTAATTTAAAATATTAATAAAATCCATACATCGAAATATTTCAATTCATATCGCAACCCGTGTTAAAATATTTCTTATTCACAGTGGAGATCATAAAACTTTGAAATCCAATTGTGTATAAGAACTTCCTGAAGTAGAGATGTGCGACGAGAGAGGAACGGATAGGTTTTCATTGGATTCTGTTCGCACGGGGACGCGAAATGCCGCCAGTGTTTAGACTTTTCACTTTCGTATGTACAATTACAACCAGTATAGAAAAAAAGCTAACTCGGTTTACACGGCTTTATAAAGCGTGTACCATAATGGGGAAAAAGATCCCCCCATTCAACGCAATATCTTGGCAGTCTTTTGAACTACTAATGTTATAATCTGTTGTGACCCGATCGGTATTAAACGCAGCTCCGCGTTTATAGCAGGGTTATACTGATGTGACGGTGTACGTTACGTTGTAATGATTGTATATATGAGATCTGAAGAATATAATTCTGAACGGTTATTAGATAGATAAGAACACTGGCTGTGACTGGCGATAATTTTATGTGTGTGTGTATTTCGTTAGATATATCGATATACAAGACAGAATTTATGTTAAAGTTTTTAGCACGTAATATACACTCAGAATTTCACTTACCTTCTTATAAACAGACGAGGCGGTTTCTTCGGCGGAATTTTCTTCTTGGTTTCACAAACATTAGCGTTTATGTTGTTGTTCATCTTTTGAACTTGAAAATGGTCTTGGGCAGTTTATAACGTGGGCGAATGTTTGAACTTAATGACACTTAACTCGCCGCCTAAGAATCCGTCCTCGATCCTTGAGCAACTGAGAAGCGGGATATCTGCTGCACTGTAGCTACACAAATTATGATTCACTGGCACCAGTTGATGACGAACTAGGTCAAAGTTATCGTTCGAAGCCGCCCACAGCCGAGATGAAGTGATCATTAATAATGTAACACAAAATGTTTTGTAAGAAATCGTCGGATGCCATCGGTAACCGGCAAATATCCGACCAATTACTATATACTTTTGCTTGTCTCTATCCGCGAAATACTTTCTTTTCGGACTCGTGTTTGTGTTTAGAAAATGCTCGCAACAGAATACGCTTTGATAACAATCGACGTGTAAAAAAATAAAGAATTACACAATGGAAGTTTAGAATTGAAAACAAAGAAATTAGGGGAGACGAGTTGAAACTCGTGACAGCATGGTTTCCCTATCTGTCCTTTTTCTAGCCACAGGGAATATTCAGATCTGTGAATGTCTGGAAAAGATGTTCCATGTAAACCTCAAAAGTTTTTGTTTCATATTTAACTTTGTGTTAAATAATACGAGGATGTCGTTAAATTGTCAGTCCGTGGGAAGCAAATAACAAAGATTTTTTTTCTTCTTTGATAATTTAATTTCTTCTACATAATTTAAGGGCAAGGTAATTGACAGAGCGACAACTTAACACAATGGCTAAGCTTGGTCAATGTGTTTTCAAGTGACGACAGCTTCATTATTTCATTGACCAAGAAATTCTGGTGAATGAAAAAGACTTTGTGAGCTCATAAATCACTGCACAACTGAAAACAGAAAAATTTAAAACCTACAGCGAAACCAAGATCTGATTTTGCTTCTAGAAATGCAAGATGAAACAAAGATCGAGAGTAACCGTGTAACAAATCACGTTAGCGATGGCAGGCTGAGACAAGACAGGTCAAGTGACTTGAATTAAGCCGACAGACCGTATTTGACAATTTATCACTCAGAGTTCATGGGGAAGATATATTGTAGAGTAAAAATTGCACAGGGAATAAACAAGTTTTAACGATTAGGAGTCGTGTGTTAGCCAATGTGCACTGTTTTCAAAATAGCTTATTTAATGTTAATCCAATGATGGGTATAAATCCGATCAAATAAGCTTAGATTATGACTTTAAGCCAAATTGGCATGTAAATTGTAAATATACAATTAATATCAATCAGAGTAAATTGAGATTTCCTTAAGAAATTGAAAATTTCCATTCTATGTCGATGACTCAACAGGGTGTAAATTGAAATCTATTAAAGTATTCATTTTCGGACCAAAAATGGAAAAGGTCCTTCCTAAAATTGATGAAATGGGGGCCAGATATGCATTAATGTGCTGTAGGTATGCCCCGACAGCTAGCTTGCATGGTGGAGGGTGGTATAAACAAAGATCGCAACTATAAACAAGGGTAAGATCAAAGTCGGAGCTGAAGTCCTCAACAATTTGAAAATATGGGATCCGTCTACGAGACTATGCCATTCCTATATTTTCACATGCTCCTGGCCAATGGATTTCAGATCTTGACTTGTGGAAAACACTTGATCAGTTGTGTTCTCAAAAGTTTATAGGACTTATGGAAACCATGGGGAACTATTCCTTGGTTCCGTAAATGCTGAGTGATGTGGTAAAAAAAAAGAAGTGAGGAGGCGAGTATAGCTATAGCAACAGAAGCCTGCGTAGCTGGCGGTTTACTTTTAAGCGGTTTGGGTCTTGGAGACCAGGGGAAACAGTAAAAGATATGGGCATGGCCACGCACAACTTCCGTTGTGATGGCTTGCTGAAACTCGTGATTGAAGAAACGAATACCAGGAAAAAATGAGAAAGGAAGAAAGAGAAAAACACGACGGTCAAGGAGAGCCGTATATATCAGCTTCAACTAGTCTAAAGGCTAGTTTCCACTCAGGAAAATTTTCCTCTGGACTGGAATGGACTGGAACGGACAGGAAAGTTTTCTTTGTCTTGTGAGCTATCGGTCGGAACTAATGACTTTAACACAAAAGAAACTTTCCTGTCCGTTCCTATCCTGCGGAAGGTTTTCCTGAGTGGAAACTAGTCTTAACAAAAATGCCAAGACAGAGAGGCACGGAAGAGCTGGCTGACTGGCAACTATGGTCACAGAATCTGCCTACAAGTGGCTGGTACAACTGTACAACGTTGCTATTATCCTATTAAACGTTTTCTTTTTTAATCCAGAAAACTTCTCGAGCTCAGTAGATTTATTCTGAGCGAGCCACAAAAAGGTCTGCGAAGGAGCTGAGTAAATTAGGACTGTAGTCTGTTATCCGCGGGGGCCCTAAATTAAATCATGCAGCCAGGAGCCATAGCGTCTGCAAATAAACGGCATATCAATAATCTCGATCGCGACAAGAGATTGCCATTGCCTGATTTATTGATAAATGCTGCAAGAGTCCATTACATGAAATGTTTATTCAAGAAGGAAAGAATAATAACGAATGATCGCATATCGTGGTTGTCATATACGTCTTTTACCCCCCCTCCCCTCCCCTCCACTAGCACCCCCACCCACCGTTCCTCACTTCCCCCTTCTTTACCCCTCTCCCTCTCCAAATACGCTCAAAATCCGCCAGCGTGTTGTTTCGTTGGTTCTAACTAATCAGCGGATAACATTTGTTCAAAATGTGTCCCAGATGCTCAATTGCAATGTTGCGTCATATTTTCCTCCCTCTCCCCCTCTCCATGATTTATGTTTAAACGGCCACTGCTTGATTTAGTAATTGAACATTTGACGTACAATTGAAAATTTTAACCCGACGCTTGACGCACAACACGCAATCTGCCCCAAGTGAACACGCAGTCAGTCGGCAACGCACGCACGCGGAGCACACTTCGTCCCAGTCTCCCTCTCGCACTGTAAGTTTTGGCGCGAATTTCTCAAGCACTCTAATGTCTAATTAATTTGTCCCCCGAACCTTTTTTAAAGTTTTGACTTGAAAAACTAAGTAAAAACGTCAAGTAGAGTAAAGGAATCATTTGCATACTGACACAGAAAATATTTTTTAACGATAAAACGCACCACATTGCTATGGCTTTATATTCAAAAAAAACTTTCGTACCGCCAGTACCCGGACTGAGTTGAAACAAAAATATTGTGATCATTTTAACCAACTAAAAAACCTTTAAACGGCGGTGAAAAAGGTTGTGAATTGTTCTTTCAGCAGTCACCAATTAAAAGCGAACGAACTAGTTAGTTTTTGGGAAGTCGGTATGCTTTAAATCTCGAACTCGAAGGCAGCGTTTGGCTTTGGCGCCGCGGCATTCTTACGGCAAAATACATGAAAAAGAAAAAAACTAGCAAAATGTCATACCTTTTCACCATTAGAAGGTCTTGCTTTAAACCAACGTTACAGGGAACATTTTCCTCGACTTTCACCGGTTTCCCTCAAAAAAATGATACAAAAATGTATACTTTATTTGCTGAAAAAACTGTTCTATAAACTTCCACCATTGTTGAATCGCTAGAGTGACAAGACAATCAAACTAGTCCCAGGCCACCTCAGAACTCACGGCCAAGTATTAAACTAGACTGTCGATCTAGTTGATCAATAATTGTGCTTTTTTCCAGCTCTAATCGATTGAATAAAAACAAACATCCACTCTAAACAAGGAGCCAGTCTGAATTATAACCAACTCATCTTAGATAGTATGCCTTTTTGCTACTTTTTAGTGGATTAGCCCCATTTTGATGCTGTCGAGGAACAAAAAAGATTTAGGCATATACACCCCTCCCAGGTGTTTTGGAAACTAATCATAGAAATTTCTAGATCCAGCCCTGGTTAAACACAGCACAATTGCTTGCATGATAATCTTCATTCTGAACTCAATAGCACCATTTTTTCTTAGCTATATACCTACATCTGTTCCTCAGTGTTGACTCTTCCCTGCCATTTAGAAAATATGAACCTCTGGCCCAAAAACAATGCCATTAATAACATACAAACCATAGAAAATGACCAATACTGCACATGGCTGTGGCCTGTGGTGTTTTCTTGGCAATAGCATGAGAAGTTACTACACGACCAGAATAAAATTTACAGGTAAAATAGACTTGCTACAAGTCTCTCTCTTTGACAGAAAAGCGGAAAATGGGAGAGAAGGGAGGAAAGAGGGAGGAGAAAGTCTACAAGTAAAATAAAAGAATGCTAAATATTCTGTTGTTTTGTCATAGTATTTTCATATTTGTAAATACATTATATTGTACCACATTATTTTGTCATCATTAAAATTCTGTTGTTTACACTTTATTTTTGAATTACTACTGAAATTCAGTTTGCAGAGTTACATATGTAAGTTACACATTTGTTGTATGAAAGAACAACTTAAGTAGTAAATCTCTCTCTAAACGTTTACCTACACAATACAGCTTACCTCAAGATTGTCAACCTGGTAATTTTAATTACAGAGTTTCCAATTGAGTCACTTAGAGACTTAGCAATACAGTAAGTGACTCAACTTGAGTCCATGGGAAGAAAGATGTACCGTATTTTCTGGGCGATAACCCGCACAAAATTAAAAAAAAGTACAGTACCAATAGTTGAAAGATGAAAGTAGAATCCTTGGTCTCCAGTCTTTGTGATGGCGTCGTCAGAATTCAACAGATTACCGCACCACCCTATTACCCGCACTAATTATGTTTCCTAGCAAAATTAAGAGATAACCCACGGGTTATCGCCCAGAAAATATGGTAACTCAAGTCTCTAAGGGAGACTGAAGTTTATTGAGGGTCACTCAACTCGACTAGGGGGGGGAAGCTCCATCCAAGTCTATGATGAGGCAAAGACTTACATATAATCTCAACCCCACAAAATTGGAACCCAATCCCCTCCCCCCACCTAATATTATCACAAGCTAACCCAAATTCACCACCTCCAAATTAGTAGACAGATTTTTCTAGATGCATTTTAGAAACCAGGAGTTCTTCCTCCTTTCTTCATCTTGTTTTTCTTCTTATTTTCAATCCGTTCTTTAATATTCTTTTGTCGACGCTCTTGTCTTTCCTTAATTTCTTTTGCTTTACTTTCCACTCTTACTTTCCATTCTTTCTGGTGTTTATTTTTCTGTTTTTCTTTACGTTTTAAAGACTTCTTCAGCAGCACTGGATCATCTTTTGGCTTCAGTCCTTTGGATTTCCCCAAAGCTTTCTTCCACGACATACTCTCAACAATCTCCTTTGCTTCCTTGCTATCGGTTGCTTTCATCTCTTGTAGTTTCTTCTTCCTACTTTCAGCTTTCTCTAAAAGTTTCTTATAATTTTTCTTCTTCATCTTCCCCTTGCCAGAAGATTGTGTTTTGGTTAAATCAGTTGTAAAATCAAACTTACTAAACACAACTTTGCCATCATTGTTAGTTATTGCTTTCTTGTTGTTTAATAAAGTTTCCTTGCCATTCACGTCACCAACGTTCAATCCAACTTTACCTTTCTTGCTGTTCTTCTCATCATTAACCTTCTTTTTAGATTTTTTTGTTGGTCTATTTGCTTCAGACTTGCTTTCCGAGTTAGCCTTCCTCTTCCGTTTGAATGATTGAATGCGTTCATGTAGCTTCGTTCTCAAATCATCAATATTTGAGCAATGCACATCTTCAACACTAACACTATTTCCATCGTTCGTTCTCTTACCTTCCTTACTCGAAGACTCAGCTTGTAATTCAAGAATTGATTTATGCTTGGAAGGGTCAAGTCTCGAGATTTTGGATTTTTTCGTCGCTTCTTTCACCACTTGTTTAGGTGCTTTGTTCTTTTTATTTTTATAAAATTTACCTCCTCGCTCTTCTTCATCTTTAGTAAAATAATACTTGGGAGGTATGAGCTCAAGTAACGAGTTAAAACAGTTCGAATGACCCTTTAATCTTTCTTTCAAAGCATCCAAGCCATCTTCATCCGCCATCATGCTTGCAAACAGCACATGTTAGTGATGTTGCAAATCGCTTGGTCTCACTGGGGGGAGGGGGGGAGGGGGGTAAAATTATGCCAAAAAATATATTTATCCTATTTTGAAAACAAAATTAAAAATCTAAAGCAATATAACCGTGATAGGTGCAGAATAATAAGTATTCATCTTCAAAAGCATAAAATGCATTGACAAATAAAACCAAAACGTAGAAAAGATGTTATTTTATTTCTCCTCTCCCTCCCCTACTCAGTGTGATTTGGAACAAGCAAGCTGGTAACGAAAGGGCACATGGGACGCATGTCCCGCCAGATCAAAGATGGATGCTGGTTTCTTTCGGGTGAGCTTTAGATTTCGTCTACTTTATTGTATAAGATTGCTCTAGATCGAACTAAATACGTGTTTTTTATATACCTAGGGGACAAGTGCAGAGCAAGATAACAGATTTCTTAATAAGCAAAAGAAATTATTGAAACAAATGAAGTTTGATAATTCGCTTAACGAAAAGGTATGAACATTCGAACACAACGTAATTATGTATTGCATTTAAAGAATACTTACTGGAAATTGAGTTTGTAGTTTGTCCAGACCACAGTGAAGAACCTGTATTGTTTTAGAACTGGAAAAGTAGTGTCGTGTGTTGGAGTTTAATAGCCATTAATGTGAATTCAACCGTCAAATCTGAGCAGCTGGAAAGCCATATTTATCTGTAGTGGTTGTACAGTATTAATTTTCTATCTGAACTTGAATCTTTTCTCAGGTGGACATGGAGAAGGTTAACTTGGAGACAATCAAGCCATGGATTTCCAAAAGAGTAACAGAGTTATTAGGAGCAGAAGATGATGTGTTGCTTGAGTTTATTGCCAACATGCTGGAAAAAGGAAAAGTATGTGACACCTACTGTATTTTATTTCACAGCTATTTTATATTTCTTTAAAAGAAATCCTCATTAATAATGGTAGTTTAGACTTTAGAGGATAAACTGCTAGAAATGGTATAAACGTATAAAGTTAGACAAGTCTTTGCATGATTGTAAATATGTCTGGACCTGTTTACTGTAAGTGTGATGTGGTACAACTGATCTCAAAATGTTGGTAGTGGGTCAGGTTAGTGTATAAGCTAGGCAGTAAACACACTAGTGGGTCAGGTTAGTGTATAAGCTAGGTGGTAAACACACTAGTGGGTCAGGTTAGTGTATAAGCTAGCAGTAAACACACTAGTGGGTCAGGTTAGTGTATAAGCTAGCAGTAAACACACTAGTGGGTCAGGTTGTGTATAAGCTAGACAGTAAACACACTAGTGGGTCAGGTTAGTGTATAAGCTAGACAGTAAACACACTAGTGGGTCAGGTTAGTGTATAAGCTAGCAGTAAACACACTAGTGGGTCAGGTTAGTGTATAAGTTAGGCAGTAAACACACTAGTGGGTCAGGTTAGTGTATAAGCTAGCAGTAAACACACTAGTGGGTCAGGTTAGTGTATAAGCTAGGCAGTAAACACACTAGTGGGTCAGGTTAAGTGTATAAGCTAGGTGGTAAACACACTAGTGGGTCAGGTTAGTGTATAAGCTAGCAGTAAACACACTAGTGGGTCAGGTTAGTGTATAAGCTAGACAGTAAACACACTAGTGGGTCAGGTTAGTGTATAAGCTAGACAGTAAACACACTAGTGGGTCAGGTTCGTGTATAAGCTACACAGTAAACACACTAGTGGGTCAGGTTCATGTATAAGCTAGGTGGTAAACACACTAGTGGGTCAGGTTAGTGTATAAGCTAAGTAGGTTGGGCTAAGGTTGGGCGGTTTATCGGGGTTTTTTTGTTTTATTATTAAACCGTTTTTTTCGGTTTAGCTTTTAGAAAAACCGGAAAACCGTCATCATTATTTATTACAATGTTACAATGTATAATTTGGTTTAGTTCTTAAAATTGTTACTATTAAAGATGAGAAAAGCAAAATAAAATTAAAGTTAACAAACGTTTTCGCTGAGCGTTCATTTTTTGTTCAATATTTTGCCGTGATTTATGCAGTCATTTATAATTATACAGCCAAATTATGACGTCCAGCGCTATTAAAAATTTGAAATTGCATTCCTTCAATTAGTTCAATACTGAAATTGCATTAGTTTCTGAAATTTTGGAAAAACAGTTTTACGGTTTAACCGGTTTAGAGTCGAATGGTTTGGCTGGTTTTTATTTTAATCAAAACCGCCAAAGCTTAGGTTGGGCTAGGTTGATGTAAGCTAGGTAGTAAACACTGCTGTAGTCAGTAGTGGGTTTGGTTAGTGTATAATCAGCTATTATGATTTCCAGTTTAAAACATATTGAACTGAGCATCAATCAATGTTGTAAAAGATAACAGAACAAGAATTGTTCATTCAATGAGCTGACAATTCTTTTCTGTTAGAATCCTGATCCAAAGACAATGCAAATCAACATTACTGGGTTTCTTCAAGCTAAAAATGCTCGTATTTTTATGAAAGAGTTGTGGGAACTCTTGCTTAGTGCCCAGCAGAATATTGGAGGTATTCCAAGTGCTTTCTTAGAGAAAAAGAAAGAAGAGATTCGACAAAGAAAGGTACGCATACTATGGTAATATTTTTCAGGGAAATTTCTGAGTCAATTTGAATGAAAATATTTATTAGGAATAGGTGCATTTGTTGGAAAATATTTAGACAAATCAGGCAAATACTTTCCCATACACTCAGTTACATGTAGTTAATAAGATTTTTCATTTGACTTAATAAGCTGGAACAAGAACGTATCCAGGCTAAATTGGAACAGAAATTGGAACCAAAATTGGAACAGAAATTGGATGGAAGTGAACAACTAGAGCCTGATAGTACAAATGGAGTGAAAGTTGAGCAAAATGATGAAAAGGGAAATTGTGACGGCAATAATGTGAAAACTGGTGAAGAATCAAATGATGATCAAGATAAGGTATGAAATTAATATAGAGCACCAAAATATTTGATTTTAGTTTTTGTATCTACTGCGCATGCACTAGTAGATACATTGCTGTTGTGCATGTAAGTTTAATTTAAGTTACGTTAACAATAGGAACCTTCGGAGCCAATGAGAATGCAGGGTTAAATGACAATCTACCGAATGTTAGTAGATGATGCCTTCGGAGCCAATGAATATGCAGGTGGCACAACAACTTACCGAGTGATAGCTGAATACTGTAGATCTGGTCGTTTTCCGAAGTGATTTAAATTATAGCATACTTTGCCACAAATCTAATAGTTCGCGCTGAGTTGAGCACTGAATCGGCGAATAAAAATATGATGAGAACGACAAGTTGTGTCACTATATTGTTGTGTCTATATAGTGGGTTTGTATGTGTTCGCACTGAATGTTGATCTAAAATGTGATCAGCTGAGTGACATTTTGTGTTAATTAATAGTGTGTTGTGAATAGTGTCCTCATTGTTTTGTGAAGTGATTTTAAACTATAGCATAGTTGATGAATTAAATGAACTTGCTTTGCTAGTGTTCGCGCTGAATGATGTGAAATCCGATCAGAGCGACATGCTGTGTTTTAATATAGTGTGTTGTGAATGTGTTCGCGCTGAGTTGAGTACTGAATGTGTCTATAGGATTTGTTGTGCCATTCCATGTTTAGTAGCTAGTGTTTAGTGTATTGTGAATAGTTTATCCCTAATCATAAAATGACAATTTTAGGTAAATTGGGAAAAACAGGAAACGCAGTCACTAATCACATTGTTAAAAGAATGTCACACTATATCGCTTTCGTTCTATAATCTTTACTATGTTAGACTCTGGTAACACATTGATTTGTCTGAATAACGATCAACGCACTTTTTGAATAAGTATTGTTTACGCCTACATATAGCTCAAGCAGTGCCAAGTACAGTTGATTTCTGCATACAAACTTATAGCTAAGACATCTTGGCCAAGGATCAAACATGTCAACTGTACACTTGAAACATTAGTCAAAAGGTTATTCAGATTTCAGAAAGATCTTGATTCGAAGCCAAACAAGCACTCGCTCTGTCTTTTCATCCATGGAAAGCTTGTCGTTTGAGTGAGAAAGTCGAGGTGCGTGGTTTTATTTACACAATGCTGCACTACTAAATTCAGAATGTTGTTACAACTTGTACCGTAGCACAGTAGATACATGCACGCTGAGCGTTCCTATTTTTATAATAAAGAAAGAAAAAAAACCTGATTTGTTTACCTGACCTTAAGAATTAGCAACTCTCAATTTAGGCCAGGTTATAGTGTACATATAGCATAAGCTTGCTTCAAACATTTTTGTCAACAAATGTCTTTTCTGTATAGGAAACTAAAACAAGATACAAAAAAGTGTAAAATAATCTTGATGAATAAATAAAAAAAGAGTATGTTTTCATTAAGATGGAAGTTTTTCTTTGAAATTTTTAGAATTTCTTTAAAAATTAGAGTTCCTTTAAAAATTAGAATTCTTTAAAAATTAGAATTCCTTTAAAAATTAGAATTCCTTTAAAAATTAGAATTCCTTTAAAAATTAGAATTTCTTTAAAAATTAGAATTCCTTAATTAGAATTCCTTTAAAAATTAGAATTCCTTTAAAAATTAGAATTTCTTTAAAAATTAGAATTCCTTTAAAAATTAGAATTCTTTAAAAATTAGAATTTCTTTAAAAATTAGAATTCCTTTAAAAATTAGAATTCTTTAAAAATTAGAATTCCTTTAAAAATTAGAATCCTTTAAAAATTAGAATTCCTTTAAAAATTAGAATTTCTTTAAAAATTAGAATTCCTTAATTAGAATTCCTTTAAAAATTAGAATTCCTTTAAAAATTAGAATTTCTTTAAAAATTAGAATTCCTTTAAAAATTAGAATTCTTTAAAAATTAGAATTTCTTTAAAAATTAGAATTCCTTTAAAAATTAGAATTCTTTAAAAATTAGAATTTCTTTAAAAATTAGAATTCCTTTAAAAATTAGAATTTCTTTGAAATTGGAAATAAGACATTTTAACAACTTGCCAGAGACAGCCAAAAACGGTTCCTTTAGCTCAGACTTTTAACTACATCATTTACTTGAGTTCTTGGAACCAATTCAGATCCAGGTTTGTGATATTTTATAAAAAAATAAACAAAAGACACTTACATACATATTGGTCACTTACCTATTTGAATGATGACAAATTGTAATAGTAATGTAAGTGAGAATTTGTATATTCTGATTTTTGTGAAGTTTGTCCCACATTCCATGTGTCCATTGTTTATTTATTGTCTTCTACTGACTGTAATAATCGGGGTGTGGGACACATTTCATGAAAATTGGAAATAATTTGATGAAAAAGGATGGATGCTCAATAATTTATTTGTGATTACAGAAATCAGTTGACAGTGGACACAACGATTCTTTTGTATTAAAACGTGTCCACCTCGCTTCATCCAATTCTCCTACAGTTCTTGCCGTAAAACGGGTTAAACCAGGCTGGTTAGATGACCATGCGAAATCCAGAACCATGCTGTCTCGTGGTACTGACCCAACTGTTCTTATGATCGGTGACTCCATAGTTAAAGGTCTCGCACGCTATCCAAGTATATGGAGGAAATACTTCGGTTCGTTGAATTGTCTGAACTTTGGTGTAGGTGGTGATCGTATCCAGCATGTCCTGTGGAGGTTGCGAAATGGAGAGTTAGATTGTCAGCCCAAGATTGTTGTTTTACATTGTGGAACTAATAATATTGGTAAAGATTCTCCATTAGAAATTGCCGAAGGCTTGCTGACTATCGTCGATGAAATTAGCATGAATTGTCGCAAAACTAAAATAATTGTCACCGGACTTCTGCCACGAGATTTGGAAGTTTCGAGTTTCCGAAATGATATCACCGAAGTGAATAAAATCTTATTGGAGAACATAGAATTTAGCGACGAGATGAAAAATGTGTTTTTTCTTGAAACGGCAAAGGATTGGGTTTTGGAAAATGGTCGATTGAATGAAAGTTTTTATTTCACGGATTGCTTACATCTTGTTGAAGCAGGAGATGAGAAGTTTGCAAAAGCAATAAGGGGTAAAATTGATGAAGTTATGAAAATACTGGAGTCGGAAAAGGTATTCTTTCTGAAATTCCTGGTCTGTGTGGCAAAGGACATTCCTGCATTTCTGTCATGGTAGAGAATGTTATTCTCGTCGTCAATGGCTCGCTATTTAGCGTCAAGTTTTTCTTTCAATTACGCGATTTTTAAACCGTGTTAAGAATTCTCAGAAATTCTAATAAGTAGAATTCTCGGAGTGTAGAATTCTCAGAAATTCTCAGAATTTTCTGTCTGTGCTAAAATGAAGTTACAAAAAAATTCAAGAAAAATACATCGCTAGAAAAAGAAATTATGCTAGATGTATACCGGTGCATTGAAATATTAATTTTCTTCGTTCTGTTCCAATTTCTTTTTATCTAAACTAAAATAAAAGAACTGTTGGTATGATAACGTATGGACGCCATTATGGCGCAGCAAAAAAAAAAAACACGGAGGCGAGAACATTTCGACCACGTGACAACGAGGTCATCGATTGGACCAAATTTTAGAAATTAGGAGCATCCATCTTCTTTTTTGTTGAAAACAAAACTGACTCACTATCAACAAATTATCCACTATGATGAAATGCAAGAATGTCTTTCTGTTTTTGACCAGTGTTGTTTTCACAATTGGATCTTGATCGTAAATGGCTATCAATCTAACTCTAAATCAACCAGGGCTTCAATGGTTTATGGCTTAAAAAAGTTTCACTTCGCTGGCAAAATGAAAGTTGGATTAGTTCCCATTTATAAACAAGGTCTTCTTGCATAGCATGTGGTGATTCTAGCATAGTGGATGATTTTCTGATAGTTAGATGTTTGGTCGAAATAGTGACCTGAAACTTAAACGTAGAATTTGTTCAGTATTTCTTTGCTAAACAAGTTCTAAAGCCTTTTTATTTTCAATTATTTTTTTTAACAGGATAAGGACAAGAAAGCGGCTGATTCCAAAGGTAAATGGTCTCTCTACGCAATCCGATTTCGCTCTACGATTATGACGTCATCCTGACGTAGGCCGTTGTTCTATTGTTAAATATGAACATATTTATTGTTCATAATGATATGATTGGCTTACAAATGTTGCATTTATTGCTCTTTTCAGAAACTTCGTCAAAACAGAAAAGCAGAAGGTATTGTTAATATCAAAGGAGGAAACAATTTTTTTACTTACATAGTTATGACACCATTCAAAGCCAGGTAAAATATTGAATTTTTCTTTTTAGGTCGAATTCCAACTCTCGCTCCAGATCCCGTTCCAAATCTCTTCGCCGTCGTTCTCGTTCTAAGTCTCCTCGTCGACGCTCACGGTCTCCTCGTCGTCGTTCTCCGTCTCCTCGCCGCCGATCTCCTCCACGGCGCTCAAAATCTCCTCGGCGAAGATCGAAGCGTAGTTACTCTAGGTCTCGTTCGATATCCCGTTCCCGATCGCCTTCGCCCGTTCGTCGGAGATCACCGCCGCGTCGGTCGTACCCTCGTCGTTCACCACCGTTCCGAGCACGAAGATATTCACCACCCAGACGATCACCTCCGAGACGGAGATCGAGGTCACCTCGTCGCATGCGAAGGTACGCCGAGGAAAATTAGGGACAAGGGTGTACTTTCGAGGTACAATGTATATATATTTTCACATTTCAATGCCATGTTTTCTCTTTGTAGGTCTCGTTCTGCTTCGCCTCGTCCTCGACGCCGCCAATCTCCTTCCGAATCTGGCTCGTATTCGTCCGGCTCGCCGTCGCCTGCAAAGCGTGTGGTGACGAAAAATGTGGTGACGAAAAAGTCCCCGGTGCGATCAGCATCTCAATCCTCGTCGTCCTCGAAGTCCTCGCGTCCCCCGTCACCACAGAAGAAAAAAACAGATAAGAAACAGAAAGAGAAGACTAAGGAAGTGGAAGTTAAGAAAGAGAATGAAAAGGAGAAAGAAAAAGGAAAAGAAATGGAAAAAGAGAAAGAAAAAGAAAGAGAGAAAGAGAAGGAAAAAGAAAAAGAAGATGAACCGATTGTTGACGAAAGTGAGGATGAAAAAGAAGAAAAGAAGGACAAAAAGGAAGAGATAAAAGAGGAAAAGAAAGAAAAAGAGAAGAAAGAAGGTAAGAATGAATCAGAAAGTGATCGTTCGCCATCACCACCACCACCTAAGAAAGATAAACCAGCCAAAGATACAGAGATGGAGAAATCCAAGAAGGCTAAGAACCGAAACTACCGTCGCCGTTCGCCCTCGAGATCTTCCTCTTCCGACTCGGATTCCCCTCGGGAGCGTTCGACCGGTAAACGTAGACGTTCGTCGCCTGCTCGTCAGCGTTCTACATCACGTGATCGGACGCGTCGTCGACCGTCTCCACGCAGAAGAGAACCGTCACCGCGGAGGAGAGAGCCTTCGCCACGCAGGAGAGAGCCTTCGCCACGCAGAAGAGAGCCTTCACCACGCAGGAGAGAGCCGTCGCCACGCAGAAGAGAACCCTCGCCACGCAAAAGAGAACCTTCGCCACGCAGAAGAGAACCTTCGCCACGACAATTAAGAGATTCCCGACGTCGCCGACAATCGTCCGAAGACGAGTCGAAGAGACGCCGACGCGAACCATCGTCGTCACCTGTTCAAGCACAGAAAAGAAGAGAGAGATCTCACTCTGCAGAGTCACCTCCAAAAAAACGCGCGAAAAGTCCATCTCCCAAATCGAAGCCAGCACGTTCTAAAGCACGCAAAGAAGAGTCTTCTCCGTCGCGGTCACCATCACCTGCACCGAAAACTAAAGAGAAAAAGAAAGCGAAAAAAGAACCAACGCCATCTTCATCAGAGTCAGAAAGGTCCCCGTCGCCACAGCCAGATCGTCGCAAGAAACAGCGGGAGGAATCGCCAAAAAGTGCGAAAAAAAGTCGTGAAAGTCGGTCACCGGTTGAGCCATCACGGAAGAGCAAACCGAAACGCCAGGAAGTCGAGTCACGTGCTCCTGAACCCAAACCATCCTCTCGTGTCCCTAAAAGATCCCCATCTGGCTCTCCTGAAAGGAGAATAAGAGAGTACTCTCCCAAGTCTCCTGCTGAGGAACGGACAGATAAAGATCGTACATCTACTGCAGAACAAACAACGTCGCCTGAAAGAGCGAAGAGAAGTGAGAAGAGTCGTGATGAAGGTTCCTCAGAGGAGGAAGAAGAAGAGAGAATAAAAGAAAAAAAGAAGCAGAAAAAACGACTGTCATCCCCAGGTCCAGCAGAAGACAAGGCAAGTAGACCCTTATTGTTATAGTGATCTTATCCCTGTGTAAAATTCACGGAAATTCAATCCAATTACAGAAGAACAGGAGGTCTACTAAATGTGAACGTATTGTTTTATCTGAATATAGGAAAGCTCAACTGAGGAGAAAGATGAAAAAGAAGAAAAGAAATCGGACAAGAAGAAGAAAAAGAAACACAAGAAACGTGGAAAGAAACATAAGAAACACAAAAAACGTCGTACAAAGGGCAAATCTTCAGAGGTGAGTAAGCCATTAAAATAGACCGCTCTAGTTTAAGAGAGGTGTCTGCTTAAGAGAGGTGTCTGTTTAAGAGAGGTGTCCGCTTAAGAGAGGTGTCTGCTTAAGAGAGGTGTCTGCTTAAGAGAGGTGTCTGCTTAAGAGAGGTGTCTGCTTAAGAGAGGTGTCCGTTAATAGGGATTTAACTGTAATAAGTAATGTTTACTAAAGTTGGGATGTGTTTTCTTTCCAGAAATCTGAGAGCGGGGGAGGTGAGGAAAATATTGATTTAGAAATCGCACTTCGTGAAAAGGCCTTGGAGTCTTTGAACCGTCACAAGGCGTCCCGTGATGATGACGACGATGATGATGATGATGATGATGAGGAGGAGGATGGTGACGAATGAATGAGCCAAGACTGTGAGAGAGAAGACTAAAAGTTGTGTTCAAATTGTAAAGGATAATGACTGGAACACACAGATGTTTATTATTGTAATAAACATTTGTACATCTGTATATGTAATGGATAGTGTTGGAACATCCTGTTCTAGAGAGAGACGCATATATCTGTACTATACAGTGTACCGTCACAGTTTCTCAAGCCTTGTTCAAATTTTTGAAACAGTTCTTAGTTTTTTTCGAGGGTCGATGATTCCTCAGGCAAAGCCGCCGAGACTCTGAGGAAGAATAGTAGTTTTCTCTGTTTAGCTGGATTTCACTGAGCAGATGTAGCTCAAACGAGGAACAATTGTTAACCAATTAATTAAAAATTCAAAAGAAATGAATGTTTAGTCAGGTGTTGTAAATCGGATACAAAATCGTCCTGGTTTACTGATAAACTTTCTGATCGATTTTCTCAACTTATATCTTAATGAGATTTGCAACGGCTCACGTTGTAGGGCGAGGTTCGTACATAAAAGACCGAGGTCTGATATTTCCCGTATGACCAAGCGGTCGAGGTTAATAAAAGGTTTATTATATGCCATGGCTTTTTTAAACAACATACTTTACATACGTATAGCGTGACATAGAATCGTCATTTTCAATCTTGTTCTTCTATTGCTTTCATGATAGTAAGGCTCTCTTTTAGACTGTTCATCGTCCGACTCATACACGATTTAGTGCTTAGTTTACTAAATTCATTCAATTTTTGCGGCTTTTCAAAGTTTCCTTTCGTTGTACGGGCTTTGTAAACAAAATGGCTAACCAAATCCGTAATCCGGACCGGTCCATTACCGGGAAATTACGGACCGGCACGGTGACGTGTCTCATCCAATCAGAGCACGCAATTCCACTGGAAGTAGCTTGTGTTATACAATAATTGTACTTATTGCCTGGGAAACTTTTGATTTGTCTAACGCTACGTGACTATAAATGAATCGTGTGAGTCACATCCAGTGAAAATCCAGCTATGTAACAATCAAAAAGGACTAATCCAAAGGGAAACAGTTGTCATTCTTGTATTTTTACATTAATGTTCATCGACGCTGCCATTTTTGAGTTCGCATACTGGCAGTCAAGTTTGATGTACAGTGCATGAGATTTTCCATTTAATTTTGACGTCATATTGTCAAAACTGCATGAGAATACGAGCCAAAATTAACGATCTTTAAAAGGACGTTAAATTGTCAAAATTGACAATCTGACGTCAAATCAAGTCGAAACTGACGATATGTCAAATTTCGCTGTACAGTCCTCAAACTTGAGGCAACGCGCAAAATCTAAAATGGCAGCATCTACGAGTATAAAACTACCAGAATGCTAACGTTTCTCGATTACAATTAGGGATTCACTTCTTGCATGATAACATTGCATTCTTGCGTTTGTACGTTTAGTTAACAAACCTCGTGGGTTGGTTGATATTTTTGATTCATGTTAATAGACGTGTAAACATGTAATTTTGATCCATTGTATTTCTATCTCAAGAAATATTTGATCAGAAAAATAATTCTCCAGTTGTTTTTGCTTTGTTTTGTTGGTGAGGGACTTCTTAATAGGGCCGTTTATACGAGAACTGATAAGACGTGGCTTACACAGGACGCGGCTTGCATAAGACGCGCAACAGGCACAAATATTTATGTTCGTGTCGCACACAAGTCGGCTTGTTCATAAACGCCGTGTAAATGGGTCAGTTCATAGTTAATATAGCCCACAATATAGCTATATTAACTATGGTCAGTTCGCGTCTTTGTAAAGCCGCGTCTTATCGGCCCTAAAACACGGGTGGCTTGTGCTGTTAGCGCGCTGCCTCTCACCAAAAAAAATGTTAAGCCCGGTTACACGGGGTTAGTACTTGGATGGGTGACCCCGTTGTCGGGCTTGGACCCATGTGAGTAGAGTTGTAGTTGATCTCCTGTGCTTCGAGGGTTTTTCGCTGGGTTCTCCGGTTTTCCTCCCTCCATAAAATCTTAACATCTTAGCTGTGATCCGTGGTCTGAACTGTGTCGTATGGCGGCTGCCTGGAGCGCCTTTGGTATGCCTCGACACGGCCACGTTGATCTGCGTCCATCGCAATTCAGCCACTGGCTGCAAGTAAAGAACCCAGTCCTTTATCCTTTATGTCATATGTGCTCCTAAGCGGTAGCGTTTGCAACCATGTAGTGCATGTGGTACCTATTAGCGAGCTTGGTGTGATGCAACAGACGTTCAGTGGACGTTTGTCAAGCTCAAAATTGACAGCAAATTTCACTCACAAACAGTTCACTATAATTCTCGCTAGATCGCTAAAGTCTCACTTCAAATTTTGTGACATAACTTCACATTATGTGATAATAGGTAAATTTTCCCCACAAAAAAAACTAGTTTGGGAACACTATTTTGCTTTATGTTTGCAAGTTTTCAGTTTCGTATAAACTGCTACAAAATCAAAGTTTTGGAATTCGTTTGTATGACGGGCTTTACTTGGATATATGGGGCTTTATTTACCCGCAAAAGTATTTAGTTTAGAAATATATTACAATAACGGATATCTTGTTTCCTTATTTTCTCTTACTAAAATCATACATTTATGACTTCACATGATGTTAACTAACGTCGAACGCGTGGCATCAATGGCGCGCCTTTAATAGGAGAAGACACGGCTGTTGTTTGAAGTCTTAGGTTGTCTCGGACGTAGTTTTTCTTGCGTTGTTTAACGTTTGTTGTGTGTTTTGTTGTGATCACAGATTGACCTGCAGGAGGAATGTACTCAGGTGTGACCCCTTGAAGGCTGTACGTCCATTGCATGTCTGCCGTCTAGAAAATAAATCGTTTGGATATAGCAGTGGAGAGAATATCTACGTTAGTATATAGTCTTTTCACCTTGAAATTGGGAAAGTTTGCTGTGCAAGCTGTCAACTTAAAATGAACTGATACAATACGACTTGTAGCCCAATAATTAGGGATTCAATTACCCAAGCTCCGGAAATACAAGCGTCCGCATGCAGGCTAGTAATTGTCAACATAACCTCTCACTTGAGTATAATGATAATCATCATTTATTCACACAGACGAATAGGATGATTATCATGATACCCAAGTGAGATTCTGTCCAACACGCGGGATGTTAAAGTAAATTGCATATAACAAAAAAAAACAGGGGTGTTGTGCTCGGGGTCTGAGAGGTGGGGCTTTTTTCCCGGAGGGTTGTGGTTAGGTTTAGGGTCAGGTTTAGAGGTGAGGGTCGGGTTGGGGGTAGGGAATTATTTCTTTAAAATTGATGATGATTGTTAATTCTAGGACATTTCACAATTAACGATAATCATCATTTCGAGATGAGAGAATATGCTGAATTGTGATACACGTACGGGTTGACTAGTTCCCAGGCGTATAAATATCGTAAACCACCTTGGTCTACCATCTGAGTTCCAGTGGCTCAATGGTGAGAGCGTCCAGCTAGTACTCGGAAGGTTGTGGATTCGAGTCCCATCTGATGCTCAGAGTTTTGTGATTGAAGAGAATATATTCATGTTTTTAATATCACACAAACGTTTCTTGAAGTGCTTAAAAAACTTAGATATTAAATCTCACCTGAATGATTATTTTTCCTTTATGGATTTTCCCGTATAATGTTGGTTTGTAGGACACTTTAATTAACGTTCCTTCACTGTCGTGAGGCAGTAAGAGTTCCGACGAACAACGAAGTGAGAACTCTTTATCCGAGTCTGGAGTTAGAGTAGCTAAGAATGGAATGGATTGTCTAAAAAAATTCAAAAAACCCCATCAAAGCTTATTTCTTTTGCAGTAGACTATTATGGCCTACAATCGTGGCTATAAATAATTGGGACAGCAGTGCAAATGAAGAGTCTGGTTGCCTCACGCAAGAAAAACTATAATATATCGCCTTGAATCCTTACCTAACAATCTCTCCCCTCCCCCTCCATCAATGTTGTTTCATTTTATACTTGGTGTGATATAACGACGAAAAAGAGCAATAGAATGGCAACATTGAAGGGGGGAGGGGGGGAAACTTCGAATGCGTATATAGGCATGGTTTTTACTAACTGTCCTATGGTTTTTACTAACTGTCCTAGGGTTTTTGGCCATGATTGTAGGTCTGTATATATATATATATATATACAGTATATATATAAAGACAGTTCAACACAGAAATCAAAAACAGCAAAAAAAAATCGTAAAACATACCGGCATTGACTGGTGAGTCGAAATCCTACGACAGCTGCTTTATTGAGTCCGATCGCCTCAACGGTGATACTGTCGTCCACCTCGGCTTCTGTTGCTAGGAAACGAACAGGAAATTTCCACACTCCACCTGAGCCTGCTGTGAGAACAAGGTGAACGACATGGCTGGTGGAATAAAAAAAAACACGAAGCAATGAGTGAGGAACATAAAGTCCTCTTTGTTTCTAATATCAAGCCTCGATCTAGGCCAAGAATAATCTTTATTAAAAAATACTCATTAATAATTCATGAAGAAAACACAAAGGAAATCAGTACCATGTCGGTGGTTTTATATCTGATAAAACTTATTGACGTCAGAAAGAATACTTATGAACATAGAATTTTATACAAAATTGTCATCCTTACTTGCAATTGAATGAATCAAAGCAAAAACAACCAATAACGGAACGTTTTTTAAGCTATTATGTGCGCTTGAATTATTAAAAACACTGCTGTTCGTGGTGGCAAAGCGTTAGTAAAAAAATGCAAATAAAGATCTTTAAAATATTTAAATAGTGACTCATACCTGAATGGTTTGTAAGGCGAGAAAATCAATCGAAAGATTAAAGTGACTACGCCTGTTACTTTATTGCGATATTTTTTCTCCAGTTGAATCCCAAGAGACCTTTCCAAAGCGTTCTGAGAATCTTCTTCATTATACAAGAATTCATAGCTACAATTCATAGAACATTAAAAAATTATGAGAAACTTTAAAAACCATTTAAATCATTGTAATAATACTTTTAAGTAAGACATTCGACTGGCTAGTTATAAGATTTAAAAAACAAGAAAATTATATTACAAATGTTATGTTCTAAGCTTACCTGAAATGTTCAGAAAATGGTACAGTATCCACGTTCGACTCCGTTTCTTTCACAGAATCCTGACCGACTAAACTAACCGGAGTTCTTAATGTTGTATCAGCCGTATACAGCGAACCCATACTACTCGGCACTACCCCCGAGAGAGTGAGCTCAATTATTTGTTCAGTTCTGTCGCGTGATTGACACTCGATTGTTATCGCTCGTGAATCATTGAGGACGTGAGAGACAGGGATTCCTCTTACAGGAAATAACCAGCTAAGATTATTCACCACACTGGAGGGTAAAATATCCGAGAATGAACCGCCGGGTCCAGCGTCGTAACGTTGTATGGACACTGTAACTACTGCTTCGTATGATTTCATCGACGTCGGCGTAAACGTTAATGGAATATCGAGAATTTCTTGTGGCTTAAGAAGAATTCCTTCGTTTCGTTTTAAAAGAAGACAAAAAGCAAACTCGGGTGAACTCTCACTTGATCTGCTCAAAAACGACGATCCTATAAAAAGTGTCGAATTATAATTAAAACAATAAAACACTTTATTATATGGCTGGGTTTGATTTCGGGTCCGTACGCAAAACGACGCACGCTGATTGGTTCCCGAGAGGTCGGGATTTTACGATATTGACCGACCGGTCAATACGCTTTTTTCTCGGCCCTGTAAGTTTTGGCGGGAAAATTTCTTAGTTGATTTGAATACAAATAAAAGAGAACTGAGTATCTTTATTCCAATATTCTGAACGATAAAATGTGTTGGAACATTACTGCTGGTTTTCTTTAAAGCTGTTTATCTAAAAACACGACAAGTAATAGCCGAACTGGTGTAAACTACAAGAAGGCCAAGAAGCGACACGAAAAAGTCAACAGGTAAGGTAAACAGCATACAGACGAAACAACGCCCGAAGCTTAAAAATAAAATGAACCAATAGCCATATAATAAATTCCTTATTAACCTCGTTTGCTCGGTCTATACGGGAAAGTATTTGCCCTCGGTTTTATCGCACAAACCTCGCTCCTTCGTCGCTCGGTCTGTACGAAAACCTCAGGCAAATACTTTCCCGTACAGACCTCGCACTCGGTTAATAAGTCCTTAATAGTCAACAACATGTATCATGATACGGACAAACAAAAGATAAGGGTGTTTCTGTATACTGTACCTGTATTAAGAGTTTTTTCTTTCAAAGCTACTTCAACAACAACTGTATGTTCAGTTGGATTGCGAAATGGCACAATCAGAGAAGAGTTTTCCGAAAGTTTACCATGAACAACAATTGGTTTTGATGGACTGGGATTAAGTCCTGTTCCAGATGCAAGAAAACTCCAGTCACCAAGCTTAAAAAAACGAATACAATCAAATAAACAAACAAATAAACAAACAAACAAACGAACAAACAGTAAAACAATTAACGAACGATCGATCGAACGAACGAACGAACGAACGAACGAACGAACGAACGAACGAACGAACGAACGAACGAACGAACGAACGAACGGACGAACGGACGGACGAACGAACGAACGAACACCCCGTAAACCGTGTACCTGTTCACTGTGGAAAACAATTTTTGCTTTGTGGTTCCCCAATCCGATGTGCGAGGGTGTGAATCGTAGCGGAACCTCTATGACAGAATGTGGAGGAAATGACAACTGAAAAAAAAGAAATTATTGAAATTCTGATTATTGATCATTGGCCACTGATTATTGACTTATTATTGATTCTGTGTTAGTCTAAAATAGTCTTTATTGTTGAAATAGAAGATTGGACATACCTGTTTGGAATTGTCTAATTCAAGAGCAAAATTTCGTTGATTTGAAGAGTAAGGGGTAAGGGTTAATGTTTGGTTTGTTGGGTTCTCGAGTTGAATGGTTTGATGAGTGTGACTGTAGATGAAACACAATTATAACTTAAAGTTAATAAAAAAAGGAATGAACATGACCGTTCACACAAAGGGAGAGAGGGAAGAAAGGGAGAGAGAGAGGGCGGGAGGGGGGGAGAGGAAGAAAAAGACGGAGGGAGGGATGGAGGAAAAGAGGGAGAGAAAGATGGAGGGAGGAAGAGGGATGGAGGAAAGGGGAGAGAGAGAAAGAGGGATGGAGGAAAGGACAGGGGGGAGGGAGGGAGAGAAAGATTGAGTGAGGGAGAGATGGAGTGAGGGAGGAAAGGAAGGAGAGAGAGAGAAGGAGGAAGAGACGAATGGAAATTAGTTGAGGTTAAAAGCTTAAACAATCAGGACACCAGGAGATGACAACATACCTGCCCAGTTCACTCTGTACAGCAGGAAGATGCTTTGGTTCAGGATGCTCAGCAATAAGATTAAGTTTGTACCAAAATTCACCGACAGTCTCGTGTTGGAATATAAGACTAGAAATGCAGTGAAATAACTCTTATAAGAAAGATAGGAGACCAATACACAACATGTTTGATTGTTGTATATAAACAGAAAGCAAACATTACAGCATACGTACGTACGTAAAGACAGACAGATGAACAGACAGACAGACAGACAGACAGACAGACAGACAGACAGACAGACAGACAGACAGACTTGACTCACCTTCCCTCTTGTTCCCCTACTATAGTAGGTGCATACTTTGCTTGATAAACTGTTTGTTGTTTTGGATCAAGGACCACTACTGGATTACCAAACACACCATCACCTTCATGTAGAACATCCATCATAACCTTCTCGTGTGTTGGATTAGACACAGTGATTTCAACACAAACTGCTGACAATGCAGGACAGCAGACGTCCAGGACTTTTTCAAAGGGAGGTGGAAAGGCGTGGATTTCTACGGAATACCAAAATGTATAAGGTTTGACTGGCTTGCTGTCTGCTGGCTCACAAGGAGTATAATCATTGGAAGACTGGAAACTAACTGAGTATTCATCATCGTCATTTGTATCACTGTCGTCACACCTAGGAGAAAAATAATTATCTAAAAACTCATTAATAATTCATGAGGAAATCAGTACCATGTCCGTGGTTTTATACCTGATAAAACTTATTGACATCAGAAAGAACACTAAGGACCACAAAATTTTATACAAAATTGAATGAATCAGGGCAAAAACAACCAATAACGGAACGCTTTTTAAGCTGATAAAGTACTGCTGCTCATACTGTCTACAAATTCAGTTTCCCATATTTCATTGGTAGAGACCCAATCGGGTCAAATGTCAGTTCAACTTGCCTGCTAGTTCTTGAATTACTTTGAGTATTAGAGAGTGGTGTTGCGACAAACGAAATTACCCCAGTGAATACGCCTCGTTTCCATGGCAACACTGTTAATTCGTAGACCGTGGTCTTATATGGTCTAGTAGTAATCTGAGACGCTCCAGTGACGATACTAAGATCTGATACAACGTTAAAATCCATTTTTTTCTTCGTTGTATTTGGGATATGAATTATGTGAGTCGTTCTAAATAAAATAAGGGAAGAAAATATATTTGTATTTTAAACTTGATATATAGTATATTGTCTTAATAGACCACTTGCACTTATTCTCTTGTTGGAAGACAAATGCTTCTAACTACAATAAAATCTTGATTAACAATTCGCTCTGTTCAACGTCGGGATTTGATGACGTTATGTAAGCTTAGACTGGCGATTTTGTGATAGAAAATGACTGAGTATTGTAAAACAAAGGCTTCCCATTGTTCTACTGCAAAGTGCAAAATGGTGCAATGGCCAGTCCAACCTGACGTCATGTGCAAAAGGTTTACAGCTCAGTGGTCAGAGTGCCGATTCATTCCTGGTTGGGGCAGTCAGATTTTTCATCTAATTATTATTGTATTAAATCCTATCTTTATTTATAATCTACTCTACATCTTACTTCTTCGTTGCTTCACACTCAATAACAATATGTTCTAATGCCAAAGGCGCATCCCCCAATCCTTTCAGTCGGTACACATGTTCAGTGCCATCAACAGCGTTTGTCAGAACTAACTTCCCCTGAAAAAAAGAACAACATAAAAAATACAATGACTTAAAAATCATTAAAACGAGGTAAACATTTTTTAGTAAAATATAAAACACGAGTTGCTATTAATTCGAATGGATAAATTATGCACACAGAAAAATTCCAGCCACACTGGAGATTATTTTGATAAATTTTCTACGTGTGACACACGTACGGTTCAAGTTGTTCTCATGCATGTATAAATTGGGTTAAATAAATGCCCAATTTACGTTAAAGCAAACCATGGGTGGCCTGTGCTATTAGGGCGCTGCCTCTCAACAATAGTTAAGCCCGGTTAGATGGGGTTAGTACTTAGATGGGTGACCGTCTGGGAATAGCCCCGTTCTCGGGGTGGGGACTCATGTGAGTAGAGTTTAGTTGGTCTCTCCTGTGCTTCGAGGGTTTTTCGCCGGGTTCTCCGGTTTTCCTCCCTCCGTAAAATCAACACCTATAGGTCTTAGCTGTAAATGGAAGACCCCACCAGCTCTGCTGAAATCCTCCTTAAATAAAGAATAATAAAAAAAAAATTTAAAAATGGGATAAAATACCTTGACGCAATCTTCGGATGTTGGACGGAACATGAGGGGATAAAATGACGTCATACAAGCCTTAGCTACCAGAACTGGAGGTCCATAAAAACCTTCACCTTCTACAGCAGCCACAAGTTGCCAATCTTGCCGTGTGTGATTGACCTGGGGGAAATAAAGCACGTGGTTTTAATTTCAAGTAAATCTTACTATCTTGAAGTAAATCGAGATTAGTGTAATCTCGAAATACTCATCTCCAACTCATTAATAATTCATGAGGAAAATTCAAACGAAATAAATGTTTAATCAGTATTTAGATATCGGAGAAAGATTACAGTCAAATTTAGAGAACTTTTAGATCAATATCGTCGATTATTTAGAAACCAGAAGAAGAATACTGACTCGTGTTAGATATATTACATAAAGGATCTCTAACGTTTTAAGTAAAGGCCATGCATCTTCCTTTAGGCCCCGAAAGCCTTCTAGACCTCCTTCATGAGTATATCAGTGGTACATTACAGAGTTGGAAAAAGTATTCAACCTTCCTCCGGATGGGTTTTTAAGTTTAGATAACCTTCCTCAAAATATATAGCGAGAATTTTGTGTTTTGCAACGTTCATAAATACTGCGTGGCTTTTGCAGTACCTTGGTTTTCTAGGTTTTCCTAGGTAAGCTTTGGCATACTACAATAGCTACTAATAACTGACCGCTGCTGACTGATAGCCTGCCAACTACCCTCGACTGCTGCGAAGATACAGACATCACAGCAGACATCAGCGTACATGTCTGCCAGTGCTGCATAATTGTTCGACACCTTGCTTGATCAATTGTAACTTTCTCAGATTACCGAATGTGTTGTTTCATGCGTTTTCACTTTAAACTTCCTCACTAAAGTAAACCTTCCTCCGGGTGGTACCCGCATACCCGCAGCTTTTTTTCCAACTCTGGTACATTATTTCGATTTATATATATTATACTCTTTCCAACGCTATAATACTACAAATCAATTCATACCAGAGGCATATCTTGTGTGACAGACTGGTGTAATGGAGTAGTAAACTCTAGTTCTGCGTCCAAGCCACCTGGGCTAACTGTACACTCGATCTGATAAACACGGACATCATTCGTGGATGTTAACGTAATTTGAGTAGGGTAATGCCCATGACCATTTGCAGTAAACTGCACAGGTAGTGGTATACCAGAATCTATGTAGAAGAAAAATATGTAAAGAGAAAGAACAAAATACGTAACCTAACCCCACTTGATACATACAGGGTGACCGCAGGGTGCCTAGAGGGGGGGGGCTAGGGGGCAAGTTGCCCTGGGAACTTGAGAAGGGTCCCCTAAAATTTTTGAGATTTGAGTTTTTGACGTAAGAAAACATGAGGCCCAGAAAGCGTAAACATCAGGAACACTAACTTCATTTTTAGCCAACCCAGGGGACCAATATTTGAGAACACGTAGACACAACCCTGTGACGTCATCAGGGTCCCCCTAAATCGACCCATGTGACGTCATCGGGGGTCCCAAATCGATAATTTGTCCCGATAGACAGGCGCTTTAGCTGTTAAAATTTGCATGGGACCCGTAGTCCAATTATATGCAGCACAGGTTGAAGGAAAGGGGGGGGGTGGCATAGATACCAAGAGTACTTAGAGGTAACTACCATGTCCCCTCGTTTTGAACTCACCATGCGCAGAGGATGAATTGAGTGGAACCTTTACAGTTGTTGGAACAGAGAAATGTTTTGAACTGGATTTGACTTTAAATGTGAGATAACTTGAATCCATCTTAAAGCCTTTCTCTTCGACCATATTAGGATAGTAGTTTGGTGTTAATCCTAACAATGCCATAGCTGTTGTAACACTGCTGATATTTAGAGTGTTCGTTAACTCACGACGGCGAAATTCTTTTCGCGACATATTTTGCTGGCCAACTACAGCTAAAAAAGACGTTTACAAAAACAAAATCAAAGTTAAATACTGTATTTGTTCTACGTTTTAGGTCCAATTGCTGAAAAATATTTGCTCAATTCTGATTAGTGAAGAATTGTTGAACAAAAGTTCTGTTTTATTAAAGTATGATGTCGGCCTCTCACCGCTGAAGTTAAGCCAGGTTGAATGGGGTTAGTACTTGGATGGGTGACCATCTTAGCTTCATGCGAGTAGAGTTGTTAGTTCTCCCCTGTGCTTCGAGGGTTTTTCACCGGGTTCTCCGGTTTTCCTCCCTTCGCAAAATCAACACCATAGTTTCCTCAGTTAATTCTACGAACTAGTTCCACATCAAGGGCTGAGGGCCATTGGGGTGTCAGTAAATCAGGCTTTCTGGCAGGTGTTGGTAAAAAAAGTAGGACAAAAGTAGGACTAAAATTTTCGAAAAAGTAGGAAGAAAGTAGGAAAACGTACAAAAAAGTAGGACAAAAGTAGGATTTTTTTGTGATTAATTTCGAATGACAATACCACAAAAATACAATTTAACCCCATTTTTACTAAAATGAAATATACAAAAGTGGCCTCCTCTTCCCTTACAGCCAACCGAGTTTTACTTCTGAGTTTTACTTCCTCTTGGCAGTATCAAGTCAAAACATAATGATTCCACGAAACAGTTTTCAAAAAAACAACTAGGATTTTAAATGAAAAAGTAGGAAAAAGTAGGAAAACTGAGCAATTTTGCATAAAAAGTAGGAAAAGTAGGAGAGTGCAGAAAAAGTAGGAAAAAGTAGGAAAAGTAGGAGAGTGCAGAAAAAGTAGGAAAAAGTAGGATCGCCAGAAAGCCTGGTAACTACTGCCATGTGTTGCCCTCAATAAATAAATCTTTACTTTAACTCTTTCCTGTCCGAATCGGTCTATTTTATTCTGGCTAACGCCAGACGATTTTATTCACCTCTGGGGAAGCCCCAGCGCCGGATTTAGGACTGTGGAGGCCCCTGGGCAGTCACTGACCAGCACAATATATCAATTCTATTTCTGAATGTATGCTAAGTTACATAGTCATATATTTTTGAATAAGATGTAGGTAATTGGACTGACACTGGGGTTATATAATGTAGATGAATACAATTTGCAAAGAATGCGGTATATGGCGCATCAGGAAGAGTTAAACAGTAATAGTTCTGTATTTACAAATGATAAAGTGAATACTGATGAACTGACTTACCTAAAGCGTTTTCTCTGGCCATGTTAGTTCTTGAAATGATAACCTTTTCAGTAAATGATTCATCGTTCTCACATTTCCAGTAAAGTACACGATCATCTCCACCAAACGTACCACGACCATGATGAGCAGCCAGAGAGCTACTAACTCTTACACTATGAGCTGAGGGCACATAAGGAACACGAGATGGTAAAGGAAGAGTAGTTTCTGTTTCAATCAAATATAAGAACTCTCCTATATCTTCGTTGATTAACAACACGGAACATTGACGATGGCCGAGTTGGAATGGCACGAAGTTTATCTCGACTTTAGTGCTTCCATTCGACTCAAGATGAACGTTGTCTGATGAACACCAAAAAGCACGAGTCATGACAAGACTTTGGGACACTACAACAAATTAAAGATTAATTATAAAATCAACATTTTATGACTTTTTACAACATTTCTGTCTGTCTGTCTGTCTGTCTGTTTGTTTGTTTGTTTGTTTGTTTGTTTGTTTGTTTGTTTGTTTGTTTGTTTGTTTGTTTGTTTGTTTGTTTGTTTGTTTGTTTGTTTGTTTGTTTGTTTGTTTGTTTGTCTGTTTGTCTGTTTATATGTTTGTTTGTCTGTCTGTCTGTCTGTCCGTCTGTCTATGTATGTGTCTGTATGTCTATTTGTTTGTCTGCTTTTCCTTTCCGTCCCTTTGTTTGTTTGTTTGTTTGTTTGTTTGTTTGTTTGTTTGTTTCTTTGTTTGTTTGTCTGTCTGTCTGTCTGTCTTAAAGATTAAAAAAATAAAATTCCTATAGCTTTAGACTTACAGAGTTGAGGGTCCTGTTTCTTTTCTGGTGTCACTGGCAGTATCGGTTCCTTTTTAGACGTTTTTTGCTTCCTAGATTGCCTAAACAAACAAGAGTTATTACATTAACATTGTTTCCCAACACTTTTAGCTGCATGATTGTAGTTTAGTAAACATTACCCGTGGTCGGTCTTTGACTCTATCTGTTTCAATGATTTAGTTTTCATCTTTTTTTCTTTCGCTGAATTATTGTTGACGTTGCCGCGAGCTTCTACCAACACAACGCGAAAGTTTCCGCCTTTGGAAAACGGATTAGAAACGTCCAAATCAATTTTGTTAATTTCGTACAGTGGTGACGCACACTTGATTGTTGCCTTTATAAAAAAAAGGTTATTGGACATTATACATATAATAAAAAATAACATAATGTTAATATTTTTTCACTCAATGACTGCACTGCACTGCACTGTACTGCACTGCACTGCACCACACCACACCACACCACACCACACCAGACCACACCACACTGCACTGCACCGCACCATATCACACTGCACTACACTTTACTGCACCACACCACACTGCACTGTACTGCACTACACCACACTGTACTGCACCATATCACACTACACTGCACTTTACTGCACCACACTGCACTGTACTGCACCACACCACACCACACCACATCATACTGCACTACACCACACCACACCACACTGCACTGTACTGCACCGCACCATATCACACTGCACTACACTACACTACACTTTACTGCACCACACCACACTGCAATGCACTGCTGCCTGCACTACCCCACACCACACCACACCACACTACACCTACACTTCACTACACTTCACTACACCACATCGCACTACACTGCCACAACAACAGCGTTACTTACCCTGGGCGTAATGTTATCAACAGAAGTCCTCAAAGTGAACACTAGTGTATTTCCACAAGCAGTACCAGCACGTTTTCCTATTAAGACTAACGTTGCATTACAAGGACGCAAGAAACGACTTTTGAACTCCACTGGAAGCTGGATCTGTCCTTTGGGAGATACCTGGAAAATGTGAATAAAAGGTGACGTGTTAGGTAATAACAGGTAAGACAATTAACAACCAACCAACTTACTAACAACCAACCAACCAACCAAACATCCAACCAACTAACCATTCAACTAACCAATCAACCAACCAACCAACCAATCAATCAACCATCCAACCAACTAACCATTCAACTAACCAATCAACCAACCAACCAACCAACCAACCAATCAATCAATCAATCAATCAATCAATCAACCATCCAACCAACCAACCAACAATCCATCCAACCAACCAACCAACCAACCAACTAAACATCCAACCAACTAACCATCCAACCAACTAACCATCCAACCAACCAACCAACCAACCATTCAACCATCCAAACATCCATCCAACCAACCTCCCAATTAAAAAATTAATTCCACATGCAGGAAACTCGCCATTCAATCAGTTCAAGATAAAACTATTCGAACCTGAATGGTATCTCCCATTGGTATAGCAAAATCCTCAGCATCTTGTCCACAGACCACGGCGCGATAGAGAAGAACTTTACTACTTGGGTTTTGGAGTTGAACCTGTTAGGAAACACATTTTATTTTCTAAACACGTATTATATTGAAGTAATATTTAAAACACGAGCAGGAGTGTTTTATCAGATTTAAAACCACGAGGGCGCAGCCCGAGTGTTTTAGATCTGATAAAACACGTGATGCGAGTGTTTTGAATGGCTTCAAAAACGATTCGTTATTGGATGTTATGTTCATTAGTATTCTTTATATAAAATTGTATCTTCATTAGTATTCTTTCTGACGTCAAGACGTTTTATCAGGTATAAAACCACGGACATGGTACTGATTTCCTTTGTGTTTTCCTCATGAATTATTAATGAGTTTTTGAAATAAGATTATAACTTACATGTTTAGTGATTGTGGCGTGAAGACTGCCAGTGAAGTCCACCGTGGTACGAGGAATATATTGAGGTAAGTGTTGATACAAATGAAGACAGAGTAACAAAATAGACACTGGATTAGCCTCAGTGATGTCAGTGGTCTAAACAGAATGCAAAACATCAACAAAAACAAGTTGACGACTACAACAGCACTTTCTTCCTCCCTTTTCAAATTTCCTGTTTCTCTACTTCTCTTTTCCGTTTCTTCTTAATCTAATACCAGATCATCTCTCTTCGCTCCATTTTTTCCCACTCGCTTTCAATTCCTTTCATTTCATTTCATTTACTTCCTTTTCTCTTCCTCTCCATCCTTTTCCACGCAATTCCTTTTCCCCCATCAATTCCTTCTCTCTTTTACTTTTCGTTTCTTGACTTCCTAACTCATGCCATCCTTCCTTTCGGTTCATCCCCATCTTTTCTCATTCTATCCCATTTTTCCTCTTCTAGTCTTCTCTCCCATTTTTCTTCTTGCCAGGCACACGGCAACGCTTACCACAATATCATAGTCCAAATGAATAACTTTAAAAGCCTCCACAACTTGAACAGCGTTATGCAAACATTGTTCAGCAGTAGTTGGATGAAGAAACATATCTTGCAGATGAGTACTGACCTAACAAAGAAAGTGTATAAATACTAGATAAGACCAATACAGTATACTATACACTGCAATTAATCAGATAGGTTTATGATTTAGATAAATGTTAAAACGAGAAACGGTCAGCAGAATGATCTGTGACCTCTTTGTCCTCACGTACCAGGAAAGGACAATGGGCAGCAAGAAGTGCAGCTAGCACTAAGCCATCCATGAAATCAAGGTCAAAGTTCACGATCCAGCGAGCAGACGGCAAAGATCCTGTAAATGAAAGAAGACTTAGCACAAAGGAAGGAAGGAAGGAAGGAAGGAAGGAAGGAAGGAAGGAAGGAAGGAAGGAAGGAAGGAAGGAAGGAAGGAAGGAAGGAAGGAAGGAAGGAAGGAAGGAAGGAAGGAAGGAAGGGAGGAAGGAAGGAAGGAAGGAAGGATAATTTTGACTTTCAGAGCGGCTAGATAGAATTACCCTTACTACTTGTGCCCCAAGTCTTGTGCTTTTGTTCTTTATAATGATGGTTAATCCAGGCCAATAAGATTCTTTCTCCTACACTATAAATATTACTACACAGTGGATCGGGATTGACAAATGGCAGTCCTGAGTCTTCAGGAGGATAAGATACTTTCTTAAATTGATGAGGAGTCACTCGACCCAAAACGAAAACCTAATAACAAATATACAACACAATTAGTTCTCCCTTTGTTAATACAGTCAAACTTCTCTAGAACGGCTACCATAGGAACATAGTTTTTAAAATTGGTCGTTGTAAGTAGGTGGTCGTTGTAGAATGATAGCCGTTGTGGGGAGGTGGTCGTTCTAAAGAGGTAGTCGTTGTAGAGAGAGGAGGCTGTTGTAGAGAGGCGGTCGTTCTAACGAGTTGGTTGTTGTAGAGAGGGGGTTGTTGTAGAGAGGTGGTCGTTGTGGAGAGGGGGCCGTTGTAGAGAGGGGGTTGTTGTAGAGCGAGGCCGTTGTTGTAGGAAGACAGCCGTTGTAGAAAGATGGTCATTAGTAGAGGTTCAACTTTATTTAGCTTAGAAGAAGACGTCGCAAACGAGAAAGTCTTTCAAACCATTCATTCAGTTTTCAAACAATGCCTTTTTTACCTTTAGTAATTGCAGTAAGAGATCAGTCCAGGCCATACATGATATTCTTTCGTATTTGATTCTCTCTTCATTTCCATCACACGATCGTATACAGGATGCTGTTCCTTTCTTATCTTCTTCTTCCTCTTCTTCTTCTTCCATCATTTTCCATTCAGTGTAATCAGTAAAACTCATTAGATCTTCCGCTTTAATATGAGCCAATAATGCTCCCTGCGCTCTAGAAAAAAGCAAAGGAAAGTATTCTTACTGAATAAGCTAAATCATAGTGCCGAAAAATGCTAACCTGCAAAAACTACCAAGATTCTTTTTAGACCTATTTGAGTAGAACAATGCTTAGACGAGCTTTTGATAGAGTCACGAAGGGCTCTGCTCGAAACGTCAGTATTTCGTTCGGCAGTTTACCACCTTTCCACTTTTCTCTAGACCTACTTAAGACAACTTAAATCAACTTAAACCTACGTAGACCTACTTATATGCCTAACGTAGACCTACTTAAGCCTAACGTACAACTACTTAAGCCTAACGTACAACTACTTAAGCCTAACGTACAACTACTTAAGCCTAACGTACAACTACTTAAGCCTAACGTAGACCTACTTAAGCCTAACGTAGACCTACTTAAGCCTAACGTAGACCTACTTAAGCCTAACGTAGACCTACTTAAGCCTAACGTAGACCTACTTAAGCCTGCTAAGACCTTTTTAAATCAAGCCTACTTAGATCTACTTAGACCTAACCTGTTATAGCAGACGCTATTTTTCACCTGTGCTGAAAGGAAAACGTCTGTTATAGCAGGCTAGCCTACCCGGACATAACATAAGCCCAATTTGACCTTTTTAAGCCATTACTCTAGTTAATAGACTTATTGGGCTACCAGCTACAGTAGCAGGACTAACTAAAGCTTACAATGTTTCGAGTGAAGGTCCTTCGATCTAAGAGAACACTCCCCGATCAGTTAGCAGTGGTGTATTGGAAAACCTACCTCAAAAACACCAGAAGAGCAGAGTACATCCAGTGAAGTTTCCGCACACGATCACATCGATCAGGCGAAAAGGAAACATTAACAGGAATTCCAGGAATATGTCTACCACAGAGATGAGCAACTAACTGAAAGATGGTACGAGTATCTCTCTTCACTCCACGATCCCAACTGCCTGATCGACTTACACTACTACCATTGTCCTCATCCTGGAAAGCATTTTGGAAATACTTTGGTACTTTGATTGGATACGGACCTGACGACCAAGCTTGCATGGAAAACCATCTGGTAATGAAAGAAAAGGGTTAAGCTACGCTTGTTGGTGGTGGTGGAGGTGGTGTTGTTGCTTATTGTTGGTGGTCGTGTTGTTATTGGTGGTGTTTGTTGTTGTTGGTGTTGTTGTTGGTGGTGCTTATTGTTGTTGTTGGTGTTCGTATTGGTGGTGGTGGTGGTGGTGGTGGTGGTGGAGGTGGTGGTGGTGGTGGTGGAGGTGGTGGTGGTGGAGGTGGTGGTGGTGGAGGTGGTGGTGGTGGAGGTGGTGGTGGTGTTGTTGTGGGTGGTGGAGGTGGTGGTGGTGGTGGTGGTTTTGGTAGTGGTAGTGTTGTTGTTGTTGTTGTTGGTGGTGGTGGTTGTAGTGTTGTTGTTGTTGGTGGTGTTGTTGTTGGTGGAGGTGGTTGTAGTGTTGTTGTTGGTGGTGGTGGTGGTGGTGGTGGTGGTGGTGGAGGTGGTTGTAGTGTTGTTGTTGGTGGTGGTGGTGTTGTTGGTGGTGGAGGTGGTGGTAGTGTTGTTGTTGGTGGTGGTGGTGGTGGTGCTTGTTGATTATATGTAAGTCTGTATAAAAAGCCATCCATACCTCTGAACTGTTTTAAGAATTTCTTTAAAAAAGATCACTTCCTCTGGGGTAGCTCCTGAAATCAACTCACTAGGGGAAAGATCTACATCAAACTCGAGCTCAGCGTGTCTGGCAATACCATTATGAAATACTGGTTCAGTAGGACTAGGTGTGTCCCTAAGAGAACTGCTCGGATTGCTTGAGTCTTCGTATGATGACGTAGAGATACCAAATGTGGTGCTAGTGGCGCTAGTTGAACCGAATGTTTGAGGACGATTGGGACTAATACAAGGAAGAAGAAACGCTTCTAGAACAAAACAATAACAAAATCTTTTTCATTTTCTCATCTCAGATTTGTGCAATTTTTACAAGGACAGTATTATACGTATTCATCTCAGCCAAATCTAATTTAATCTTATTCTATGTCATTCCACTCCATCCCATTTCACTCCATCCTGTTTCACTCCATCCTGTTTCACTCCATCCTATTTTGCTCCATCCCATTTCACTCCATCTCATTTAACTTCATCTCATTTAACTCCATCCTATTTCATTCTATCCCATTTTACTCCGATTTCATTTCATTCCATCTCATTCCACCCTATCGGATCCATCTTTAAAATCATCGCTTGTTATTAATTTAACCTCTTTCCCAGTTGATATTATTCATGACCACAGTTCTGTACCTGTACTTATACTGGTGCTGTCATCTCCATTTTTCTCTTGTTTCGGCTCACATATGATATGATAATCATTGCGATGTAAGGCCAAGAAAGGATAATTTGTCAGCAGACAGTTGTCCGCTGTAGCACTCACAGGTAAACTATATCTGTTCAAAAAAATAGAACGTAATAAATCATCCTACATCTAATGAAGGACTCCGCTTAAAACGTCAGTGTTTCGTTAGAGGGCTGAAGCTCTCCCTGTGCTGGTGTTAGCCAGAATAAAATACTAAAGACCCGTCTTCAGGCTTCAAAGTGTTAAAGAGATAGGTTATAACACTTTGAGGTCTGGACCTCTCCCTCTGCTGAATAAAATCGTCTGGCGTTAGCCAGAATAAAATACTAAAGACTCGTCGTCAGGCTTCTAATCTCGGCAGTTTACTACCTTTTCACTTCGACCTACCCTAAACACTGCTTACGCAGCACACTATTCTTTATGCCGATGAACGTCCGAACACTCGAATAAGTTCGCGAAAACTCGAAAGTACTCATCAGTAAATCCTCACTTAAGCCGGTTTTCCACTAGGCGACTTTTTTCGCGCGAAGCGACTTTTTCTTTTGTCTCATGAGCTCTGAGCTGGAACTAATCATTTGAAATCTATTGAATTCGAACAAAAGAAAGTCGCTTCGCGCGAAAAAAATTGCCTAGTGGAAAACCGGCTTAACGGGACTATATAAACATGGACGGTGTTCTTTTAAAAAATATAAAATACACGCAAGTGACACTCGTACCTTTCTTCGTTAACGGTGAAGACAATATGAGATGCAAAAGAGACTGGTTTAAATGATTTGAAGCTGAGCTTGCAAGGAATGCGACAGAAATCCTCCTGGTTGTTTTCATTGTGACATGGTAAGATCAAGGTACCTTTTGGAAAGGACGATTCTAACAGACACGAGCGACTTCCGTCATTCATTTCAACTTCGGGTAATTCATGTTGGATTTGACAAGATCTGCAAATAGATTTTATAAGATGGGATTATGTAAGAAAACATACAGAAGAATAACAAAAAAGAAAGAAGGAAGGCAGGAAGAAAGGAGGGAGGGAAGAATGGATGGAGGGAAGGAAAGAAAAAAGGAAGGAAGGAAGGAAGGAAGGAAGGAAGGAAGGAAGGAAGGAAGGAAGGAAGGAAGGAAGGAAGGAAGGAAGGAAGGAAGGAAGGAAGGAAGGAAGGAAGGAAGGAAGGAAGGAAGGAAGGAAGGAAGGAAAGAAAGAAGGAAGGAAGAAAAGAAAGAAGAAAAGAAGGGGAAAATAAGGAAGGAAGGACAGAAGTGGATAAAATGAAACAAAAAAAGACGCCAACTTACTTTCTGTAACCTTTTGCTAGTATTTCAAATTCTACTGTGTTCTCGATGGCTAGAGGCACAACTTTATATTCTATTGTTTTTGGCTCAAATTTTATTTCAGGAAATAAAAGTTCGCCTTCCAATTCCAACACACGATAAGCCTTCTGGCGGTCTTCGTTTAAGATGACGGGAATTGACGCACGGTACAAACCAGGATTGGCTGGAAAAAAACAAACAATTACAAATCATTGCTTAAAAACAACAATAACAACAACAACAACAACAACAACAACAACAACAACAACAACAACAACAACAACAACAACAACAACAACAACAACAACAACAAAACTATCCTCAAAGTATCTTCAAGTTTTACAGTTTAAAGTTATTAAAAAACATTGCGTTACAACATACGAGGTGAAAACATGACCCCAAGCTGAAATGTTTCGCCGCTTGCGAGTAATCCACCAGGAACATGTCTGCCACGTGACGTCTCACTGCCAAGAAATGGTGATCCTGATCTTCGCAGGAAAGCAAATATATCTTTATCAAACAACGATGAAGCCGATGAAAGGTCTAGGGACCATTTACAAGGCTTGTTACTGTTGTTGACTAAAATACAACTCTATATATGAACAAATAAAAAGATAATTTATAAGTAATATTTAAAAACCGCGCAGGAGGGCTTTATCGGATATAAAACACGAGGCGATAGCCGAGTGTTTTAGAGTCGATAAAGCCCGTACTGCAAGGTTTTTAAATTACTTCTAAAAAGAATCACTTCATACGTTCATTGGCGTAGTAATTTTGAAAATTAAGCTTATCTCAGCCGTTAAAAACCCGCGAGAAACTTAGAGCGAGTCTATATCACATATATAGATCCGATACGCTCATGATTTTTCTTTGTGTTTTCCTCATGAATTATTAATGAATTTTAGAAGTATAGGTTAGTGACCTTAACCTCGGTCACTACGCTGGTTATTAACCCCGAGGGCCGCATAATCAACTTAGTTTATTCATGACACAGACGATATTCGTGGTTATTTAACAAAAAAAATGCTATTCTAGACGTAGTTTTAAAGCGATATAGTAGGTCATTTAATATGCAAGGTCAATAACCTATATATTAACCGCGGCACATCAAAGATAATTTATGCATGAATAAACTAAGTGCCTCATACCAATGCAGATGAAAGAACCAACAACTCTATTCACATAAATCTGGGATTTATTTTATTATTATAGACTACAAATATATAGAAAGTTATTTTCCGAAACAAAAGCTGCAAGCCCAGCAATCTATCCTCTGGATCTGCCTAACTCTAAACGTAACTTGCAATGTCCACTCACCTGCACCCTTCCCGCACCTGATTCAATACCCAAGTCAAAGTATCCTGCTGGTAAACTAAACTTGAGATGAGAGTGAGAAAGTTGAAGAGGAGGTCGTAACGCGGTGGCAACGACACGCCTACTAGGTGTGGCTACAGAAGGAGGTACAGGCGGAGGTGTGTCCAGTTCTGGAATGGTCCAGTTAGTTTTCGATGGTGCAGGAGATGGTGGAATAGTTGACGGAGGAGGTGTGGGCGCTACTGTATCGTTAATGGTTACTGGTAATATGAAGTTGTAGGATGCCACCTAGAGTAGGAAACAGAGCAAATCAATACAAAAACATAGTTTAAAGAGATAGTTTATAACTCCTTCCTGTCCGAGGGCTTCTCCAGAGGTGAATAAAATCGTCTGGCGTTAGCCAGAATAAAATACTAAAGACCAATTCGGACAGGAAAGAGTTACAGAGATAGTTTATAACTCATTCCTGTCCAAGGGCTTCTCCAGAGGTGAATAAAATCGTCTGGCGTTAGCCAGAATAAAATACTAAAGACCAATTCGGACAGGAAAGAGTTACAGAACAACTGCATGCAGAAAAAAATAAGCACAAGACAAAGTGTTTCATCCAATATCCAACATCGAAACATCACCTCAGTTGGTTTAAATTTCAAAACACAATCGACAACTTCAAGAGCAAGTAAAGACACTGTAAACAACCCACTGTCATGTTGTACCTCGTGGTCTTAAAAAGAAAAGAAAGGAAGAAAAAAATATATAAGCAAATAAAATTATAAAACGAACAGACAGACAGACAAATACACAAACAAACAAATAATTATTTAAGAAATAGAAAATGGCCGCCCGTGTTTATATAGCCTGATGCAAACACGAGAGTGAGTTGGGAGAATTCGAAAGTTTATGTGAACCCGAGCCGTAGGCGAGGGTTTACATAAGTACTTTCAAATTCTCCCAACTCACTCGAGTTATATAAACACAGTTTGTTATATAAACACAGGGCATCCATTTTCTATTTCTTTTATGAAATAAGGCTAAAAAATGTGCCGTGACATCACAACCGTGTTTACATAGCCTGATATAAACACGGTAATTGACCAATCACAGCGTGCGTAAGACGCAACCTATTTTATATAATTTAATAACAGAATATTGTTTAAAAACTCTTACTGTTACCTTTGTGGTCAAGAAACTCCAAAGAGAAATCAAGGTAACGAGATAAGTCAAAAACAACGTTTGCTCTTGAACGAGCCTAAATGAAAAAAAATTATAAAAAAATATCAAATATAAAACCATACTTATGACGTCACCACATCATGTTTATGATGTTATCGTGTTTATGACGTCATTATAATAATGACGTCATCATACCTATGACGTCATCGTACTAACGACGTCACTGTCATTGTGACGTCATCGTATGATAATTTACATATTAAGCAAATCTTAGTATCATAGAAAGTGTTGCTGCTTACTTTGTTAACCAATTTAAACGGTACTTTTGCAGTAGCTTCACAGTACACTCCATTAAACTGAAATAATCGCTACAAAATAAGAAAACGATGGCATTTGTTGAAACTCAAGTTGCGCAATAACAACAGAATAGAGCGCTCTTCATGAACCAAGGAATATGCTACGTTTATTTTCTTACCGTATCAACATCAACGTCAACACAGGGTAGTTCTACAGTTCCTCCTAAACGTAACGCAATTGTTTTCCATCCTAGAACATTCACTTCGATCTCAGTGTCAAATTTATGAACAAAATCAGGAGTAAACTCCACCTAAAAAAAAACAAGATAAAACTATTAAGATCAATTGACACGATACAATTGTCTGACGCAAAATCACTGAGTGAGTTTTTGTTTGAAAAGACTTTGTACCCTGATTTCTGTTGTTCCTCCCACGGGAACTACTCCTTGTTTAGGCGTCAACACCATGCCAGATAACGGTTGTGTATTGGCAATCTTAAAACAATAAAACAATGGCTTTGTTCATAGACAGAGTTTTGTCAGCAATCTCGGCAATTCATTCGCTTTGCCATAATTAATTACACCATCCCACCTACACGCGTAAAAACGCACAACTTGTTCACGGTTGTCAACAGGCGTGAACAATGTTGTGCTGCTCGCCGTGAACAATGTTGTGCTGCTCGTCGTGAACAAGTTGTCAACAAGTTGTTCACTTATGGTTCGAACAACTTGTTCACGGATAAATCAACAGCCATGAACAAGTTGTTCCAACAGCACATTTTTATAGCCAACAACGTTGTTCGCACATGATACAACATGTTGTAACAGCATGACGAAATAACAACGATGAACAACAATGTTACAACAATGGTGAACATGGTTGATGTATCAACACGTTCTTCGGTTGTTACAACATGCGTGAACAACGGTTGTTGTTTCATCAAGCTGTAACAACTTGATCCTCAACAACTACCTCCTGATTTGTAACAACTACCTCCTGATTTCATAAACTTTAGCTTTGATTTTCTCGGCTTAGCCAAGGTTATTTTTCAAACTTACTACGCCAATGTACTTACCAAGTGGTTCGTTTTTGAAGTCGTTCAATAAACTCGCAGTTCGTGTTTTATCAGATATAAAAACACTCGGCTTCGCCTCGTGTCTTTATATCTGATAAAACACTCCTGCTCATTTATTAAACAGTACTTATCAAATTCATTAATAATTCATGAAGAAAATTCAAAAGAAATGAATGGTTAATCAGCATCTTTAACTACAGATAAAACATTGATTAATAAAACATCAAGATTTTATCAAAGTTAATAGGCAAAATGCCATAAAGATCGGCCGCTCATATTTTAACTATCACTTAAAAAGTTACTGTTCGTACCTGAAAGTAAGCATGATTCTGCCCGGTGTTTTTCAGACGACATTTCCTTAGGGTAGTTAAATGTAGTGGAACACAACCCAGCACGAACCTTCGCTCCACAAATGAACACTGAGCTGGACCAAACTATATCCAAGAACAAATTGATACACGTGAAAAAATGAAACAAAAAAAAGTTGTTAAGTTTTCAAAAAGAACTACATGTAAATCTAACAGTGAATAAAAAAAAACAAGAAAACTTTACGAAAAGTAAAAATACTAATAACTACTTAATAACCGTGAGTGAGGTCTTTACGGTAAAATATTAAACCGAGGTCTTGCTGTCTTGCAACCAATCACAGCGCGTGATTTTACCGGAAGTAATCCGTGCCATATACTAAAAACAGTTAAAGGCCTGTTATACGGTGCGATTTTTCATGCAACTTATCTGTCAACGCCTAATGGCGTACGCAACTGTTGTCCATGCAAGTTGCACGAACTGTTTAGAGCATGTGGGGAGCACAGGTGGCGTGTGCTGTTAGCGCGCTGCCTCTCACCAAAAAGTTAAGCCCGGTTAGACGGGGTTAGTACTTGGATGGGTGACCGCTTGGGAATAAAGGCCTGACATTCAGGTTAGGAATGACCCCGTTGTCGGGCTTGGACTCATGTGAGTAGAGTTGTAGTTGATCTCTCCTGTGCTTCGAGGGTTTTTCGTCGGGTTCTCCGGTTTTCCTCCCTCCATAAAATCAACACCTAACATCTTAGCTGTGATCCGTGGTCTGAACTGTATCGTTGGCGGCTGCTTGGAGCGCCTTTGATATGCCTCGACACGGCCACGTTGATCTGCGTCCTTCGTAATTCAGCCACTGGCTGCAAGTAAGGATGATTAGCCCCCAGTCCTTTATCTTTATCCTATGTTGTACATACCCGAGCTTCACAAAGCAGTTTTGGTTGATTTCCTCCTTCAACGTGAAGAGCAAATTGTGTTTTTCGTGGCGAACCAAAGGATGGGTAAAATACTACTTCACAGTCCAAAAATGAAAATGCCTCCACCGTTCCTAAAAACACGTAGATATATCAACGATATTTAAGCAAGATATACAAGCGTTTCTACTTTTAGCTGTTTCTACTTCTATACCTTTTGACGGCCTTATCGAGAATGATGTGCCATCTTTGCCGTTTAATATCTTCCACGAAAAATCTGCCGCGTAGTTCCGTTTATTTCTGATTGTAACAACGCCTCGAAAACCTTCAAAAGAAACACACAGCATCGCCTTTTAAATCAGTTAAATGATTGTTTGCAAGAAATCTATATTCATTATTTCTTTTACCTGATTCAGCAGCTAGACTTGCTGTCGGTTTTAACATTATTTTATCACATGATAATTCTAAAGCAACGGGAACAACTTGTGCTGTTGTTACAACATGAAACTGGTGTTTGTCGTTGATGGTGTAGTCAATACTCCTATTAACGAAAGATGATATTTCATTTCACTTGCTTTTACTTTCATTCACTTTCTCATTTTCATTCACTTCACTTCATTTCATTTCATTTTAGTCTCTTTTCCTTTCATTCCACTTCACTGCATTTCACGTTACTTCGGTTCATTTCATTTCATTTCACCGCACTCTACTGCACCTCACTTCACTGCAATTCACTACAATGCACTTCAATCCACTCCACTTCACTCCACTTCACTTCACTTCGCTTCGCTTCACTTCACTTCACTTCACTTCACTTCACTTCACTTCACTTCACGCTACTCCGCTTCATTTCACTTCGTTTCACTCCAGTGCACTGCACTGCACTTCACTTCACTCCACTCCCGATTTCACTTCACTCCACTTCTCTTCACTCCACCTCACGTCACCCCATTCACTTCCTACCCACTGTTACAGACACATACCTCTCAAATGTTCCTTTTGAGTTCGACTCAAATAAAAGATTTATTCTAGCGATCGAGTGAGGAGGAATCACTTGCGACAATGGCGAAGATTGTCGTAACTCACGGCAGTCAATCTACATTAAAAAAAATCCAAAAGTAAATAAACGAATAAACAATAGATAGATGGAAGGATGGATGGATGGAAGGAAGGATGGGTGGATAAGTGGCTGGCTGGCTGGCAACCTTGTGCCCAGATTCTTATGCATGCATACATAATATTCGGCATGGTAAATTAGTACACATACGCTGACCTTTACAACAATGTAAACGTGTTGATCGAGGTTGTTTCCAACAGTAAGATATTTTGTAGTTACTGACCGCTGACAAACTTCACCAAAGTCAATCAAAGCAGACTCTACGAGAAGAAAAGTCATCAATAGTCTAAAATCTAAATAATTTGTACTGTAACGGTAACTGTGACTCTGTGAGTATAGTACAAAGCTATATGCGTGGGGGAGACCCTTTTTGATCTTGTCTACTTACCGATTTCGATCCTTTTTATCTCTTGAGCAGTCAGTATCTTACCGCAATCCAGTTTTTCAATATCAGTAAGAGGAATTGCATTAAGACCTTCCACTACCTAGAAACAGATTTTAAAGCTCAAATATATAATCCTCGTCAAGTGTTCTTCGGACATCAAGTGCAAATCGTCACTGAAAAACCAGCAAAGTGTCCCAAACAATTTTTCCCCCAAAACGACCATGTAACAAATTTTTACGTGTGTATTGTAGTCAATAAGGGTAGCACGGGTGGCGTGTGCTATTAGGGCGCTGCCTCTCACCAATAGTTAAGCCCGGTTAGACGGGGTTAGTACTTGGATGGGTGGGGACTCATGTGAGTAGAGTTTAGTTGGTCTCTCCTGTGCTTCCAGGGTTTTTCGCCGGGTTCTCCGGTTTTCCTCCCTCCGTAAAATCAACACCTATAGGTCTTAGCTGTAAATGGAGGACCCCACCAGCTCTGCTGACAAACGTATCCTCCTTAAATAAAGAATAATAATAATAATAATAATAATAATAAGCGAATTTTTATACCTTATAACATACTTACATTTCTGGCTGTTGCCAAGGCTTTTGTGCTCAATAACCTGTTACTAGAACTTGCCATTTCACTTTCTACTATAAAACAAAATATTTACAATTTTTATATCTGACATTAATTCAATAAAAAAGACAAGCCGGGTGGTTTCTTAAATTAAACAATTTTCAGACACACATCGTTTGTTGTTTTTTTGGGGCGGTTTTTTTTGGTTTTTTTTTTTTGGGGGGGGGGGGGGGAACTGTGGAAGTAGTACAGCACTCACCTTTTTCTGATAAAATTGCTTCTTTGGCGGATAGTTTAAGAGGTTTTAATCCGTGAGCTGCTTTAATTCCAAGATCTTTATCACCCTCCCATTTTTCCATTTCCCTAGATTATATGAAGATCAGATGTAATTTAAAAAGTCATTGTTCATCACCCAACGTTATGTAATTTACTCTGGGTATTGGATAACACCTGAACACAGGACCAAGAAAGGCTTCAATACCTTTTTCTGATCTTCAGTTCCCGGAACGTTCGTGAGTCACGTATATAATCAAGATACAATTGTTTGTGGTCTTGTTTTCGTAGTTCTTCTTCTTCAGTGAGAGCAAAATCAGGATCAATATACGAGTATCTCTCAATTCCTGTAAACCTCGTTCTAAAAATTAAAAAAATTAAAACTATTAAAAGAGATCAACATGAAAAATATAATTGAATGTTTTTGAATGATTATTGTGGGACAGTGAACTCGGTTGAAAAAGTTTTTGCACGTTAGTATAATATATTTTTAACTTAGAGTTTATAAAGTTTTATCAGTTCTTGATGTACAAGCTGTCGTTAGATGTAAGCTCAAGTCAATCAGCGTCTAACGACTTAACATAATTACAGCAGGTATAGCAGTGGCGTAGGAAGCAAGTTGATGATGGAGGGGCACAGCTTTAAAAGGGCACTTTGTTCAGTGGGTAGGACTTCAAAAGGACACATGTTTTATCATAAAAAGGGCACTTTTCTGTTGCAAAAAGGGCACTTCATGATTTAAGTTGGGGAATGGAACATGCCCCGTCCCCACCCCGGCTCCTACCCCTATATATACAGCAAGAACTATACACAAAACTTTAAGAGACTCCAGGGTGAAAGTATACTAACGTATAATAAACAAACAATTTGGTAGAAATAAAGCACGTTCCAATCTACTAGTAATACTTACTTAATTTTTAATTTCTTATCAGCTGGTCTTATACTCGTCGCTCTGTCATTAGGTTGAGCAATAAGTATCGAATCAGTCTGTTTACTTCGCGTAAAACTGCCATCATCATTTGTAATTCTTGGAGAACTAGAAGACGATGGTACATTCATAAAACCTACTTCATTCTGTGCAGTTTTTGGCTTGTGTCGAGAGCATACGCCTTGAAGTTGGACATACAGTGTATGGATAATCACTTGCTTGAAACTGACAGTTGTTATAGAACTGGAATAATCATGTTCCCTGCCAGAATCTAGCATTGTTCCTAAAGAGTTGATAATTAATAATTAGGAAGATGAGAGTTAGAAAGCTGAGAGTTACAAAGCTGAGTGTATAATATATATGAGACTTGTCTTGGGTCATGAACAGTAACTTTTTCAGTTACGTTAACACTTTGAAGCCTGAAGACGAGTCTTTAGTATTTTATTCTAGTTAACGCCAGACGATTTTATTCAACACAGGGGAGAGGTCCGCCTCAAAGTGTTAAAACCTATCTCTTTAACACTTTAAAGCCTGAAGACGAGTCTGTTAATTAGTATTTTATTCTGGCTAACGCCAGACGATTTTATTCAACACAGGGATAGGTCCAGGCCTCAAAGGGTTAAAACCTATCTGGAGAGTTCCATGCAGGCATCAAAGTATTAAGAAACTCGTAAGTCAGAGTAGCGTTACACTATGTGTGTAGTCTGTACCTAATATATTGATTTCCAGTTTTGAATTAAAGCTTCCCATCTGATTAGGCTTGAATGAAATCATCACATCAGCTGACCGCGAGGGTTTTAGAGAACCTTTGAGAGGTTTTGGATGGAAGTGGGCAACTGGTTTAATGGCAAATGTAGTTGGTAAAAATGACGAGTTGTTAGTGATGGAGCAGAGTGCATCTATATGTTCACCAACCACACATTCACCAAAAATAAACTTGACACCAGGAGAAATGGTGACGTCCACTGGAATAGCTGTTCCTGTCACTGCTACTTCGAGTTTGTAGCCTTAAAATTGTAGTAAAAATAAAAAATAAACAAATAATAAGAATTAAAAAAATGTTGAATACTTCCTTACCTCCTATCTATCTATCTACAGTATCTACGTACTCACCTACCTACTTACCCACCTACCTACCTACCTACAGTATCTATCACCTACCTACCCACTAGCCTGCTGGCAGGCCCTCCTGTTGCTGTGAAAGCTCGCAGGATACCTAGCCACCTACATATTCACTTACCTACCCACCCACCTACCCATCATCCAAGTATCCCGCTGTTAAAATAAAAACATATCCTATTTTTAGACATACATTGATGATGTCACACCTACCTACCCACCTACCTACCTATACCCACCCACCTACCCACCTACCTACCCACCTACCTATCTACCTACCTACCCACCCACCTACCTACTTACCTATCTACCCACCTACCCACCTACCCACCTACCTACCCACTTATCTACCTACCTACCCACCTACCTATCCACCTACTTACTTACCTACCAACCTTACCTATCCACCTACCCACCTACCTACTTATCTACCTACCCACCTACCTACTTACCTACCTATATCCACCTACCTACCTACCTACCTACCCACCTACTTGGAGTTACTAATTTTTTACTATGAATTATATGTATTACATTATAAGTACAGAATTTTAAAAGCTATGTATCCTCCTTCTCCCTCACCTCTGAAGCAGCTACCCTTACCTAGTTTCAACATTCCATCTTCGTTTTTATTTATACTTCCAACTGCTTCAATATGCATAAACAGAGCATAATCTTTCCGAGGTGGTACTTCCTCCATACTTTTCCATCCCAGGTTGGACTTCTTAAATCTTGGGCTAAATTTAAAGTAGACCACCCCCATTTCTCCAGGGCCTAGTTCTCCCTGGTTAGGAAAGACAGTGACTAGAGCTGTCAAGTCTTCTGCATCCTCACTTTCTTCAGAACCAGATCTTGGTTGAGATCCAACCAATGCAACCGCACTCTTACTTAAATCCAAGCCCTTGAATAGCAAGAAATTGTAGAGTAAAGTCTCGTAACGTAACGTAAGATCTGATCTGATAACGTAACGTAAGGTCTCATAATGTAACGTAAGGTCTCATAATGTAACGTAAGGTCTCATAATGTAACGTAAGGTCTCATAATGTAACGTAAGGTCTCATAATGTAACGTAAGGTCTCATAATGTCATGTTAAGGTCTCATAACGTAACGTAAGGTCTCATAATGTAACGTAAGGTCTCACAATGTAACGTAAGGTCTCACAATGTAACGTAAGGTCTCATCATGCAACGTAAGGTCTCATAATGTAACGTAAGGTCTCATAACGTAACGTAAGATCGGATAACGTAACGCGAGGTCTCATAATGTAACGTAAGGTCTCATAATGTCATGTAAGGTCTCATAACGTAACGTAAGGTCTCATAACGTAACGTAAGGTATCACAATGTAACGTACGGTAAGGTCTCACAATGTAACGTAAGGTCTCACAATGTAACGTAAAGTCTCATAATGCAACGTAAGGTCTCATAATGTAACGTAAGGTCTCATAACGTAACGTAAGGTCTCAAAATGTAACGTAAGGTCTCACAATGTAACGTAAGGTAATGTAACGTAAGGTCTCACAACGTAACGTAAGGTCCCACAATGTAACGTAAGGTCTCACAACGTAACGTAATGTTTCAAAACGTAACGTAAGATCTCACAATGTAACGTAACTAAGGTCTCACAATGTAATGTAAGGTCTAACGAAAGTGAAACGTTATCGCGATGTCTGTTTAAGAGATCTGTACATGTATCTGCTTAAGAAAGGCGTCCAAGTGATTTGACAGTGTATTGTAAAAATAACGAAACAATGTTTTTTCTTCCCACCAACTCACCACTTCTTGTCCTTCTGCTCCTTCTTCAAGAACCACAACATAATTTATCACATCAGGTCCATTGTTGTACAGCAAGAACGACTGGACTTGGTCCGTTCCATAGAACGTTGGACCAAACTTAACAAATTTCACTGGATCTTTGCTCTCTATGTCTAACAACTGCAGATTGCGTTCAACCACATTGCCAAGAATATCAACACAACTGGTTTCTTGGCCTTCAAGTTTTACACTAGACAACAACATTTAACGTAGGAATACAATGTAATGTAATGCAATGCAACGCAACGCAGTACAGTACAGTACAGTGCAGTGCAGTGCAGTGCAGTACAGTACAGTACAGAACAGTGCAGTACAGTACAGTACAGAACAGTACAGTACAGTAAAATTAACATTACATTTCAATTAACATTGCAATTTATTTACATTTCAATTAACATTACATTACATTACGTATTACATTACATTACATTACATATTACATTACATTACATTACACATTACATTACATTACATTACATTACATTACATTGCATTGCATTGCATTGCATTGCATTGCATTGCATTGCATTACATTACATTACATAATTAAATTAAAATAAATTAAAATAAATTAATTTAAAATAAATTAAATTAAAAGCTCAATTGATACATACTTAACAACTTCTTTGAACTTTCCACATGTTTTACTAATAAACTCAACCTTAAATTATAAAATTATACAATGATCAATTTAAATTAATGATTACTGATTAATAATAAATGATTACTATTAATACAATTATTAATTTAAATTACACGTGGTTAATGTTTAAATTAAATTAATCTTAACCTTAATTTTCTGTGAGGTTTCTGCCTCAACTACACCAGTACTTGGTGTAATCGTGATGGGTTGTTTTCCATTATATTTGACTTTAAATTCTCCAGATTTACTGCCGTAATTATCAATGGAGAAATAACCAGTGTGAATCTTTCCATCTGCCACAGTAGAACCAAAATTGACAGGACCACATATTTCCAGTTGTGGTGAGGGACTAAATCTGTAATATACAGTATAATCAAAGAATAAAAATATCATAAAATAAAATATAACAAATAAATAAAATATAATAAAAATATAATATAAGAGCTTAAACCTTGTTATAATAAAAAGCAAAACAAAAATACTATAGTTAGCTAATAGTCAGAGTAAAACAAGAATAACAAGAATAAAATTAAGACAGTTTTTGGATAGCTTAGGTAAAACTGAGTTCTGAAACTTACGCTATTAATGGAATCTCAATAATGTCATTGTCAACCAATAATATTGCTCTATCTTGCTGGTCTTCTGCCTTGTCAGTATAATATTCCACCATAGCTGTAACATCAAGACCTGGAGCAATTGGTTTGTCAGGATTTTTTACTTTCACTGAAAAGAACTAAAAAAACCAACACAATAATGAGTTAAAGTAGTTTATCTTGGAATTTCAAATACATGTACAGTTTTCTTGGGGGCTTGTTGTACAAGTTGTCATAATTTGTTCATATACTACTTCAGTGGTGTAACACGTCATCAGATGGGGACTGCAGGTACGGTAAATTAAGTACAAATTTCATCAAAAAAATGAGTGAATAAAAAGATTATGCAGTTTCTCTTTGAAAGTCCGAACTAGCCTGAGAAAATCACACGCTATCTCAGCCACGGGGGCCTCTTCTGTTTGAAAGTGGGAGGGGAGTGGTGCCTGAGGCAGCCTAAAGTACGAACCTCCGATGATCCGATCAACCTACGCTTTCAGTTCACCATACTCTGGGGATGGCTCTCATTTTGTGACCGGCCCTAAAATATTTTTTCCCCCGGCCCTGGGAAGGTTAATCCGGCACTGGTTATTAAATATTCATTATCATAAAATATAATTAATAAATAACAACAAAAATGCAGATACGTACATGAAAAAATTATTTGGGTTCTTTAATAATTTATATAAATTATCTATGATAATAAAATAGTCACTGTCAGAGGAAAGGCTTCAATTAAAAATACAATAATATGGGTGTAGGAAATGTGAGATAACATACTGCATAATTTTAGTAAAAACAATTTTTGACTTAAGGCTAAATATTATAGCTCTTATAAGTAACCTTACCTTGGAGTCTGGTGCATGAAATCTGACTGACTTTGAAAACTTGCTCAGATTTTGAACTTTGAGGCTCATTTGATGAAGAACACCAGCATCAGCATCATGAAACTGAACTACAGCTGGCAAAATTCGTACTCCTGCCACAGTGCCTTCCATATTTTCTTATCTTTTCTTAACACTTAATGTTATATATGATCTTTTACTTGGTCTCTGGGTTTTAAATTGGGGGGAAAATACACTTGATTCGTCTTGTTTTGAATGCTTTTGGTCAATCAACCAACTTTTCATGATGGATCAACCATTTTGTTTCCTAGCAACGAGTGGCGTTGACACTGATTCCACGCGAGATTCTCTCGTGTTTACAGGGGGGAGAGGATGGACTTATAGATTGGAGTCTTCCAAAGTTGTTTTTGAATGAACGTCCAATAAACGTTGTTTTGTTTTGTTTTTTTTGGAAAAATCAATGGCGGAATCGTTGCCTCAGGAAACCAGAGAGCTTATTGATGAACTGAAATTGAAATCTGCTGCAGCTTCTGCTACTACAGACGAAGGAGAAAGTGGGAATAAAAATATAAACTCAAATGTTTATAAAGATCCAAGTGATGGTACTGAGTACGAATGGAATGAGGAAAAGAGAGCATGGTTTCCTAAGGTGCATTGATATAAACTAATTTGTGACATTTAAAGCATAAAATAAATTAGATATTTATTTTGTGTGAACCAATCTGAAGGTTAATATATGATATATAACGTTGTTTACAGTACAGTATAAGAAACAAGCGCTCTGTGGGGGGTAGGGCTGGGAGGATGTGGAGCTGGGGGTGAGGGGTAGGGCTGGGGGGTGAAGGGTAGGGCTAGAGCTAGGAGGGTGGTGGAGCTGGTGGTGGGGGTATAGATGGGGTTGAGGGGTGGAGCTGGGGGGATGGTGAAGCTACAGAGCTACAGTAGAGGGATCATAGCAGAACTAGGGGAGTGGTGAAACTGGGTGGTGGTGGTGGTGGTGATTGGGGTGTTAACTTTACAGTATACAGACTGGATCAAATGTTAGCCAAAAGAAAATGCATGATCTGGAGTTATGGACCTGGAAAAAAGTTAAATATTTGTTTCTTGTTCAGATCGATGAAGACTTTATAGCAGTGTATCAAATGAATTATGGTTTCAATTCTTCAGAGCCAGCAGCTACTACTGAGGAGAAAAGTGACACTAAAACTGAAACTACTGCTGCACCTGTGGATAATACCAAGGTATTTTTTTAGGGTTTGACAATTTCAATAATCAAGCCAGATTTATAGTTATAAGTTATAAAAAAAAAAACCTGTCAGGGCACTGGATGCACCATGGAAAATGGTGATTAGATTGACTGTGCATTCATTTACTTTTTTTTCTGCCAGTCTGATGCAGAACCTGAAGCAAGCACAGGGCAAAAAAGGAAAGCCAAGGAACCTCCAAGTAATATTAATATAATTTTTATATAATAGACTTCTATTGTGTTTTAGGAATCCACCAGAACTGATTTCTTTAATTTTTTTATTTCATTTTATAACAGCATGGTTTCAAATGGATGAAAGCAAGAACACAAATGTTTATGTGTCTGGTATTGTAATTATTAAATAAATATTATGAAGTATCTGTTCATAGTATATCATTATTGACCCTTGTTTAATCAATTGTATCTTATGGTATAATTAAGAGTACATATCAGTGCCGGATTTAGGACAGGGCGGACTGGGCGGTCACCCAGGGAAAATCTTGAGAGCCCAAAATATGAGTCAAAAACAAGACAAAAGATATATGGATGATATATAGAATGATATATATATATATATATATAGATGATATATATGATATATAGAGGGTTGTGTCCCATGTACTATATATACTGAATATCACTTATGTATCTTTAATCCTTTCTTATAATTGTTTAACTTACTCCTGTATCAAATTTACACTGCGCCTTCAACCGTCATTGCCTTCGCAAGTTAACAAAAAATACAGCAAGATGTGCTTTTTGGCCTAAGGCCATATACCGCATTCTTTGCAAATTTTATTCATCTACATTATATAACCCCAGTGTCAGTCCAATTACCTGTACATCTTATTAAAAAAAATATGACTATGTAACTTATAGCATACATTCAGAAATAGAATTGATATATTGTGCTGGTCAGTGACCGCCCAGGGGCCTCCACAGTCCTAAATCCGGAGCTGGTACATTATGATAAGTTGATAACTAATGATTTAATGGGTGGAAAAACCAGGTAAATCTGTTTTCTTTAGGTTTACCAGCAGACACTACAGACGAAGAGTTTATTGAGCTGATGAGCAAATGTGGAATTATTATGGAAGATTCTGATACTAGTAAGTTTGCAAATAAACAGTGAAAATAAATTCCACTTCTTAGGTATATATTTTATAATTTAATCCTGGCTAAAGCTAGATTATATGATCCATTATTTTTTCAAACTCATTTAGGAAAACTGAAGATCAAACTGTATAGAGACAATGAAGGAAAAGTAAAAGGAGATGGAAGATGCTGTTATCTCAAGGTGAAAAATCATACTTTTATGTAATTTAATTAAATAGTGTGTTCCAAGACAAGATCATAATGTATTTATTTTGCCAAGTCAATGAAGTTTCTTTAATATTAAAAATGATGAAAATTAATCATGATCATTCATTACTATGTATTTTAGATTGAAAGTGTGGATTTAGCTCTCAACCTGCTTGATGATGCTGATTTTAAAGGAAAGCATATTAAAGTAGAAAAGGTAACAGTAATAAAGCCAAAAAAATAGAAATGAAGAGAAAAGGTGAATGGATCAACAAGGCAAAATGTTGGGACAAGAAGAGGAATGATAGTCCAGTATATGACCACTTCACAGAGCCAGATATTTTGTTTGGCCTTAGTGCCACATGTGTGAACAAAACAGTGATGGATCCAGCTTGATCTGGTAGGGGGGGGGTGCTGCAGGGGCAGATCTATAATTTTTTTTAAGTTAGTCAAACCATTCCTAAATGCCCCCCGGAAATTTTTTGAAATTTGGACCTCTGAAATGGCATTTCCTGCATTCTGACGGTACTTTGAAGAAAGATTTAAAAGTTTTAAATCATGTTTTCAATAGTGCATTTTATCAAACCTGGAAGGTGTCAAATAAATTTAGGGATAAAGTGGACGTTTTATTATGAATTTTATTAGGGATATCACAAGGAAGCTAGACATTAGAAATGTGATTGACATTTTCAATGAAATCCACGTCGCATCCCACTGCAGCAAGGCACTAATTGAGTAATTGGCACCCCCTGCACCCCCTTGGCCAGGGGGGTGCACACCCCCTGCACCCCCTGTACCCCCCTGTAAATCCATCACTGGAACAAAACAGATATTATTGGTACTAGAAAGTCATTTAATATATAAATTATATTCTTTTTATTATTAGGCACATTTTCAAATGAAAGGAGAATTTAATGCTTCATTAAAACCAAAGAAGAAAAAGAAAAAGAAGAATAAAAAACCAAAAGGACAAGATAAGTGTGTGCTGTATTTTTTAAACAAGTTTTAACATCTTTAAATCTGTGACAGCTGCTTTTTTCATAGCTTTAAATCTGTGACAGCTGCTTTTTTCATTTGTTAATGATACAGTGTGTCTTTCTAGATTACTTGACTGGGTTGATCGAGAAGAAAAGACATCAAAACTTGACCGGATTGTTATAATAAAAAATATGTTTGATCCTCGTGATTTTGAAGTAGGTTGCACACAATTGGGAGAAATATTGAGTATGATTTCCATTTTACAAATAGTATTGCACTACTAGTACATGTATTACTGTCATGAATGTGATTGTTTATTCACAATGTTTATTTATTTATTTAGTAGAAAGATCCAACAGACTAGTGCTACTAGTTGCAATATTAGTAAATGTATAACTGTCATGAATACAATTGTTTATTCTATCTGTAGAAAGACCCAACAGCGCTACTAGATCTGAAAGATGATATAAGAAAAGAGTGTGAGAAATATGGTGCTGTACGTAAAGTTATCGTTTTTGATGTAAGTTTATCAGTTTATGAGTTTATCTTCCTTTTTTGGATAGCTTGAAGTATTTTGATGAGTAGTAGCTTTTGATGACTAGTATTTATTCTTGTGCTGTAGCCCCCTCTCCTTGTAAACTTGATACCCTGGTTTGTACCATGAGCAACTTTCTTCTTTTAGAGACATGCTGATGGCGTTGTATCTGTTGGATTTGGTGAGGTGGAGCCTTCTGAAGCATGTTTAAATGTAAGTGAGCAGCAATAACGGTTTACTTGATTCCATAATTCCACTCTTTGCTTCTCTTGCTTTTTCTTCCTTATTCATCTAGTTAATTCTGTGGCAACATTATTCATTTATTAATCATTCTTTACTCGCTTAAAGGAGATGAATGGTCGTTGGTTTGCGGGAAGGAAGTTAATCGCTGAAAGATGGGATGGTGTTACTACGTATAACATTGAAGAAACAGAAGAAGAAAAAGAAGCAAGATTGAAACAATGGGAAGAATATCTTGAACAAAAAGAAGACAAGTGAAACTACGTCTTTTAAACACCAAAACAAAAAACCGATCGAATGTCTTTCTTAATAATTCCGTCACCAAGAACCCGTCGTAACTTGCGTGTGTAGCTAAGATTGGCTGTGATCCGTATTTAAGAAAATTGTTCTGCGTGGACAATACCAGACATGAAAGCCTTGCGAGGAAAAAAGGGGTGATTCCTCGGGTAGGAGAGACAATTTTCTTAGAATTCTGGTTTCCAACCAAAAATATAATGCTAATCCTCATTCTAAATCCTCTAAACTAAACTGAGCAAAATGTTCACTCAAAACACGCGTAAAATGATTAGAAAATTCTGTGTCTTCTACTCGAGGAAGCACCCCAAAAAGTGGCACACCCTTGACCCGACTTTGACTCACATAAAAGTAAAAAACATAACATATTGTGAATCTGTACTATATGTATTCACTAGGCGTCTATGGTTGGCTGAACGCAATGTACAAAATTTCACCGCTTTTATTTTCAATAGAGCGCACGTGCATGGCCAGCCCTTTTTTAAGAAATAAAATTTTAAGATTAAAGAGAATTGTGGTATGTTTGTTCTTTGCTGACACGACAACGGAGACTACTTGAAAATGAGACGATTGAGACACACATTGAAATATACAAGTACAGTACTTGTATGATGTGAAAGAAAGACCAATAAGACAGAAGATCAGTTTCAAGTTTGAAATTACAAACACAATATTTGTTAAATAAACTAGAGTGCACTCAGACTAATGCATATGTTCGCGAGTGGGCTAATACATCCATTGATATTTTAAAACTAAATTTAAGCAAAATTGAACTCCTTCACGACCGAGAAACGAGAGTAAAGAACGACCATGGGTACGAGGTTGGTTCTCCCCTTGACAAGTAAAATGGTTAGCGTTAGACAGAGTAAAATACTGAAGATTGCAAGGTAACTGTTAATTGAGTTCGAAAACGGAAGCATTGTCGCGTTTTCAGGACGACGTTATCGTGAGGAACGGCTATTTGAGAAGCTATGGGAAGTTCTAAAAGGTCTTGAAATACACATGAAGCATACAATGTACTATGTTCTGGTTTCTTAAAAGGTTTATTTTAATAAGTCTCCGACTTATTACGTCTTAAGCCCCGCACAGACGACCAAGTTTCCCTTGACAAGTTTTTCCTTGACACGTTTTATTTGTTCGTGCATGTGTACGACACAAATTGACAAGTTTTTCCTCGACAAAGAGCCTTATTCAAAAGCTAGTCATGCCAGCTTTTGAACAAGGAAATTTGTTCGTGTGTATAGTCGTCAAGGAAAACTTGACAAGATCATCTCCTAAGCTTATTACGCGATCATTGCCGTCAAGAAAACTTGTCCAATCGTACACACGAGCAATTATAACTTGTCAAGGAAAATTGTTGAAAAAAAACGTGTTCATCGTACACACGAGCAAGGAAAGTTACCAAGGAACTTGTTAAGAAAAACTTGGTCGTCTGTGCGGGACTTTAGACAGTAAAAAATAAGAAGTGCCCAATTGCACCGATGCAGGAATGAAAGGGGTCATGTGTGTGCGAATGCCGCTCCCCACGATCATGCACGTGCCCGATTCGTTTTCCTTTAATTCCTTGGGGGGAATTACGGTCTCCTTTGGGACGATCAAACTTTAAAACGCACGTGGGGTTATGTACTTTATACTATAGTTAAAAACAGAAAAATACACTTAAAACATAACAGTTTAATCTGTCTAGGCAAAGAATAAGTCTGTTAATTATGTTCAGTATGGAAAAAAGGAGTGTCCCTCTTGTTTAGACTTTGTCTTTGGGACAAGTATTTTGATCACTTTTGTTCACAGTGTAATTGAGTGTGATTGAAGGAATGCTACGATTGACCTTTGGGATAGCACAGAGCGATGATAACCACTTTGATAAAGTGAGTTTAGAAGAGCACAAGAAGGAGATTTATCCAAGTTTGGAGAAATGTTCCGACATTGAAGAACAACCTTTGACGACATTTGACAGAATTTGACGACAGTTCCGTCGAAATTGTTAACAGTACATGTCAAATTCATAAATATTATTCAGAGGAAACTTCTGTGGCCGTTCAAAGACATTTCACTCTCCAAGAAGATTTAATTCGAAACACAATGATGAATTCGAAAATGAGTGAAACCGAAGTTCCACCCAAAGCACCAGGTAAACACGACATTCGTGGACATCAGTAGAAAAGTAGAGTGCTGCGTAGGCCGTGTTTTAGATAGAGCAAACTGAAAAGGTAGTAAGCTGTTGAGAATAGTTTTGATAACGAAATACTGACAATTGGAGTGGAGCCCTACACGCGTAAAAACGCACAACTTGTTCACGGTTGTCAACAGGCGTGAACAATGTTGTGCTGCTCGCCGTGAACAATGTTGTGCTGCTCGCCGTGAACAAGTTGTCAACAAGTTGTTCACTTATGGTTCGAACAACTTGTTCACGGATAAATCAACAGTCATGAACAAGTTGTTCCAACAGCACATTTTTATAGCCAACAACGTTGTTCGCACATGATACAGCATGACGAAGTAACAACGATGAACAACAATGGTGAACATGGTTGATGTATCAACACGTTCTTCGGTTGTTACAACATGCGTGAACAACGGTTGTTGTTTCATCAAGCTGTAACAACTAGTTGAAACAATGACTGAACAATGTTGTTCATTTATCAATGTTGTTCACATATGTCAACAAGTTGTTACAGCATTGTTCAGGCAACAATGCTGTAACAACTTGCGAGATTTTTACGCGTGTACGTCAGAGTAAAATGTGGACATTGTGTTGGGTACAGATTCTGTTCTTGCTTCTACACTTAATCAGTAGTTTTAAAAATTCCCAGCTAAAATGTATCCCAGCTAAATCATGAACTATAGTGAATGCGTTGATAAGGTCGCACGTGTTGTTTCAGTCATAAATAATAGCTCAAAATTTCTACGTAAATCGTGATAGTGTTCTTGGTTTTCATGTGACGTCACGGCGGCCATTTTGTTGCACAGAAACAATGAAATGGCGGCCATATTGGTGTACAACCTTATATGGCTGATCCTGGCCATGTGGGATCACTCGTTAATAAGGTTAAATATGGTCATTTACCACGAAGGTGCATTAGCTGCTTATAAGTGTATAATTACCATAGCAAACATCGTTTCCGGTTCGCAAGATCGTTTTAAGTTTCCAGTTCCCCTTCCGATTATCTATGAATTGATTGATTGAAAGAAAAATACAGGTATCAGGTTGTGACGTCAGTTATTTGGGTAAGGTGTTAAAACATATAACAGTCAGGATTCTCTTTTGTCGAAATTAGTAAGGTATAGTAAATAATGTCCTTTAGCACAAAAGTGGTCTTGTTTAGTCGGATTCCTGTTGCAAGATAGTTTGTTAATCACAAAGTAAAAAATTTCTAATTATGATTTTTTTGTTGCCATATCTCTTTCTATTCCAAGGTCGATCCAGACGGAAGATAATGACGTCATCAACTATTTCCCACGCCCCCATATCCGTTCCTCTACAAACGCACCCTTATGCACGAGTGACAGCAAGTAGACCGGCTCATAGTCCGACAATTTTAGTCAGGCCTAGTGCAAGAGTAGAGATGATGTATCGGCAAAACATGGAAACTTGTTACACCGCACCTCAAGTACCACCGCCATATTGCTTCCAATACAAACCTAGCTGTAGCAGGCAACCAGCTTACACGGCATTTCGTACTGGGAACACACTTATCGAGGTCTATTCACCGACAGTTGGCCGGGGATTTAACCCTAGGTATAACTCTCTCCTTATTCAACCAACGGTACAACCTTATATTCCACTGATAACCGGACAGCCTGTATCCAAGTCCCCAACACAAGCAGAAATTCAAGCTTTTATGCACGTGGCTATTGAGTTTAACATTCCTAATAAATAGTGACAGGCACTGACGTCTTGGGTGATGATGACGTCGGCGTGATGACGTTACATGACGTCAACTGACGTCAACGTGTTTACAGTGACGTCATCTTAGCATATGACGTTGAATAGCCAAGCTTATTATATAAGAGAACTGGAAATTAAACGAAGTTGCTAATTATTTAAAATTGAGATTAATGCCAGTATTTTTTGTGCTTATTTTGACTAGTTCGTGTGCCAAACTTCTTGTTGTATGAAAATAGGTTACATCATATATGACGTCAATATTATAAATATATTATAAAACAATAATTATAATAATTGTATGTAATAATTAACGTAAGTTCATTGACTGATTAAAATATATGAAAACGCACTCTGCCTTGTCTCAATCTGAGAACAGTGTAAGATCGTCTTGTAAAGTGTACCTGATAAGTACAAGAGGCATAGAAATGTCGAAAAGAAAATGATGACGAGAAGGAAGAAAAGGAGATGGAAGAAAAAGAAATGTGGAAGACAAAAAATAAACAAGAAGAGAGAAGGAGAAAGAGAAGTAAGTGATGAGAAAGGAAAAGGGAAGAAAGAAAAGGAAAAAAGAAAAAGATATTGAATGGAGAAAACGGTGTAATACAGGGGAGGGGCTTCACAGACGAAATATGGTAATTCAAAAGTGTGTGGGGGGTGGGGGGGAGGGGGTTGCTTGCGTTGACAAAAGCGGGGTAAGCACGCGTAATGAGAAAGGAAAAGAGAAGAAAGAAAAGGAAAAAAGAAAAATATATTGAAAGGAGAAAAAGGTGTAATAGAGGGGGGGGGCTTCACAGACGAAATATGGTAATTCAAAAGTGTGTGTGGGGTGGGGGGGGGGGTGCTTGCGTTGACAAAAGCGGGGAAAGCACGCGTAATTACAGTCGTTTTGCACACCGCCAGTCAAAACATGTTCAAAAGTTAACCGTTTTGAAATTGAGGCCGTGGGATTGGCAGGAAGTGATTGGCCAAGAGCACAAACATGTATGTATAGAAGGAAACTTAATATGTTTCCAAAGGAAACTTCTATGTTTGACGTTGATATTAGAACATGTTTTGACGAGCAGTGTTTACGCTTTGGTGCAAACACTGTATTAGAACTTGGCTGCTCATCGTGGCCCCTGCAGGGATGTCACATTCCAGAAAAGAGTAAATGGGAGCGTGATGCATTGTGGTATAGGTTGGAAGCCATCACAAGAATTCCAGAGTGAAATTGAGGGATGTGGCAATTGGCAAACAGGTAGCGAAGAGTGTAAAATGTAAATTGCTTGAGTATATATATATAGCATTTGGAGAAACAACCTAAAGGCTATGATGTAAGCAAAGGAATCTTATAATAAACTTTTGGTGAAGCAGTTGTGAACTTGAACACGATGCCGCTTATCAAACGGGAGATACAACCGGCGTATGTCAGTCGTGTAAAATTACAGAAAGGTTTGGTCAATGAATTCGAGTCTGTATCAGTGAGTACTTTAAGTGGAATCATCAGACAAATTAGTAGCTTGGCAAAATATTCCGAAGATGTTTTCAATGAAATTATCAACGAAGCAGATGGTCTTCATAAGAGAGCAACATCGTTACAAATACGAATTTCTGGATTGGCCCAGAAGGTTACCCAACTTGATTCTTCCGTTGAGGAAAGTAAGTCAGAACTAATGATAATTCTTGCGTGATTTTGTAAAGAAATCATTTCAAGTTTGTTGCAATTTTCAACTGTGGTTGATTATAAAATCAGATTACTAGTACATGTCTTTTTTATTTCCTGTATTTACTCGTGCTATTTACTCTCGCTTTCAATATCTCTGCCGTTGGTTAATTAAATTCCCAATGTGCGGTTTTCATACACAAATGTGCAGATTTCACGACAAAAAAATGGGGTTTTTTTCCATCAGAAACTATATGTCAATAATTCTTTGTAAAGTTTAACTCTAGATGGGTGTACGTTTTGAAGGTGTAGTTAGATGGGTGCAGTATATATATTATTTTATGTATATAGTTTTAGTGGATTATGACATTTTGGACATTATTGCCCATTCCTGCCCAAGTGGTCTTCCACAATTTTACTTTGGCTATAAACGCCAGACGATTCTACTTTGAAAGGGAAGGCTGTTTTAGGCCAGGATGGGCCAAGTTTTGCTGTATTATTGAGAAAATGAAAGTCAGCTGTACTCTCTGTCTGGAGAAAGCCACTTGTTTGCTGACAGCTCAAAATAGAGATGAGGATAGTCCTTGGGTATAAACTAAGCAGATTTTGATAATTTCATTTGGTTGCTTGGTTTTTGAAAATCAATTTTCAGATCTCACGCAGACTAAAATATTTTCTAAAGATGACTGCCTGGAATAATTGTAACTTGATAAATAATTTTTTAATAGCACTATATTTTTTAAATAATGTGTGTATAGCTGGGTGACTGATACAAAAGCTATGATTTTGATTCAGTTGGTGAGCCAGACTATAATTTGCTTGACAAAGGGCCTTCACATGAAACGTTAGACTCCTACATTCTCTGTTTCAGCAGTATATCTAACTTTACTATAGTGAAATAAACGTAGCGTGCTGCGTAGGCAGTGTAGAAACAACAATCGAAATATAGTAAGGTTAGAAAAAGTGCCGAAACAGAAAATGTAGGAGTCTAACGTTACGAGCGAAGGCCCTTCGTCAGAGAGAAATGTGGGCCTTCACTCGAAACAGACTCCTACGTTCTCTGTTTCGGCAGTTTATCTAACCTAACTTTAATATAATTTGCTTGGGTATATATTTAGCTGTATAAGGCATATACCTTATTTTATGCAGTATAACTTTACCCACAGTATTCGCCTTAGTAATCATCTATCACTGATATAGCTTCAATATGAATATGATATACCAGCCATCTATGGATTTTAAAGGAATGTTATTCAAGTGTGGTTGGTTTTTGAAGATAAGTGTTCCGGATGAATTTGAGACCATACTACTTCAAGACCAGTTCCAAATTTGTCCACTACCGTGTAAACATAGTCTAAAATGCTTAAATTCTACCATTTTAGGAGGTGCATGGGGTTGAATCAAAATGCTCAATTTTTGTGATCAATGTTTACTAGCTTATGTACATTGTATAATCCTAATTATTTATTTTGTTTTGCAGTTTCTTTACAGGATATCAACATAAAAAAAGCATTTAAGTCAACAATTGTTACTGACCAACAAGTTGTTGGCAGAGTTACATTACCAAAATCAATGAGAGAGAGATATACTGCATGTGAGGCTCCACCTCGACTCCAAGATATGAATGAATATCGAGACGACGCAAAGGATGCATTGAAATTTTATACTGATCCAACATATTTCTTTGAATTATGGAGGGAAGAAATGAAAAAGGAGCAAGACCGAAAGAAGAAAAAGAAGGTAAAATAACTTGTATTAAAATATAATAAACAGTGGCTCTACCTTGATGGTAAAATTGTCCTATGTTACAGTCAAACCGCATGTTCTTTACCGCGCTAAAAATTTGGATTTTAAATATCGAACTTCACATAATATGAAGTTTACTTAGAGTTAGTTATTCTGACTTTCAATAGAACTTCATATTATGTGAAGTTCGATATTTAAAATGCTGAAACTGAAGTTTCTATTTTGCTCATAGTCATTGGAGACAATTTGATCTTGTCGGCTGATGATCGCTGATCATCCTGAATAATCGCAATCATTACGAGATAAAACAACAACACGGCAGTGCGATCATTGCGAGAATTGAAAACCATGCTCAAAAATCTTATTGCAATTCCATTTTGTTGAAGTCTGTCTTGAGCGGACTTCAAACTTCTTCAGTTGCGATTTGGATTGTTAGAATCAAACAGAAAGTGCTTCTAGCAGTACTCAATCTCACTCCCAGTACTCAGCCCACAATATTGCACCAGAACTGAGTGGGAAGAGTACTGGGAACTAGATATTTGGCCATACCTCGCAATAACGCACTAATGACCCCATTAACTACCGCGTTATAGCGAGGGTCCACTGTAGTATCTTTTATAATGACTCATTGCCAACATTTATTTATAATCTATTTCAGAGGAGAGACAGAAAACCTGGTCGAACTCATTCTCAAGTCACAGTAAAACATATCAAAAAGAAAGTTTACACTGGTAAAGATAAGGAATTAGATGTTTCCAATGCAAAATATTCAATCCAAGATAATCCTGCTGCCGCGACAAACACTGGTAATGCAATACATGAACAAAATGGTCCTGTTTCAACACCAAATTCTTTATCACCTGATGAAACAACTTCTTATGATGGAAGGAGAGACACTTCAGCATCAAGGAGAGGCACAGCAGCTAAATTACCTCGACCAATTGTCAAACCTCCACCCCCTCCTCCTGTACCTAGTCAGATTTCTAATATACCATCCCCACAACCACCACCTAACTTCCCACCTCCTGGATCTCCTATGAATATACCCCCACCTCCACCTGCAGCACTTGATCCAGGCATCCCAGCCCCTCCACCACCACCTTTGCCAATGGTTCAGCAGAATCATTCAATGGCTTCTAGTGACCATGAGCCTGCAATGCCACCTGAACCCAAACCAGTGGATACCAGAACAGATCTTCTGGATGCCATCAAGCAAGGTATGAAGTTACGAAAGGTTCAAGTTGAATCAGAGAAAAAGCAACAACAAAATGTAGGAATGGATGTTGCTTCAATTCTACAGAGACGTATTGCTGTTGAATATTCAGACACTGAGAGTGAGACTGGATCAGAGTGGGATGACGAAGAAGAAGACTGGGATGATGGTGATGACTGATAGAAATTCAATCATGTATTATTCAAATAGATTATTTTTAGTACATTTTCAATACAACTGTAGTTACAATTACTTGATGAGTGCATTTTTAATACAATTGTACTTTTTGTTACTTGAGTACAATATATGCTTTCATTCTTGAACTTTGTTTGCCAAAAGTGGAGAACTGATTTATATTCTAAGAAGATGAAATCATTACTTTTAGGAACCTTTTGCAAGAATACCAAAAAAAACACCTTTGTTTTCTCATCGTGGTAATATTATTATTTATAATAAAAATGAGGTTTCTTACCTTTTTGTTTTTGACCTGCAGTCATGCTCCAGTTTGCCTCTCCAATGTTGCTGGCAACAAATCCAAAGAAAAAACCCCTCCTAAATCAATAAAACAGCAATTTTAAGTGCCTATGAAATAAGAAATTTAGTTAATAAACTCTCTAGTAGCTTTGTGATTATAAAGGCTTGCATTTATAACTCTTACATATCTCACTTCCTTCTTGAAATATTGAAATTTGTTTGATATGGAAAGTGAAATTCTTGACATTAGACCTGTGTGATGACTTATTGAAAAAAGTTGTATCTCTGCAATTATTACAAAGTCAACTTCAAAGTGATTTTGTTTGATAATTGCTAAGCAGTATAACCTTTTTCAATATATATAAGAATACCAACTAGGCATTTTTCCACTAAAGTTGAGTCAGTTTTGTGATACACTTGAGTGTAATGACAGGTAACATATGACTATACTACTACAGTAAATAGGGATGTAAGCCAACCAGTTATTAATCATACTGTGTTTACAGTTTTAGGCCACATAAAAAAAAAATCCTTGATTCTCATCACCGCCTGACCACATTTTGAGATATTTTTTATATTTTAATATAAACCTCCCGCCTCTTCGACATTTTCAAAATGTAGTGATGAGAATCAAGGAATTTTTTTATGTGGCCTTACATGGCAGTTATTTAGCTTTATCAAACAGTAACCTGCATTATTTTGTGAAAATAATAACTCTCTTTATGAACAATTCTAAATAATCCAGGCAGTGGATATGACTCATTGTAAAAAGTGTGTATTGTTTAGCTTTATAAACCTTTTTAATAAAACACAAAGCGTTGTTTTTTTTATAAATAATAGTAAATTTCAGTTGGGGTCCTCCTAGCCTGTTGCATAAACTAGTACCTGCATCTGCTACAAACTATATGTAATAGATACAGCATGAGCAGCCGAGCTGTATCTGATTTATTTCCGTTGATTTCTTTTGAATTTTCGTCATGAATTATTAATGAGTATTTTAAATATATATATATATATATATAAGTGAGTTTTGGTTCACGAAATGTTAGAGAGTGCTCAATACCATATATAGATAGAGCAAAATACAAAGTATGAAGTATAGTTTTACCTTAAAGTCTTCGCTTAGCGAAGACTTTAAGGTAAAACTATACTTCATACTTTATATTTATATATATATATATATATATGCGATGTGGGAATTGACACTCGGGTAATTAATGATGATAAAGGATGTTCTCCGAGTGAACGAAGCCATACCGGATCCGAACCCGCGACCCACGGGTTCCGCCCCCGCGCCAATCTTTTTATAGCAAACAAAACAAAATTATCGAAACAAAGTATTTCTAAAATGTAGATGATTTTTGCAAAGTGCTTAGTCATAGTGACAGAAATATTACTAAGTATTTCGATATATTGGCTTACTGGAAATCAGAGTACACTAGGCACTACTAGCAGACAAGCGATGGAAAGATCTATTGCAAGGCTCGAAACTTCTCGTCAGATGCGGGAGGGAGGTGGATTCGTTGTTCGACGTCCAGTTGGTGATAAAATTGACCACAGTTCTTGCGATCCGTTTCTTTTGCTCGATCATTTCGGCCCTGTAATATACGGACCAGGCGAAGCCGTTGGCGCACCAGATCATCCTCACAGGGGATTTGAAACAGTAACTTATGTCATCGATGGTGCGTATTTCTATTATTTTTTGTTACAACAATTTCGTTCTAATTGGTGTTTGGAATGTGCTTTCAAATTCTAATTGTAATTTGTAAATACTAAAATTTAGTGAAAACATAAAAAATTTAATGCTTATTAGCATGTCTTAACCTTTGAGAAAATTATGAAAGGTTCGATTTCTTGTCACAACAAAAGTGCTGATATCAGGAATATTACCATTTGTTGTGTAATTTGATACATCGTTCGTCAATCGTCAATCACTGAATCACGCAGTATTGACTATCCCGAATTCTACGATTGACTAAACTCTATTTCTTACGGTATAGTAATTGTGCAATAACCTGCACTAATTTCAATTCTAATCCTTACAATATTGCTATACAACTTACAAGTACTTTAGAATAACAGATTTTATTTTTTTAACCGTACTAACAGCAAGTATGATGTCATTGTTTTTCTTCAAACCTATTTATAAATTCGGGTGCTTACAATAACCATGCCCCCCCCCCCCTCCCCGAGGTATCTGGCTAGGGTATGGTTTTGGCTATTTTTAGTCTGGATTGGGGGGAGGCCAGCTGGATATGTAAATCAATCTTCTGGTTGGGAACAGGGTCAGTTTTAGGGGCCGAATACATGGGGAAATTTCAGCCCGGCTACTAGGAGGTATGGAAAAGAGAATGATTTGAATAAGAAACACGAAGTGTGGAAATCAGCCAAGTTGTCACAAACATGCAGCATAAAACAAACATATTTAGATGTGTATTTCAAATTAACCATATTTATTACTTCTCAGTTATCACTTTTCACAAGGCACTTCCTGTCTTCCACACTTCATGTTGCTTATTCAAAACATTCAATCTCTCTTTTCCATCTCCCAGTAGCGGCCAGTAGCCGGGCTGAAATTTCCCCATGTATTCGGCCCCTTAGTCTTATAATATACATAGGGTATGTTTTTCCTTCAGTTTGGACAGGGCAGGTACCATTTCGTGCCATTTTGTCTGAAACAGGGGGAGCCGAAATCAAAATAAATTTTTAGGGGGTTCCACAGGGCCATGCTCCCCCGGGAAATTTTGAAGTTGAAAGTCACTGAAATGCCATTTCCTGGCTTTTGGACGAAGATTTTACAGACTCTAAAGGTTAAAAAATGTCATATAAAATACTCAAAACACGCAAACGTCACATAGATACTCAAAATGCATACACTCAGTATAGATTGAATACACTGTTTACATTTTATTTTCTGACACAATGGCATATTGTGTCAGTTTTGTAGGGGGGGAGCCACGGCTCCCACAGCTACGTCCCTGAAACAGGGTCACAAAAATATTAAATTCCTCAGTCTTGAATATTTATTGAATATGTAAGAATCATTTGTCATTACCTAGTCCTGACTCCTGGCTGATCATATTGAATCATTTCAGGTAGCTTTACTCACAAAGATAGTGCTGGTAACACTGGTAACCTACTACCAGGATGGGTGCAATGGATGACTGCAGGAAGTGGTGTAGTCCATAGTGAAATGCCATGTCAAGAATTACTTGACAAAGGTGGAAAGTCTGAGGGTTTCCAGTTGTGGGTTAATTTGCCCAAAAAAGACAAAATGGTGAAGCCAAGATACCAGGATACACCAGCTGAGAAAATTCCTGTGGTAAAAACACCTGGTGGGTTCCTCTAAACTATCTTTATACTAGATAACCCTATCAGTCATATCTAAGCTGTTCTCCCTGGAGGTCCAGTAAGCAGGGGTGTAGGAACTAGGGGGAAAACAGGGCAGGGCATGTGCCCCCCCCCCCAACTTTGTCATGAGGTGCGCTTTTTACAACAGAAAAGTGCCCTTTTTATGATAAAACATGCGTTTCAAGTGTCCTTTTGAAGTCCTACCCCCTGAACAAATTGCCCTTTTGAAGCTGTGCCCCTCCAACATCAACTTGCTTCATACGCCACTGCCAGTAAGAATCATCCCTTGACTTGCTTTTTCCTAAATAATTGAAGCATTACCATATTTTCCCTCTGTGCTTTTTAACAAGAGTTAAGCTTCTCAGACCTTGCTCATCATTCAAAATTCTATTGAGTGTTATATTTCTTTAAAACATTAACTTTTAGATGGTAAAACTACAGTTAAAGTTATTGCTGGTGAAAGTTTGGGTACCAAAGCCGTCATTGAAACAAGATCTCCAATCTTTTATTTGGATATTCATGTTTCTCCTGGTGCATCATTTACACAGAAAATCCCAAAAGAATACAACTGTTTTGTGTATACATGGAGAGGCTCAGGATTTATTGGTGATAAAGCAGTAAACACTGGCCAGGTATTTATTCTTGCCCCTCGCTACATGCCAATTAACCTCCCAAGGTACCATACTCTTTTTTGAGTGGCTTATCCCATAATATAGCCAATATGTAGCAGTGCCACCACCCCAAACCAACCACCCCCAATCCAACCACCACCACAATCTCAACCCAACCACCACCACCCCCCAAACCCAACCTGAACCACCCCCCAATCCCAACCCAACCTGACCCCCCCCCACTCCAACCCAACCTGAACCACACCACCCACCCACCCCCCTCCCACACCACCACATTCTGGGTGTGGTAACCATTAAGTTAAAATTAATTAGGAGCTCAATTTTGTCCAGGATTTTTTATTTTTTCTCTGAAAAATTCTGAAATATCTCATAACCTTTATAATTATAGATTGCTCTGCTCTCGAAAAATGGGGACCAAATTACAATAAAAGGAAGCGAAAAAGACAGCATTCATGTTTTGTTAATTGCTGGTATACCAATCAATGAACCAGTTGCCCATCGTGGACCATTTGTTATGAATACATGGGAAGAGATTGACCAAGCAATTCAAGATTACAGAAATGGAAAATTAGGTCAGATTGATGGATCTGAAGAAAGATATGAAAAGACGCGTAATGCTGTTGAACAGCAAAAAAGTTCGGGAACATGGGAAAAATCTCTTTAAATACTTCGCATAATAGTTTTTAAGTATGCCAGTATGTTTATTAAAACACAAGAGGAAGAGACAGTGGGAAAAGAAAGTGGTTTAAATATCAAAATCAAAACAGAACCCACAAAATGGCCAAAGTACAGCGTAAGAACTCGGACAAATTTGTGTAAAAAAGTATTCTATGTCATTGACAAAACGAATAAAACATACCTCGTTATTGTTTTTCACGATATCTGGACAATAGTATATGCAGTCAATAGTCTAACTGTGAATTTCTTTGCCTTTTTCAACAGTTTTTTCAATAAAATTCCTTCGCACTTCACTTCCAAATTCCAGAATAACAATTTATTTTTCCCGCCTCAACGCACTCGTTCCCAGGACTAATGCTCGGCCAAGCAAAAGATCGTGTAAGGAGTCTGGAACTAGTATAGTCACACGTCAAATTTCTCAGAAAAAAAAATGTTTCTTTAATTTAAGTTCATTACACATGTAATAATCTATTTACAGCTTGGTTGTATTTCATGAAAAAATATCGAAATTAAAAAAGGACCCATTCTTTAGATAAACCAATGTATTTTTAACCTTTCAAAAACCAAAAGTATTATTTTGCATCTTATTTTAAGCGAACTGGAGACAAAATGTAAAAGTTGTTCAAAACAAAAGCATGCATTCGCGTGAAATTTATTCAAAATTATTTTGAATGTCAGTTTTTCAACCCTCATTCATCAAAAGATGTTTGTCTGTCATAAGTTGGAGTCATATTTTCTAAAGATCTTATTAAACGATGTCTATGTTGTGGAATTGTAATGTTTGCAAAGTCAAGATGTTCTTCGGAAAGATAGGGAACTTGATGAACGTCGTCATAGCCAGCCTCCATTAAATTATCAATGTACATAGGTAACCCAAGTGACGTTAACCAGTCTACCATAGAAGCTAACTTACCAATCACATCGGGAGCAAAACGTAAATGTTTAAATCACAAGGAGTCTGGAAAATAAAATACAAAATAATTATATCATTTCAAAGAGTGGTCTATTAAAATGAATATAAGAGCCCAGCTCAACATTCTGATATGAAAACTCATGAATACATGAAAGAAAAGATTAACGTTTCGTTGCTAACGTGTAACATCTTCACAAATTAGAGAGAACAATGTTGTCAGAAGTATATAAATCCACAAGAGTGATCCCTTATGAAAATTCCACATGTGAAAAAGACTTCTTTCTAACGGATTTCTTCAGTTTAAACAAAGCAAAATCCCGAATAACGCGTGCATAATCAAATCTTGATTAATGAAAAACAATTTTAATAGTTTCATTAATAAAGATTTGATTATGTGCACGCTATTCGGACTTACTTTTGCTTTATTAAAAAAGTGATTTCTTAGTGTGGAGTCAAAATGCAATAACTTTACCTTTAGAAACACTTTTGTGGCAACAATAACTAAGTATAATCATGATATTGGTAAAAGAAACAATTCTCGAACGTGTAAGGTTATGTTTTGTGACAAATCTATCCTAATACGTCTGAGATCAGCTTACCGCCATCTTGTTGACTTGATTTAGTTTTTCAATACGAATATGATCCATCTCCTTGGTAACTTCTCTCATAGTGGCATCAAGCTCGCACGAATAACGATCAATTAACGTCATTGGTACGCCCCATTCACCTTTCTAAACAACACAAAATATTTCAATTGAGCAGATTTTATCGAAATTAGTATACTTAATACTTTGGACCCATTTTGGAAATCAGGATACTTTTTATCTCACACTGATAATGTTGCGCGATGCGACGAAACATTAGTTCTATTTCTTATTATAAAATAAGGTGTTTTGACATTGATTAATCCATTGTATTGTTTACTTAACCTAAGATGGATTCATCAATAAATTAAAATTCATACTTTACCTCGATAGTATATGGCTCTTGAACGAGATCAATTCCTTCATCTTTTAATTTTACTTCGATCATTTCCAGTAATTTCGGACCTATTGGTTTTTGGCGGGAAACTCGAGTAAGGGGAGAAGGTCGCCGAGGTGGAATTCTCGCGTTATTTATTTCAACTTTCTCTTCCGAAGTGACTTCACCTTTACTGCTTGTCTCAGTCACCGAAGGATCATGGTTATCTAAAACTCCGTTGACAAGACTGATTAGAGTTGCCTTTTCATCCTTTTTATAACCATTTTTGTTCATCTCCTTATCCTTATCTCCAGGTTCTGTGGTTCTAGCAGATTTTTCCAACGTGTTCAAACGGTGCGGTTTAACAGGCGGTTTAGGACGTAGGGAAGGTTTGGTAGGCAACATGGGTTTGTCTGGTAGCTTTGGTTTTTTAGCCTCTGGGCTATTTTGACTACGTGACTTGTTTTGATAGTTCTGAGGAGGTTCTGTTGGTGTGGTTTGAACTTGGGAAAGTACAGGTTTATTTGGTGGTAATTTTGGAGGCCTCCTGCTAGGAACTGGAGGGCCAGTTTCTGAACTTGGTCTTTCCTGATTCATTTCCGTACTTTCTTTCTCGTTGGTAATATTCTGTGTTCGACGGTTTACTTGGACATCGCCCACACTGGATAAAGTACTACGGCGTTTGAATTCCGCCTCTCGTGGAGCATCGCCTCCTTTCGCTGATACAGTTCGTCGTAGGTCGGTGTGCGTCAGAGGGGAAGGACTACGCTTTGGAACAACAGGAGGGCCAGATTTCGGCTTACTATAATTTCCTAGAAATACAAACACACGCTTTAAAAAAACATATATTTTACCATTACTGAGTCAGGTTTTATTTATTTAATATCTAACAAAAAAAGCATCAGCTTCTTGTAAAAATGTAAATTATTTTGTAGTACCAAGCAAAAATTGTAAAACCATGTGTACTGTAATTCCAGTTGTAATTTCTAGTAACACTGGTTTTGTACAAATTTAATAATCCAATTATTTCAATCTTTACCTTTCGTATCCATGGACTCAAGACTACCACTAGAACCAAGCTACAAATAATTTGAAATGTAAATTAAGATACAAGTACAGCAAAGTGCAAGTTTTACACACGTCTATGCTAATACCAAATGCACTTAAAATTCGCACTAACTGACGATGCCAGTCAAAATCTTATCAAGTCAGTGACAAAAGTTGTAATGGCCAGTCATTTGAAAGGCGTAGTGCTGAACATTATTTAAACGTTATTTTAAACCTTGTCTAAAAGGCATACAACGTCAGCCGATTGTATAAAACGCTTAATCCTAATACAATAAATATAAGCTCTCCTAAATGTGAACCCAAAAATATGTAGATCGAATACCTGCTCAGCACTATTTGACTGATTAAGCTGAAGATCAAACTTGCGTGGAAATCCTGGCGTAGAGTCAGGAGAAGAATCAGTGGAATTAGTTCTGGATGGTATATTGCTGGTACTCTGTGAAATATCACCTAGAAAATGACCATGAAGTTATTAAAAATACATTCAAACATAAAAACACCACCACCATAATCACCACCATTATCACAACTGATATCATCATCATCATCATCATGCAACACCACCAACACCATGACTACCACCACCATGACTATCACTGCCATTGTGATCACCACCATTGTGACCACCACCATGACTACCACCACCATAACTACCACCATGAGTACCACCACCATTGTGACCACCACCATGACCATCTACTAAAACACCATAACCATCATCATCACCACTATTAGTACTGCCATCATCACTAATACTCCTACCACCATCAATATCACCACCACCATTACTATCATCACAACCATCTTCATCATAACCACCACCACTATTATCATCACAATCATCATCATCACCACCGTCCTCACCACCACCACCATCTTCATCACAACCACCACCACTATTATCATCGTTACCATTATAACCATCAATACCATCAACATCACAATCATCATCATCACCACCATCCTCACACCACCACCACCACCATCTTCATCACAACCACCACCACTATTATCATCATTTATTACCATTATAACCATCAATACCATCAACATCACAATCATCATCCATCATCACCACCACCACTATAATCATCATTACCATTATAACCATCAATACCATCAACATCATCATCATCATCACCACCATCCTCCCCACCACCACCACCATCTTCATATAATAACCATCACTATTATTATCATCATCACCATCATAACCATCAATGTCACAATCATCACCACCACCATTATCAACTTAATAACCACCATCAACATCATTTATACCGTATTACCAATTAGTAGCACCACCCTCGTAACCACCATCACAAGCACTATTTTAACACATACTACAGGCAGCAGTTACCTGTGTAGAATGTAGATACATGTAACTGAAAAGACGAAGAAGAAATTCTGTCTTTACTTTTAGGAGATTTGGAGCCTCTCTGGTGTTTAGGAGATTTATTATTTTTACTTTCTCTTTTACTTCCAATCCTGTTGAAAAGACAAAAATACTATTGGTGTAAAAAGTACAAATGTTAAGACAGGCAAGCAAGCAGACAAACACACAGACAGAAAAAATCTGAAAAACAGCACTGATAGTATTAGTAGAATTTAATACCTTGATAAACGATCAAAGGCCTCTTCACGTGTAATTTCTCCAGTCTTGACTTGTCTCATCAACTCCATTCGATCTTTCTCTCCCAAAGCTATGTTAGAAGCTAATACTTCAGAACTATGTCCACTAGAATGTCGTTTAAAACTGCTTCGGTTAAAAAAGCCACCACGCTTTTTCTTTGACTGTTTATCACCACTCTATTATATACAAACAAGCAAATGAAAAAAATTATGATTCACATCTTGCACAATCACAGAGGATTATAAAACAATTTACAGTATAATAAACTAATTTAAAATAGGACCAAAAACAGACTGTATGTATAACAAACCTTGTCTTGTTCCTTGGATGATGTAATATGAGTTGCTTCGTAACTATATATCATTAAAAACATTAAAAAAATTAAGACTGAGACTCTCACTCCTGCGAGGAAATAATTATATCCATAATATATCCTATTATTATATTGACAACAACATTTAAATAGAGAACTAAAATTGGCATTCTAGACATTTCTGGTAGGATATTTCTGGGGGCATATATTCAAAAGAACTTATTTTTGGTACTAGAGTTTATCAATCAAAGGCTGCAGTATTTCGTCTTTCTATAAATATGGGTTAACCCATTACTGCCTAGGATGTCTGAGGGTTCTCCCTTTGACAAGTAAAATCGTCTGATGTTAGACAGGGTAAAAGAAATATAAAGGGCATTTTTGGCCAACTCAGACAGGAATGGTTCAAACAAGATCACCATTAGCCACTGTTTTACATAGGAACACAGTACAGGTACTGCATATCAAAATAACAAAATTACATACTATCCATGCACCATATCTGCCATACAGCTGCTTACCTTAAGAAATTACTCATAGCTTCATCTTGAGTAATATCTCCATGTTTAACCTGCAGCATTAAGCTTTTCCTATCATCATCGCTCATTGCCACTTGAGACGCTAAAATAGCTGTCTCAACAGGACCACAAATCTTAGGTGGTTGCTGAATATAATTCTTTGACTTTTTGCCACTGAAGATTCGACCAATTGCACGTCCATGCTTGGGAGACTTAGGAGTTTTTCCTTGCACTGCAAAGAATAATAAAAGAATACATGTAGCCGTAGTACGTACTACTAGTATCAGGCCCAATAAACATTCAGTTTAAGAATTTTAGCTTCATTTTACTAGTTACTCACCCAGTGAAGAGTCCAAAGAATTTAGACTCTTAGACAAATATCTAGTATTCTCATTAGCTAATTTAGGGTTTAAATTCTGCTTTTTCTTTGGTGGCAATTGTGGTGAAGAAGTCTGTAGAGTAAAATAATAAAAAATTGTGAGACAGTGAACTTGGGTGGAGAATAATATTAAGGTGTTTCTCCAAGTGATGAACCCAACCGGACAAGTAGATAAAACTCTACTTGGCCAGGCTGGCCTTAGCTCAGTTGGTAGAGCATTGGACTAGTAAATTAAGATCGCAGGTTCAAATCCCAGCCAGGCCAAGTAGAGCTTTCTCTACTTGTCCAGCATGGTTCATCACTTGGAGAAACACCTTTAGTTAATATTATTTTTTTATCAATATGGTTTAACAATAATGGTATAATACTACAGTACCAGAGACAAACAGATACTGTAAAGGCTCTTTTCCAGTCATCACAAAAACCAGCTCGTGGCTTGCTGCGAGTGTTTGCATATATTAAAAACAACTCATGCAGCTGTGCTTGTTTTCTCATTGTGAGTTCCTTTTAATGAGATACAAGTACTCCCAGCAAGCTGCAAACTAGTTTCTGCAATGAGTGGAAAAGAGCCTTAAGTCCACATACAAAGACAGGTGAACCAATCTCCAGTAGCTGAATATAAAAAAAAAATAACTGATAAAAGTTTCTAGTGTTTCCTTGTGTGTAAACTACAGTGTATTTATAGATACGTTTTGTGGAAACACCACGTAAACTATTTATTTGCTAAGCTAAAATACAGTCTGTGATACATGTATAGTGTATTTCTTACTTCATTATTAGATCCCTCATTAGATTCTCCATCTCTAAGATATTCCAACACTTCTTTGACATCTTGAACGTATGTGTAGAGTTGATCTGCATAATATTGTGCTAAGGCATCTACTGGATCATGGTCATTATTCTGAAAACACAGTACACTGTACTTAGATAAAGTCATACAGTATATATATTTTGGGGGGTGGTAGGCACACTGAATGTTTAGGTAGGCCCCTCCCTGCCACCACCACTAGCTCAACATATTAAAAGGTATTCCCTCAATCAGAAGTTTACAAGAAATAGACAGTTCTACTACTACTAATAATTATTAATAAACTTTTCTGGTCACAAGAAAAAAAACCTACTGTATGGTAGGTGGCCAGAAAAATCATTTATGGTATTTTTTAACATTACTGTACATTACATATATATATACATTATTGTTCACTGTATTATTTTAAATATTATATATACAGTACATAATACTACACCTGAATGTATTATGCTGTGTTTTAATAATAAAACATTCATATCTCATCCTACAATCCTGGGGTAGCTACTGTACTCCTCCTAGGGAGTTCACAGTATGGGCATGTATATGGGAATGCACGACATAGAACGACATAGCATGACAGAGAAATAGCTGGAGATATACATGTGTCCTCTGTACACAGCTTGCTACTAGCTAAGCATATATTCTCAAACAAAGACTGCTAAGAAATACAAGGTGTGATTATGGTTAGTTATAAAACCACATTGCTTAACCACATATACTGTAGCTCTGTATGAGAGCTTCCTACTGTGCATAACTGTTTCATTTACACTGCATTTAAACTAGTGCTTATGCCTGGACACTGAACACTACATCTCAAGGTACTGGTAGTTGAGTTTTTCATTTGGGTACAGTGTTCAGTATATGCCTTCAGCCTGAGCACTCAGTTTGATCACAGCCTTAGCTCAAAAATAATAAAAAAGGTGTCCATTATTAACTGTACTATCAGATGATCAGATAAATGTTTTGATAAACTTGATATAGACAATGCAAAACATTGTTAAGATATGATTCAGTTTTTTATAAAACACACCTAAAATGTCACTAAATAAAATTCCTAATACGATATCCGTAACAGCAGCTGGTATTATTTTGAATCATAATATTAACAAAAAAGAACTTGATGAATATTTCATGTATTGCTTGAATATCACTTTTGAAAACTGTCCATGTGTTCTTTCATATTCCAATATTTCAATATATTCTCTCATAATTATAAGTCTTGTAAATATAAGTTTTTTAGGACTAAAACTCATTCATTTTGTTATTGTTTATATCTTTGCAAAGTAGGATGGAAAAAAATATTTAATACTTCCTGATGTAAACCACAAGAAGACAAAAGCCATCCACTATCTCAAAAACAACTTAGAAAGTAAACATTGAATGACCATAATTTTTAAACAGACATAATATAGCCAGCTCATCAGTTTCGGTGGAAATTACAACACATTTCCCCCCCAAAAAAACATCTAAGGTTAGATTTGACAATTAATTAGCTGTGATGAAGTCAATGTATAATGTGAAAAAATACTTTGAAATTATTTGAGCGAAATTGAACGCGCCAATATAAACTTGGGCGCTGATCATTACAAATAAAACGGATATTTCAAGCACTGACTGGAGAACCAGAAGTCACTCAACTAGAACAGACAGAGTCTCTCTTCTACACCAACGATACTGTCACACACAATTCTCCTTAAAAATAGCTCAAATAGTTTCCCAGCGGCAGAATCTTCTTTGATTTAGTAAAACAGAATCAGCAATTAGGTAATGTGTACATGTGTGCTTTAATTAACACGCTCAATATTGGCCAAGTCAAATTTTGGTGGGTGGTTAGAAAATGTCGTAAAATATTGAGTATGAAGTGCTCTGTTGAAATCTACATAAAGTAGTTGAACACTTGGGATAAAATACAGCAAAATCGAGTTGATAAAAGCGTTAGTTTTTATCAGAAACAATTTAATGTAACGAATGGTATCTTCCCAAACGAAAATGACAGTACAGACTACAGTAGCAATTATTAGCAAATTACGTTTTACGAAGCATTATTAGTTATTTGTACTTTATTTCCTCATTCTTTCGATCATTCAAGTCATGGTTGTCAATACTTACTGGGTTATGGTCTGGTAAAACACAGTTGTCTTCAGAAAGAAGTTCCTTCATTCTGTTTATAAGATCTTCTCGTCGATACTTCTCGCGGTCAGACTGGCCAAACGACGTGGTATTCGCGGTTTCGTCACCCTCAAGTTGAAAGTAAACTGCATTCACACCTTTATCCCTGAGCAAATTGACAGAATGAAGAATATCTCTTCGGTCTTTTGAGTTTATAACGCCGATAGCATCCAAATCTTCGTCCCCGATTTGTTTACAGATGTCTAAATCATCATATCCATTATCAATAAACGCTTCAGAATAATTCGGCAGTCCAAGAGAGCGGAGCCAATCTTCTACACTTGTATTTACGGTAGACATGAGTAAACCGTAAAGCAAGAACCATAGAAAATCAATAGTTTGTGCACTCAGCAATCCATAGCTTTGCTTATACACAGTTCACTTATCAAGTCTCATTATCCTCGAATGCGCATGCTTCGAACGATTGCATGTTGAGTTCACAGGAAGTGAAATTTGCATTCCTCGGCAGGAGCCATTTAATGTCAATGTTGAATTTTAAAAGTCCTCTTTGTCACCCTTTCGGGCTCGGCCTTTGTTCGGTCTGATAATACATAATTTATTCAGCCCCTACCCACGTTTATCGCTCTTGAGAAGATTCGTTTACCTGCTTTAGTTCTTGCACAAGCTAAAAACAAATAGAGCCACTGTTTTAGTTCTTTGAACTTTATCAGAAAGCTAGCTCATGATTAATTAACTTTACTAATTTTGACAGGTTGAAGTCGGATTCTTTGCTATAAGCCATCAGTTCCGGTAATATTTTCGAAAAAAAGCTAGAGATAAGCTCTTATTCACAACTGATTTCCCGCCTGAAATTAAAAGCAGTCGAAAAAGGAAATAAGGATGTATAGTTTCTCGAAATTAGACTGAAAAAGCGTCGAAAATTATTAATGTAACTATTATGATTTACAGTCTTTAAGTAAACTGTAAACTTGTCTTAATTTTGACATGAAGAGGATAATATTTCTAGTTAAGTGCACAATGTGTTAAACAAAATATCATCAACTATCTCCGGCGACAAAATCCACAAGAACAGCAATTGATGAAAATCTTTATTTTCTAGAAATCTGCTATATTCTTTATAAACTAAAAGACTAAGTAGTCTTCAGCTAAAAAGACAAGTCTATTTATTATACGCTACTTCTAAAATATCAGATCGTCATGAGTATTCAAACAAAAATATCTCTCACTTGACTTGTATTAGTTGTATATATTACATAAAACATCATTTTTTGACAATGCTCTTAACTCCTTTCTGAGTAAGTAACAAATTCTTATTTTGTCTTTTGCTTCTAATTCATATTAGTTTAATTCATAGAAAGCCCATACGTCATTTAATCACGGAAAAAACAGTAATTTACCGTTAAATCTGCCCAAGTACTGACGGAAAATGATATTTATCGTCAGGTCGGGTAGTTCGTTTATAAAAATACAAAGTGAAATAGGCCATCTGGTTGGAAATTATCTCATAATCGGATAAAATTATGTCAAAAAATGAAATATAGCAATTTTAACTATTATTTCTAGTTCTAATAAAGTAGATTAGCTCATGAGCAAGCGAAGGTCTTGGCGGGCAATTCACTTTTTACTTTTCTATATTGCACGACAGGAACCGCCTATGTCGAAATATTTATTTTTCAAAAGGGAACCGGAAAATTGACCTAAGCTTTTGACGTCATCAAGTCTTTATGTGAAGTGCAGTCGGCGGTCAAAAGTCCAAGGTTGATAGGCGGAAAGGTGGGCATGGGGGCAGACGTTAAAACAAAAGGCTTACATCACTATATTGAGAATGGAAAGTGAACCAGATGAATAATATAGTTAGCTTATATTATATTATATTATATTATAAAACAGTTAGCAAGACGTTCTATTTTAGTCCTCACGGTATAAAAATATTGCTCAATTCTTCAATTGTAAAGCTGGGTGGGGACACAGGCTCAAACGCATGGACAGGTTGTTCGGCTGTCTGCATACTCCGCCTCCGCATGTCTGACGTATCCTGAGAATCCGGAACACGACGACCAGCCGACTGGGTGCCAGAGGTTCTTCCACTCCACCCCCTTTTACAGTTTCACCCCCTCGATCCTTCGCGTGCCCCTGTTATCCCTACGAGCGTGGAAAAACCTCTGGCAAGGTATTTGAAAGTTGGTCGGAGATTACTATTGCATGACTGGGAAAATAGTTTTGTAAACCTTATTAAGGACAGCTATATAAAGTTTATTCAACAAAAGAGACCCACATTTATATAAATGTCATTCACCCCGCAATGCCATTGCCTATAAATATATTGCAAACCGCGACAAAGAAACAAAGGCACTAAGAACTGTTTGATGTCATTGCTTTTTGTTTAAACACTACTTGTAACATCTTGGCTGACTTAGCAGTTTTTATTCCTACGCTATGCTTCATACTAAAAATAGGGTAATAATTCCATGTCCTACATAACCCAAGTACTTCATGAAAGCCTTACCCCAACACACAACCTAACCTAAGGATGGCAATTCGTGTAAATAGGACATGGACGTATAACCAAAAATAGACCGTGTCCATGTATAGCTGACGTTTTCCTGTATACCGTTTTCCGGTAAGAAAATAACCAGTTGGTGGTTATGTGCATGCCGTTTTCCTTTATGCCGTTTTTCGGTAGTTTTCCGGTAGGTAGGTAACCATCTGGTGGTTGCGCAATTTAATTTGTAGGTGCGTTGAAGCCTGGACGCAACTTGAGAGATCCTATGAGATAATTGAGGAAAATTGTTGAGACTGTCGTATAGACAGCCGGCCGAGCAATCGGCGATGGTTTTGACGGCTGGTAGCCGAGCAATCGGCGATATTTTTGACGGCTGGTAGCCGAGCAATCGGCGATATTTTTGACGGCTGGTAGCCGAGCAATCGGCGATATTTTTGACGGCTGGCATGGTGCGGTGGTTTCTTGGGTCTGATGGTGGTCAATGGTAAACTATTAGCTATATAATGGTGTTGACCAAGTCTTATCTTCGCTATGTCAATTCTGGATCATTTGGGGTCATTGCTAGCCCTAGAGCCAACGTTTGTTTGATAAAACGAGGAAAAAAGGAAGGAAAAAGCCATGAGACAATATTGTATGCAGCTGTACCAGCTTTAGAGAATGTCCATATCTGGGATGTAAGGAGAGTAGAGAAGGTCTGTGAATAAAACTTATTTATTTTATATCTGTTTAACTTAAAACTAAGAAGGCACAGTGTTTATGATCTTTGAACATATTTTTCTTGATAGATCAAAGTGTTAAAAGGAAACAAAAGTGAAGTTACTTGCTTATGCCAAAGACCAGATCTGGAGTACATTGCTGTTGGGTAGGGAGTTGAAAACTTCTAAATTATCAACAAGTTCTGAACTACTGGAATTTAGGACTATTGCCGAACCTTTTAAATAGTGATGTATTATGCAAGTGATCCTATAGTGAAACCTTGTTAATACGACCACCATCCCAGATTGTAAAGTTTGTCATTTGCGGGGAAGATCTTCCCCATGCATTTTTTTCAAATTTGAACTGCATCCACGCAAAATGGGTTAAATATATCCGCATCCGCACAAAATGGGTTAAATATCCGCATCCACACAAAATTTATAAATTATTATATCTTGAGTAATTCACGTATTTCGCGACAACCTGCATCATATCCATGCAGTTTTTACCCACCATCCACGCAGTTTTTACCTGCAAGCCTGCCCATCCATGCATTTTCCGATCCTTTGATCCGTCTTACCTGCACACTTAGCAAACTTTACAATCTGGCCACCATCAGGCAAAAAATATGGTCATATTAATGAGCTAGTATTACACAAATGAGATATTAATTGGGCCTGAAAAAAGTGTTTGTAATTACAAGGTGGTTATATGGTGCAGTTCCACTTACCTCCTCTACAGCCATCTCTTTATAATTTATTATATAAACGCAATTAATATTAAAATGCAAATTAAAATGCATGATCAAATGCATGCGTGAAAGACGGAGAGGCACGTAACCCTGGACAACCACAGAGACAACCCTGGCTCCCTGAATGCTGACAACTTGTGAAAGGAAAAATATAGCGGAGACATCTGGGTACAAGGCAGGGTATCCTACAAAAATCCTATTTTCTGACTCCTACTAGATTATACGCTTAGATTATTGATTAGTAGTAAGCAGGTTGCAAATGTAGTTGCAGCCCTGCTAATGAATATATATATATATGTTCAAGAGGGTGATTTGACATTTGGTTGCCTATAATGATGATAATGTACTTCTGACCATGACCTTGCTCACCCCTCCCACAGCCACTTGTAATATTATTCTTCTTCTCTGCTAGAGTAGCTCATGCTATAGCTTTTAATTTTTATTTTTAGTTATGCTGATGGAGTTATAAAAATATGGAATATTAATGATGGTACATCTCATGTCACATTTAGGTATAAATCACCACAACACTACTGGTACATTTAACCCATTAATTGCTGCCTAGGTTGACTGAGAGTTCTCTCTTTTACGAGGAAAATTTCTGACATTAGGCAGAGTAAAATAATGTTCTGGGACTTCTTATACAGTGGTAACAGTGTTTGCATGGCCAGCTGTGGGAAAACCATTGTCTAAAATGTTACTTAATGTTTATTATAGTGGTCATAAATCTGCAGTAACTTCACTTCACTATGATTCATCAGGAGTCCGACTTGTTTCTGGATCAAAGGTACCCTATTAAGTATTAACCCTCTAGCACTAACCAGAATAAAGTTGCAAACACTGGTAGTAACAAGGTTTAAAGTATAATTAATATTATAAAGTACTATTTAGGTTAAAGTGTAATGGTATTTATAATAATATTTAGAAAATAATATTCCTTCAATAAGACTTGCAACACTGTTTTTATATTTACTTGCTTCTTTTTAATCCTTAGGATACTGATATTATAGTTTGGGATGTAATTAATGAATCAGGGCTGTTCAGGTACAGTAAATATATTCTAAACTTGTGACTGAGTTGTAAATTGTATAGAAGTGTTTATATATCAATGCTACAGTATAATTGGATATGGAAACATGCCTACATTTAATAGATTTCTATTTATTGTATTTATATCTTAAGGTTGATTAGCTACTGTGTATAAAGATTTTTAAATAAATAAATAAATAAATAGATTTAAGCTATATATGTGAGAAGTTGTAATTACTGTATGTAATGTGACAATGAAAGTATAATATAATTATCTTTTTAATATTTAATATTTAATAGGTTAAAAGGACATAAAGGAATGATAACTCATTGTCACTTTCTTGAAAATGTGAATGTTTTAGTGACAAGGTATGTGCAGTACAATAGATTATAAAAAAGTATAGAAGACATACATGTACATGTGTACAACCTCGTACCCAGGGTCTTATCTCCGCTCCCCCAGAGATAAGACCCTGGGTACGAGGTTGACATGTGTATTGTACTGTAGACTATAATTTAGTCTCTATTTATCTTCCCTTAAATTTGGCTTTTAGTTCAAAAGACACATTTATCAAGTTTTGGGACCTAGATATTCAGCATTGCTTTCTGACACTTGTTGGTCATCGGAGTGAGGTGCTGTGAATTACTGTAAATTGCATTAGCTTTTAATTTAATGCGCTCATCTGTTTATTGAATGCTTCTGACCTGGCTTATAAGATCATTTAATCACTTCTCACACTATCAATTGCACTAATTTTATTTTTCCTTATTGCAATTTGTAGGTTTGGGGTTTTTCTGTTTTTAAAAATGAGACAAGGCTTATAACTGGTTGTTCAGACAGTGAACTGAGAGTATGGGAAATAAAATATAAAGAAACTAACAACAATAAATTGACAGAAGTAGTGGAGAAGAAAAGGAAATTAACAACAGAATGTGGTGATGATGAAGGTGATGATTCACAGAAAACGGCAGAGGTGAGATGGTGATTGAAAATATTGATGTTGTGCTGTGAAATTTTGGATTTCTAGGGTCTCTGAAACACTGTTTCCTGCATTTTTAGGCAAGTATTTAAGAGTAATCTGAAAGCCATAAATTACATAATTTTGTTGAAATCAAACCAGAACGTAGAATACGACGTCAGAATATCTTTAGATTTATTTATAAACAAGTCGTATAGTATTAAATTTAAGTATAACATATAGTACATGCCTGCAATATATATATAACACATTACTAGTCTACTCACTTGGCCTTAAAACAATGTAACCCCCCCCCCCCCCCCCCCATTACAAGTTTCTCAACAGATTTAAACTTTTCACAAGAACAGTCTTGGAGACCATTGGGGGGTTGTGGGTTGCAATGAGTTCCACTAAACCATTGTAGTAAATTACTGCAGTAAATTATAAAAGACTGTCTTCAATCTTCATAGGAATGGGTTCAATAAATAGCCTGACTTGTGAAAGTCAAAATGAATTTTTTTTATTCAAATTAGGATTTTAGTTTTTCAAAACAATGGTTGACTTCACTGAGCAAAAAATATAATTAGTTATTTGTTTGGCTTGACACCTCTGCTCAAAACGTCAGTATCCCGTTATTATAAAGACTATTCTCGGCAGTTTACCATCTTTTCACTTTGCTCTATCTAAAACACTGCCTATGCAGCACTTTATTTTTTACAAGTTAATTCATGCAACAACGTCAAATTTCTAGGAATGCCTTTCCTGTAATTTTCTGGGTTCCATAATGAGAAATACAACAGAAAGAGTCGTATCCTTGCTTTTGGATCAAAGCGAGCAATTTCTTGGCTGTCATGTGAGTTATTTAATATTTTCAGCTTCTTTTTCAATATCTTCTAGTCTACTGGATAGCACATTACGATTTTCCCCTTGTCTTGTTTTGCCAAAAGATTAATACTTTTAAATGTAATTTACATCTTCAGGGTTCAAATTCAGTTTTGGAAATATTTCGGATTACATCTGAAGAAGAAATCAAGAAGCGGGTAGCAAAAAGACGGAAGAAAGCGTTAAGGAAACAAAGGTATAAAATGAATGTGAACATTGTGAAGCAAACATTAATTCACGTAATCTATTTGGTTTTTCTTGGAATATATGTAGGTTTTACACAGGAATAATTATCTTTTGTACATATTTCCTAGATCTCAGATGCAAGGTGAAAACGTATCAGAAGTATGTGTCTCAGAAGTTAAAAGGATCTTACGTACATGTATTTGGATTCTCCTGAGAAAGAATCATATAATTAGTAGACGTTTATTATCCAGAATTAACCGTTAATTTGCTATTCTATTTCAATCCGTAATCGGGCTGACTGTTTTTCTTTAAACTTCAGAAATTAGAACATTCATTAATTAGTATAGGATTCTCAGAATTTTGTTCAACAATTTTTCAGTTTTTAGGAATCAAAATCGTTTTTTTCAACGGCCGGCCCATTGTTTTAAAAAAACATATTTAAACTTTTATTTCAGGTCGTCTCAAATGATATTTCAGCAACAGTAGAGGATGAATTGGTTAGATTGTCAGATCTTAAGGGAACATTTAAAATAAGGTGATTTAATTTTCAGCAGAGCTACTGCATCTATACTTCAAGAAAACTATAATTGATATATTCTAAGGATTTTGGGTGAAGGAAAATTTGAGTGTAGAATATATACATTTGAAGACCAAACCGGGACCAGTTGCGAAAAATGCAACTACACAGGCCTTCCGGCAGGAATTGAACCCACGACCTTGCGATTCTAGTGCAATGCTCTGACCACTGAGCCACGGAGGGTGTTGCCGAGAGCTTGATCGCGAGTTCTGTATATATATAATAAGGTGGTAATGCCAGGAGAGAATTGGGTATATTGTATATTGGGCATTTCACTCGATTACATAACATGTTCTAAGGATTTTGGGTGAAGGAAAATTCGAGTGTAGAATATATACATTAGAAGATTTTAACTAGGTTGTTGGTGTTTCATGGTTTTAACTAAATCTAAACTGGTTTTAAATTATTTTTAGATCCTTCGATTTTGTTTTCAGTGAAAATGAAGAATTAAAGGTACATGGATGACGTTTATGCTGACTGTATATGCGAAACATTTTGACAAAACTTTGCTGAAGTAGTGCAATCTTTTTTTACAATATTTCTTGTTTAATACGTAGTACCATGTTCAAAATGACATTGTCTGCTCTTTATTCCTTTCAGATATTACTTTTACTTCAAAATAATAGCATAGAAATGCATAAAATAAGTGATATTGGGTCAAGCACACGTGATGAAACCAGTATCACATCAATTAAAACACCTGGACATAGAAGTGACGCAAGGTAGAAAGAAAACGTTGAAAGCCTCGTTCATATAATTTAAAGGTGACGTACAGTCCGTTCTGCGTATGACTGCAATGTGGTCCCCAAAACATGACATTGGTAGATAATTACATGAAGTACTCAGCAAAATGTTAAGCGATTCGGCGAGGATATCTCCTCGGATTTCTTCTATTTCTCCTGAAAATGTTTTGTTTTGGGTACAAGTAATGAATGCGAACCAAGAAAAGCTTACAATCTTGAATAAGGTATTAGTATTATTTTTGTAAATAAAGATGTAAACATTAGTTTCGTGCATGCGCAGAATGGACTGTACATCACCTTTAAGAAATGGATAACATTTATGTTTTTATTAAGTTTATGGTTTTTGAAGTTTAGTAGGGATACTATTTCATTTTTATAGAACATTGTGTTTCAATTCAGATGGTTCTTGTATTTTATCTGGATCTAGTGAAAGTGTTAAAATTTGGAACAGGTACTTCACCAGGCCCTGGCATTATATTTACTTTCACATGTTTTTCACATGTCTTTTACGTTTCTTTCACGTGTCTTTTACATATCTTTCACATGTGTTTCACGTGTCGTTCACATGTTTTTCACGTGTCTTTTACATATCTTTCACGTGTCGTTCACGTGCCTTTCTTTCACATGTTTTTCACATGTCTTTCACATGTGTAAACATCGATATTTCGTTAACTAAAACTATAGCTTCTCAAACGAATCTATCTTTTTCAAGAGAAATTCGACATAAAGTTTGCTAAATTTGACCTTTATCTTCCTCTGATTTCTCAGAAATATTGACTAAATTTTTCTTTCTTTTTATGAATTATTAATGAGTTTGAGAAATATGATTTTAGGGTAACTCTGAAATGCATAAGAACAATGGCTTCTGGGTATTCATTATCATCGTTCTTTGTTCCTGGGGATAGGCATGCTATTATTGGAACAAAGGTAGAATAATTTACATCATCGCTATGAATGCACTAGATAAGTTTGGATAAATGCCTAAAACGTGAGGCTGATAAGGGATCTTTAAATGCAAGGGCAACAACTGATTAAAGAAGCAAGACAGGTAGTAGGCAACATATTTTAATGTGTAATAAAAGTAGCGTGCTGCGTAGGCAGTGTTGAAACAACAATCGAAATATAGTAAGGTTAGATATACTGCCGAAACAGATTACTACGTTCTCTGTTTCGGCAGTATATCTAACCTTACTATATTTTAATGTGTACCATATTACTTTTCCACATGTAGGCAGGAAAACTACAAATCTTTGACATATCATCCGGAAGTCTTCTTGAAAATGTCGATGCTCATACAGGACCTGTTTGGTCTCTGTCTCTAGCGCCAGATAAAGTTTGTAAAATTTATTTTTGCATTAATCAATGCCACTCTCTTTATATTAAGCTCAAAATGTCGTTAGTATTAAATAAAAATGCTAGAACTAAACTTTACGAAATATTACTACTTTGAGATTTCTGAGACGAACGTTTCCAATTTCATTAGACAATTTTTGCTTCTGGAAGTGGAGACAAGGAAGTAAAATTCTGGGAATTTGATCTTGTTACAGATGAGAATTATTCAAACACTAGGTATAAAAATATACTTACAATTCCAAACACTTTTGTTACCTTTGTTAACTTTGTTACATTGGAAATTATATTAGTGCATGTGTCTCAATTATTTGTATATTTTTGGTTTAGTAAAAGGTTGAGCATTTATCATGTGAAAACATTAAAAATGACTGATGATGTACTGTGTGTGAAATTTAGGTGAGTTATATATCAACGGTACTTACTACTTTATTTCTTGGTCCGGTATTTGCATAAATTACGAGAAATCTCAATGTTAAACTTCGTTATATTTATTGTGTATAGTCCAAACCAAAAGTTCTTGGCGGTTGCGCTCCTTGATTCTACTATTAAAGTATTTTTCTCGGATACGTTGAAGGTAAAATATGTTGTACATTATGTCAGTTTGTATTCCTTATTAATATTGGTTGAATTGCATTCCAAAGTTGTTTTGCTTTCCTTAAAATGCATCAATTTTTTTTTGAATCGGCGAGGCACGTTTGTTCTTTCATAGCATTGGCCGTTATTTCAATAAAAATCTTTGTTTAGTAGTAACTTGATATTTTTTTCAGTTTTTCCTTTCTTTATACGGCCACAAGTTGCCAGTTGTGGCAATGGATATATCATCGGTAAGAATACATCTTTTAAAATTCCTTTGAAGTGACATTGTTTTTGGTAATCGCATATACTTCTCAACAATTCAAACTGTTACAGTCAGTTTCAGCTTGCTTTTGAAATTCGTTTGTCAACATTCGTTGGAAGGTTGGGAACTTGGTACGGAAGTTCGCGAAGTTCGTTGTGAAGTTCGTCGTGAAGTTCGAATTTAATAAGCTTTGAATTGAATTCCTTTGGTAAAATCACGCAGAAGAAGATTATTTGTTGTATAGAATATAATAATAGATACTTGGTTAAGCAGAAACAAATTGCCGACTTAAATTTGTATCTACCTCGCAACGTAGTTCGGAACATTGCAACGTAAGTTCGGAATGTTCATTTCAATTATATGTATCGGATTTCAGAAGCAAGCTGAAACGGACAATAAATAATACAGTTTCTTCTACAAGTTGATTATGTTTATTGGCGGGAAAAAGAGCAATGACCAATATAATGTGTGGATTTTTATCTTATTTTATAACAGGATAGTACGTTATTAGTGTCAGGTGCGGCCGATAAAAACATCAAAATTTGGGGACTGGACTTTGGCGATTGCAGAAAGTCGATATTTGCTCACGATGATAGGTAAGAAAGGATGTTTTCTATGGAAGAGGGATTTCATTAAATTCACCAAAAGACGCCTAGCATCGTTTCTAGGAATTGCAACGGATTTTAAAGACGTCAAAAATAGATCCTGCTTATATTTACGTTGGCAGTATGTTATGAAGCATGTGTACGGTGAAATCTAAGATCAGATGACTGTGAAATAGTGTCTTTAGTATAGTGCTACGTTAGGAAAAGTAGAATGGATTTTGAGTGTTTGTGTGTGAAAAATCTTAAAGATGGTTAACTGCCAAGTTTTTAGATAGCAAAATACTAATGCTTGGAGCCAAAACCTTTTTTTTTAAATATTCATTTGTTATTTTTTTCTTTATTTCAGCATCATGGCTGTTCAGGTAAGAAAACATCCATCTTGAATATTTTATCTTCAGACAAGTATTTTCTCCCTCAGTTCACACCCATGGTCGTGGAGCGGAAACACTATTTTACCAGCTTGCCTTATTTCGGAAACTTGCGCTGTTACGTCAGGGAACCTGGGCCCGATTCCCGCTAAAGTCTCAATATTATTATGAATTATGAAAATCCTCTTTTCGTTCAATATCTATTTATTTTTCTTTTAGTTTGTTCCAAAAACTCATTACTTCTTCTCAGCCAGTAAAGATAAAACTGTGAAATATTGGGATGCTGACAAGTTTTTACATATCATGACTTTGGAGGGACATCATTCAGAGATCTGGTGCCTAGCTCTTAGCCATGATGGGGAATTTGTCGTAAGTTGAGAAAATGAGGTTTTTAGAACATGGAATACGTTATAACCGAAAGTTAGATCTCAAAATCATTAATAATTTATCAGCTGAAAAAAGAAGGAAATCAGTGCTGTGTTGGTGTTTTGGATATCGGAGGAAGAAATTACAATCGTGTATGATATATGTGACTTCTAAAGTTCGTAAACTTGAGGTAGATAGACACCGCTGGCTTCTATGACCAACTACTGACCTTGTTTTTGTTCCAGGTCTCTGGCTCCCATGACAAGTCATTACGACTTTGGGAAAGGACAGATGAACCGTTGTTTGTGGAGGAAGAACGAGAATTGGTAAGAGAACTGGTTTTCTGGAACTTTGGTATAAGATAAAAATGTTGTCGTCATAATCACCGTGGTGATTAACAGTTTACCATGATGCTTTGCGAACCCAGACGCATTCGGATAAGATATATAGAATATAGCGGTAGATAAATTTAAAAAATATAGAAGAGATGTGTAAATACTCTGTCTATTGTAATTAATATTACATTTGTGGACTGTCCAGCCTCCTTCGCAGGCAACTCTGTGTGCTCTTATGGTGAAGACTAGAGGTGAGAAAAACTTGAGTGGAGTGGGCAAATAATTTGGATGGAGTGGACAAACTCAGACGGAGTTGGCAAACTTGAGTGGAGTGGGCAAACTTGGGTGGTGGGCAATCTTGGGTGGAGTGGGCAAAGGGGGTGTCACATTAGCCAGACTGCACAAAGTTGCCTAGGCTAAATGTTTTTGTCCCATTTGAGGTATCACTTCACTTGCGATAGTAACTTCTAGTATAGAATATAGTGGACGTCATGTTTCCTTAAATTCACAATGCAACATTTTATTCATATTTTTCTAGGAACGCGAAGCAGCTTATGAAGAAAGTGCCATGGCTGGCGGGGATGCTATAGTAAGTTCTCAAGGACGTGGGCACGAGATTGACTTTAATCTTCGTCTTTTTTCAAACAATTTTCTTCCCAGAGTCCGCGATCATTGTGTTCTCTTAAATGAACAGACTAGTTTCTAGTCTACTTCTCTCTCGATAACTCATTTTGATGACGTCACAGAATAAGACTGGCCCCGTTATTTAAACGCACTTTCTAATTGCACCCTTTAAATGAAGCATCAACTGCTACTTGCTTGACCATTGCTTAGCAAAAGGCCCTGCCGCACTGGGTGAGACTAGCTTTGTCTAACGTTTTTACCCCATTTTAACAAAATTTCTATCAATCTATAATGACAATAAGTATAATATTAAAATTAAATTTAAATTTAATCTGACAACAAAGAACCTTAAAATATCTCACAAACGAATATTGTTGCGCCCAGGAAACGAGGACATGGCAACGGACATACGACATAATTTTGTTTGCGATTTCTGCGTGCCATATATCTGTTTCTCACGGGGTACTCTAAGGATTACGGAAGACTGTCTTGTCAAGTGACAGCTTTTTATAATCAATACTTTGTTATCCGGATGCAACACAATACATGGAAATAATATTGGCTAATGGAAATAATATCGCATATAGAAGAAATAATTGAGTCTAACAAACATTTAATTCTTTTTGGCAGTATTTTCTGTTTTTTATGCCACAATTTTTTTCACATGGACAACGTTTCGAACTTAGACGAATTGAGACCTTACAGTATTCATAAAATAGTTTCAAAGACCATGGATTCCATAGTGTACATTGTGCATATTGATTACGAGAAAAAAGTGATGGTGATTTCCCAAGAAAGCAGATTATAAAATAATAATTATATTTAAGTTTAATTGCTCCCTAATTAAAGGTCAACGAAAGACTTTATGACAATACGGGTTTGTTTTCGTGCGTGCGTGTTTGCGTGCATTTGTGCGCGAGATTTGGGCTTTTTTCCAGGCTGTCTCAAGTTCGTGATTGTGGGGCTATTAATAGTATCTTTAACAAATAGACTAAAGTTTTCCTTGCCAAACTTTGTTTATTGTTATTTATATGAAAAAGTCAAAAAGATGTTGGGTCTAATATTTCACAGAAGTGGTTTTTCCTACGGTAGTTTCATCCCACCCTTATGTTTCGAGTGGTTAAAATATTGGCTCTTGGAATAAGAAGTGCTAAGACTCTTCTTAGAGGCTATATCCACTTTACGTGCTATGGATTAGATCAAGGTCCATGTATAGGTCATATGGGTTATCTTATCTTCAAAAGGACTGGAACTAGTAGCAGGAGGAGATCTTGGGTGTTGCTAAGGACATGGTGTATAGGTTAATGTGCTGGTTACTATCATAGTTTTTCACAGACATCAGAATGACTGCTTAATTAGTTTTGTCTGTATGTAAACTTGATTTAAGTTTCAAAAACTCATTAATAATTAATGAGGAAAACACAAACGAAAATCATGACCGTATACCGTGTCTTTATATGTGATAAAGATACCTCCTGATTTACATAAACTTTAGCTTTGATTTTCTCGGCTTAGACAAGGTTATTTTTCAAAGTTACTACGCCAATGAACTTACCAAGTGGTTCGTTTTTGAAGCCGTTCAATAAACTCGCAGTTCGTGTTGTATCAGATATAAAAACACTCGGCTTCGCCTTGTGTCTTTATATCTGATAAAACACTCCTGCTCGTTTATTAAACAGTACTTATCAAATTCATTAATAATTCATGAAGAAAATTCAAAAGAAATTAATGTTTAATCAGCATCTTTAACTACGGATAAAACATTGATTAATAAAACATCAAGGTTTTACCAAAGTTAATAGGCACTAGTGCCTCAAATTGAGCTTTTTCTGACTGTAAATGATCTTATCTAACCTTTCCTACGACTCTTAAACAAAGTGTTAAATTCATAAAGCTCACACGACTATTTGGGACACCATAACGTTGTTTTTTCTGAAGAGGGAAAACCGGAGAACCCGGTGAAAAACCCCTCGAGGCACAGGAGAGAACCAGCAACTCTACTCACATGAAGCTAAGGTGGTCGCGCAACCGAATACTAACCTAACCCCATTCAACCTCACTAGTGAGAGGCGTCGCGCTAACAGCACGTACCATCAGTTCCTCTTAGTTTTTATAAGATGTTTCATTAATTCATAAATTTCCAATTTTAAGATACCTGGTGAACAAGATTCCGAGGCTGTTAAGCCTGGGAAAAAGACTTTGGAGACAGTAAAAGGGGTAAGTGTATCACCAATTTTGGTTCGTAAAACGGACGAGAAATTAAGATACATGGCAGGAGAGGAGAGTTAGGCAGCTGATTCGAAAACTCCTTGAGCATCGTGTAAATGGGCATCAATTTTAGAAAAATAGACACGCTTTGGCGTACATGTATCTACTGCGCCATACTGCTCGGATTCTCTCGGGATGTGATCGGAAAAACCTTCTGAAATTTGATTGGTCCCGAAGAATATTCTATTGTTACTTAGTTCACGATCAACTCGGTTTTCTTTGATGTACCGCGGTTGTTTATTTATAATTATTATTCCCAACCACGCATAAATCAAGTTAATTGCCCCTAATATATATTAGCCCGGGGTAATTAACTTGATTTATGCCTGGTTGGGAAAATAAGGGTTAATTAATGGTCACGAATGTGATAAAGGATTTATCATCGCGACTGAAGTGTTTTTAGGCAATCTCTGTGATAACGAACTCAGTATCTCAGTTTTCTTAGGCAACCTCGGTGATCTTGAACTAAGTAGGTTAGTTACCTCAACCTCGGTAACTACGTAAGTAGTCCCGGTTGAGGTAACTAACCTATACTTAACTAACATCGAAGAACTTTGCATGCCGACATAGTATCTACTCGCATGCGCAGTAGATACAATAAAAATAAGAAAATAAACAAATCTTTTTCTTTTCTTACTTGAACATTATCCATTTCTTTTGTTATCCAAAAGGCTGAAAAGATAATGGAAGCCATTGAACTATATAAAGAAGAGCGAATGAAAGAATTAGAACACGAAGAAAGAAAAACAACCGCAAATAAAGAAGTTTGTAAAACTATTGTTTAAAAATAATTATTTTTTTAATCTGGCTGATTTGCGGTTTTGTTGGTATAACTTGTGTATATTTTAGGTTCCTGCAGTTCCTGTCAATCCTATTTTGCTTGCTTTTGGTAACGTAACAGTAAGTTTTTTTGTTTTTTTGAGTTCACTTCACTTTACTTAATTTCACTTCACTTCACTTCATTTTACTTCACTTTATTTCACTTCACTACACTTCACTTTACTTCATTTCACTTCATTTCACTTCATTTCACTTCATTTCACTTCTTTTCACTTCACTTTACTTCTCTTCACTTCATTTCACTTCACTTTACTTTACTTCATTTCACTTCACTTCACTTTACTTCATTTCACTTCACTTTACTTTACTTCATTTCACTTCACTTCACTTTACTTCACTTCACTTCATTTCACTTCACTTCACTTTACTTCATTTCACTTCACTTCACTTCACTTCACTTCACTTCACTTTACTTTACTTTACTTCATTTCACTTTACTTCACTTCACTTCACTTCACTTCACATCACTTCACTTCATTTCACTTCACTTCACTTCACTTCACTTCACTTCACTTCACTTCACTTCACTTTGCTTCACTGTATTGCGTTTCAAATAAGATTTGAAAAGAATGAAGAAATTGCCATAACTTTTGTTATTTTGTTCAGCCAACTCATTACGTCCTTATGGTTGTAAAGAAAATTAAGTCAAGGTACTTGTCAAGTATTTTAAGAAAAAATTGAGATGAAGTTCAAAGTTTCATTACTGCATGTCTAATTAATTATTTGAGAAGTTTTCATATCAGATGAGATACTCCTCGTGTATGATATATTACATTTAGATTTGTAATATATCATTTTATTTGGTTTGTTTTCTTAAGTGAACTGGAGGAATCACTTCTTGTATTACCGTTTGATTATGTCATTGATATTCTGAAATTATTGGATGAATGGATTAAGGTTAGTGAGACAGACATGCAGACAGACAGACAGACAGACAGACAGACAGACACACACACGCACGCACACAGACACACAGACAGACACAGACACAGACAGACACACAGACAGACACACATACAGACAGACAGACAGACACACACACACACACACACAGACAGACAGACACACATACAGACACACACACACACACACACACACACACAGACACACAGACAGACAGACAAACGGACGGACAGACAGACAGACAGACAGACAGACAGACAGACAGACAGACAGACAAGGATTATTTTTTTAGATTGATCTCTGTATAATAAAATCATCTGTTTTCATTATTTAGAATGGTTGGGAGATTGAGTTAAGTTGTCGGTGTTTATTTTTTCTTTTACGGTATGTCAAAAATCCGTAAAATTTTGTATTTGCAGTTTTATTATCTTAAAGATTGACAGGCAACCCTCAGCAAACTCCTAACTTTTGTTTTGTTTCTTTGTCAGAATTCATCACAGTAAGATTATTTCAACACCAGTTCTTTTGCCAATTGTTGACTCAATAAGACAGCACACGAGATCTAGAGTACGCGAAGTCAAGGTAAACATTGAACAATTATTGGACGAGGCTGAATTATTGGAAAGTGTATGCATGTAAATCAGGACGATTTTCTATCCATCTAATACTGATTAAATAAGTCGCGTTTTACATGTAAGAGTACTTTACATCAAGGGTAGCATTCAATTACCCTGGGTACCAGAGGCTCTGAGTTTATGTTTGGGAGGGGGAGAGCCTCTGGTCTCGCGAGCTTCAAATCTCACTTTGGTGAGTTACTTCCTGTTGATTATTCTCACGGTTGAGTGAAGTTTGAAACGCACGTTGCTATGTCACGATTGTTCAAAGTCCTCGACAAGCAGTAAAGCACGCTGTCTGGCACACTCGTTCGTTACTTCGTTTTCGATAAGGAAACTATGGATTTTATCACAATTCCAACTCACTGTGGAAAGAATAATTATCGGACTTCCTCTGTTCACAAAAACTAGACTTTCGCTTTGGTATTTCAGTGAGCTGAAACGGCAATCCGAGACTCAGAGGTGCCTCACGGTCACGCGTGACTTGCTTTGATTAACCAATAGTAACGCTTTCAGAAATTTAGGCCAATCAAAAACCGAGTTCAGATATTGAACTCGCCAAAGATCTGAAGCTCGCGAGACCAGAGGCTCCTCCCCCTCCCAAACACAAACTCAGAGCCTCTGGTACCCATGGTAACATTCAATACAGTAAACACCCACGTGTAAGAACCTAGATTTTTTCAAGTCTGGCAAAATAGGTTCTTATATTTTGGGGTAATTACTGACAATTTAGGCAAAATAGGTTCTTAATAGGTTCTTAAAATTTCTTTAAGGGAAATGCTATTGTTATATGACCAGATATATAAACCACTTTGTTATAGAGAGATTATACTGTATGTATGTAATTTCTGTAATGATATTTTTATGGAAGGGCCAAATATATAGCAAATTTATATTTTATAGTCCCACATTTTGGCTACAGCACTGTTTAATTATTCAGAGTGACTCTTCATATAAGAACCTTGTGGCTTTGGTTGGCTAAACAGGTTCTTATATTTTGGGGTATTAAAATCCAAAATTTCTGCCTACAGGTTCTTAAATCACTAGGTTCTTACACGCGGGTGTTTACTGTATACTATGAATTATAAATTAGCTGGTTTGCAAACATCTTTTTCTTATTTTCTTATCTTGTTTCATTCTTTTCTCTTAGGATGTCGTTGGCTTCAACTTAGCTGGCTTGCAGTTTTTACAACGTCAGCTTGAAGATCGTGATGTAAATTTTTTTAGCGACTCCACTGAAAAGCTGGAACAAGTGCGCAAGAAAAGGAAAACCGCAATCACAAAGTTTTCTTAAGGCAACAAGACGTTAGTCTGCGTCACTCTATCGCGTAGATTGAGTCTACACGCACACTGTATAGCGAGACGCAAGGTCATGTAGTACACACGCAAAAACGCACACTCTGTGTCAGACCTGATGCAGAATGATGTCAGATCTGTTCAGAAAAATGTAGCGACCCCTGATACAGCCTGTTGCAGTATCAGCTATGATACACCTATGATATCATATCTGTATCATACCTGCAGCTACAGCAGACTGTTCAGAACAGATTCTGTCAAACTGTATCAGCCTGACACGGTCAGTGCTGTATATAACAGACTGAACAGGTATGTTGTCTACGGAGCTGTCGCAGTCAGTTAGAAATTCTAACTAAATGTTTATACATCAGCGCTGGTACATTCTGTAGCTGTCAGGCTGTATCAAGGGTCGCTACATTTCTCTGAACAGATCTGATATCAGACTGTGCGTTTTTACGTGTGTACTGCATGCCGTTATTATTTACGATCAGTGTATGTATATGGATGACTAGGATTACTGTTAGGAGAAGAGTGTTTGAAGGGAATTTGGTTGGGTTAATGTTAGTTTGTTGTATTTATATGATATCCAGGTGACTTTTAAGTGGTGAAATACGTTAAGTAATATATCCAACACTGGTCAGTGTTCCTTCACTGATTTCTAAATACAGCCAAGCAAGTTGAAAATACGCAGCAAAGCCGAGTTTTTTAACCAGTTTGGCTGTATTTAGACAACGAAGTATGAACACTGACGAGTGTTGGATATAGCTTCTCAAACGAATCTATATTTTAAGAGAAAATCGACCTCAAAGTTTGCTAAATTTGACCGTTATCTTCCTCTGATTTCTAAATACTGATTAAATATTGATTTCATTTGAATTTTCTTCATGAATTATTAATGATTTGAGAATAAAAGTGGGATACGGTGGTATTTCTATTTCTCTCCATCCTGCTCATAAAGTGCTCATCCACACTACCTGAAGCTCATGGGGTACTCCTTGGAAATAACAATGGGGGTGTACCATTGAAGGTTTTCCAACAACGTCGACTCCCTGCATGCTCCCCACACGTTAGCCTGGTAACCACTAAAGACTTCTGCTTTCCTATTGGTTGGAATTTCGCGCGTTTTTAGTGGCTATGAGTAAAACTGAATCGTCATAAGTGGATTTAGCCCTGATGACGCGAGAATGAGATTAGTGGTTACCTGGCCCATATTTCTTTTGAAATTGAGCCAGGGTACCAGGTTACCCACACGTAGGTTACGCCCATATTTTGGACGTGTCGACTGTATTAAATTAGGGCGTGACACGAATTTTACGGCATTCGTTCCCCTTTTTGCAGGAGAAAACAAAAGACTTCCCTGTGGAGGAGGCTTAGGATTAGAACAGAGTGAAGGACTGGGTACGAAACACGTGCAACATTCGAAACCGTGGGAAATCTTGTCGAACGCGAGTTTAATATACACGTTCCAGTCCAAAGTACTAGACTTTATAAACATTCATGAGATTATTACTAGTAAATTGTACATTTGATTTAATATAATAAACAAAAGCAGGAAAGAAGGATTTTACAAACGATTTATAGAGGCATGGAAGCTACGGATCAAGAAGTATCTGAAGTATGGAATTGGCTGAAAAATATGCAGCATGTGGTTGTAAATGAAGACTGGCTAGAAGCTTGTATTTCATGGCTTAAACAAGAAGAGAGCAATGAGGTGAAGAACTTAATATTTTATTTTGATTTTATACCGTAGAAATGCAATGTTTCTGTAAATATGAACTTAATGTTATAGTTTTTATCTTACACAGCGAGTGGAGTTGCGAGATCAAGTTTACGAACAATGGCTGCTGTCAGATTTGAGTGAAAGTGGTTCTGGTTGTTTACCGCCAAACACATCAACTATTGCCAAAACAGAGATCCAGGGATTTCTTCCATTGCAGGTAACTTTACTGCATGTTGTACTCGTAGGAAATAGGGTGCTTACTTTGTGTTTCGCGCACGAATTTGTTATTCTTTGACCCTGACAACACCCCAATCCTTACCCTAATCCTAACCTTAATCCTAATCCTAACCCCAATCCTAATCCTAACCCTAACGCATATTTGTGCGCGAAACACAAATTAAAGTAACTGGAAATAGAGGTAGTTAAGAGGATACTCTGGGGGATATTGTACATCTGCAGGGGACACTGCAGCTCTTTAGGATACTACAGGTCTGTGAAGGATACTACAGGTTTGTTAGGAACACTGTAGGTCTGCAGGGGATAATGCAGGTCTTCTGGGGATACCACAACTTTCTGGGGGATACTTCACATCTGAAGGATAGTACAGGTCTGCTAGGAACACTGGGGTATTCTGGGGATACTGCAGGTCTTCTGGGGACATTGCAGGTCTTCTGGGGACACTGTAATTCTGTGGTGGACCACTGTATAGAGTTTATCCCAGCTTATTGGGGTGGGTGGTGGTAGTGATAGGCTTGGGGACGTGAGCACAGTTGTAAATACTACTATATGCTCTTATGCATTTTAGATAAACTTTATTGTGAATGTTGGTGAATCAGCATACAGCCAGTGGATGAAACTAAAAGGTGACTCTGGGGACCACAATCCAGACACTGAACCAAAAGCACAGTTTGTAAGAAACATATAGTGTATTTTATATTTGGTAAGAGAAAAAATACAATATAGCTATACACTTGTATTGAGAACATACATGACTCCCTTTTTTTAGGGGCAGCCAAAACCAACCAGGATGTTGATGCTAGAATTAACAGATGGTCAACAAACCATACAGGGCATGGAGTACAAACCAATAAAAGATTTGCATTCTGGATTAATTCCTGGCACAAAGGTATCATTATTAAGCATGCATTAATTGACCCGGCTTTCAGCTTTCACTGTCAAGAATGCACATGTGCATATTTCATCTGGAATAACTACCAGCTTTATTTTATAGTATAACTATGTTTTTTGTAATCATGAATGGGAAGTGTTAACAAGTTCTATTTTAAATAAATCAATTTTCAGATTTTGATCAAAGGAAATGCAGAATGCATAAAAGGCATCATCTTTTTAACTGAGAAAAACATTGAAATATTAGGAGGCCAAGTTGAGCATCTAGTGGAAGAAAATTCACAAATAAATGTTTTGCATAAATTTCTAATGTAAGTGGAAATATGAAAATGGCTTATTACTAGGCCCACTAATAATTTGTACTGTACATATAATTTTTTTGCTTTTGATCAGGAAATCCAAGAAACCAGAAGAGGGGGATGGTCCAACGATACAAAGTGTTAGACAAGGCAACCAAATGGTTAATAACGTGCGTGAAAGTGGTTATAGCTCAAGCACTTACTCAGATAAAGAAAATCAACAACAAAATATTGAAAATCCTAATAGACAATGGAATCAAAATCTACGTACTAACATTGCATCAAGCAATCAAAGAGGAATGCGATCAGATACAACCACCAATCCAGTATGTAGGATTGCACCAATGGTCTCCACACAAACAATTTCACAGAACCAGAATACAGGAATTGATGAAGTGGGGGCTGATGAAGTTCTGGCAGAATTTTGGGATAATGACGATGAGGACTTTCTTTTGGCCAACTTAAATAGTGAAGTGAATACTGAACAAGATGGAACACCTAGTTTTGAAATTGATGGTTTTAGAGATGAAATAGATGTTGTCATGGATGATCTAATTCTTAGTGGTTTGAATGAAAGAGAAATTATGGAATTAAATGAAAGAAAGAAACATGAGAAAGAGCTAGCTGAGGAGGAGGAGAATCACAGTTCATTTGAATTAATTGATGAAGATTTGGAATGGCCACTCTATTAACAGTCTCACTATACGAAGTACGGTATTTTATAGGTATCAGTTTAACAACTTCACTGCTGATAATGATTTTGAATGGTCAAGCCAGATGTAGTTGTGTTATAACAAATGCTATTAAGCATTATGAACGTCCTACAAAGTACTTGATAGCATCCAGTTAATATTCTGATTTTGGTTAAGGTTCATAAACCTGGGGTGATACTGATACTCAGACATTTGTAAGTGTTCTGTTTGTCATAACAAACTCCAAAGCCAATTAAGACTAGGCACTCCCACATTATGAATGTCCTACAAAGTACTAGACAGCATCCAGTTAATATTCTGATTTTGGTGAAGGTTCATAAACCTGGGGTGATACTCGGACATTTGTAAGTGTTCTGTTTGTCATAACAAACTCCAAAGCCAATTAAGACTAGGCACTCCCACATTATGAATGTCCTACGAAGTACTAGACAGCATCCAGTTAATATTCTGATTTTGGTGAAGGTTAATCATACACCTGGGACTATTCTGAGTTTTGTAAGTGTTCTGTTTGTCATTATAAACTTCAAACTCAAAGCCAATAGACTGTGTCCTTGAATCTGCCCCCACACATCCTATATCACACCCATACCTCCTGCACACACCTACATCCCCACATACCACCCCCCACACACAACATATAAATATTCTCATCTCTGTGCCAGCTTACAGGATCCTAATGTGAGAGTGCTGCATAGGCAGTGTTTTGGATAGACCAAAGTGAAAGTGAAAAGGCTGTAAACTGCTAAGATTTTTAGTAACAAAACACTGATGACAAAGCAGTTCAACACCTTTTCACTTTGCTATATTCTTATACCCAACTCAGAAGGGAGTAGAGCCATAGAGGAGAATGGGGAGAGGAGACCTTAGATGTCATTTAATTTTCCCACCCCCTCAATGAACTTGAGCACTTCCTGAATTTTGAAAGAACAAATGACTCAAAGGAAAAAAACTCAAGACAAAAGAATTTATTTCATAACTTATTTCTTTGAAGATAATTATTTTCATACATGGTCTTGCATTCTTAAAGTTTAAATTAAAGGGTTCTAAGATATGGAAAATAAATATCCTGAATTAAATGCATGAGAGGGTTAATATACTGTTGTGACTTGATTCTTGGGTATTAAATTAATACTAGATATAAAAAATAATCGCCCATATATTTATCTTTCAAAGCCAGGATAATCTAATGCGGTTAGGAACCTGGGAAGGATAGTATTTATGTTTGGAATTCAGAATTTGAAAAATGCGCTGATCATCGGCCGCGATCGGCTGCAGTGCTGTCGTCATCACATCGACACTTTGCAATCTCGGGCGTACCCGAAGCTATGGACCAATGAGAGCAAAGATGTGTAAACATTCCTTGTCGGGGCAATTATCATAAGCACACAGCAGGAACCCAAGCTACAAGATTTTCCGAGCGGTTTTATAATACTCGATCAACTAAATCGAAGGGGTTGATTATAAGAAAGCTTCCATGAGAGTGTTTTACGGAAAGATCTAGTGTACGTGAAGAGGTAATCGCGGGGAAAATGGACCCAGAAAGAGAGGAACTGGAGCAATTGATCGAAGATTGGAATACCAGTCGCTTGGATATCTTTGCAATCAGCAAACCCGACGATGTAAGTTTCTTTATTTATCCTTGTCGATTTCATGGCTAACATTGTGGTTTATTAAACTGCTACATGGTTGAAACCACAATATCCAATTGCTTTTTCTTAATCTTTGGTTTAGAACTTAGATTTCTATGGAGTTATGAGATTTTACTTTCAAGAACCGGGAGCGAAGGATAGAAAAGTCGCTACAAAATGCATTCGAGTGAACAGTGCGGATACGACAGAAGAAGTCATGAAAGTTTTGGTGTCGAAGTTTCATCCTGACTTGAAAATGCTTACAGTGCCAAACTATTCTCTTTATGAAGTACACGAGACTGGGGCAGGTAAATCAGGGGTTTTTTTATTACTAAGAACAATCACTTGGAATTGTACTGAAGATCTTCAAGACTTCAGTATGATTTCATCAGTGTTTTCTGAAACGATGTTAAATGGCTTATCGTTAAACCTTAATACCGTGCAGTCCAATATATTCTGTAGCATAGTCTAACAATTTTGTAATCATTTTACTAATTTCAAAGTTGTTTGAGAATGTCAGATTGGAATCGAAACGTTCTAATTTGTGTTTTGCAACATTTTGTTGTGTGGTTACAGTCACATCACGAGAAGCCGAAATATATTTCTTGCCTTTCTTTCTAGGCTTCACGTAGCTTTAGATTTAGAAGTCAAATATTTCTCACAAGTCTTGTGATCCTGTTATTAAAATCCCTGACGATCTTATTTCAATAACAAGCGATAACCTCAAGTCGTTGTCTTGAGGGGAAATTTGGCATTGGATCCCCAACTCACAAGCTGCGGGTTTTTTGGCAGGTCTCCCATACTTTACTGTATACATGTATATAATTTGAGTCACTATGAATCAAAAGTTTGCGAATATTGGAACACTTTTTTATCAAACCCTACCCTGCTAGTAGTTCGGTAGTTTGATATACGCTAAATTAAGATAGTTTTCTGGACTGCTGCTTAAACTAATAGCCTCATTTCCAGCGTAGAAATTAATATTAAGTTTTGATGATATTAGAGTCGAAGCATTGCATTTCACGACCAAACAAAGTTATTAAACAATCTAATTTGAGTCAGAGCCTCGCTTTGTGTATTTTTAGTTGATTTAGAAATGAGATTATTCTATAAAACCTTTTCTTGCTAGAGGAGGGAAGATAGTTTTTTCTTTTTGACATCAAATAAATTTTTTAAAGTAATACAAATAATAAATATTGTTTTGTTTGATGAGGCCATTTCACGGCTTTTTTTTTTCACAACGTCAGGTTTGCATGAAATGGATGAGTTAATATTAGCTTTGTGGCTATGTTTGTGGTCAAAACCTTCTTTGGTCTAAAGAAAATAGGTTCTAGTATGAGTGTGGTTTTCAATTTCTGGTTCAGACCACTGGTTCAGACTACTGATGACCTTTTAAGGATATTCAGTATAAATTTTGTTGTTGATTTCAGATTATATTTACATATTCTATATGTTGGCATATATTCAACCATATTCTCTCTCATATGTAGCTCAAAATTTGTTAATAACTTTGAAGAGATTTTTGATGAAAATATTCTTACGAATCAAAAGATTTCTTTCTCAGTGTATATAAAACTATTTTTTTCTCTGAAGTTGTTGTATAAAAGTCCTGAGTAATGTCAGCTGTTCAAAACTTAAGTGCTATATCACTTGCCCCACTTGTTAGCTTTAGTCAGTCTATTAATTAAAAAGCATCATGATAGTATTTTTGTGTTCTAGTTTTTTCTTCGGGTTTTTATATACTGGTACTTACAGTCTTTGGTAAATATCCATTTTATTGAGCTGAGTCTTTTTTTTTTTCAAAAAGTTATGGTTAGTTGTCTGCTGAGATTTCAGAGAATGACATTGGTAGGGAATTTTATTCTAAAAAATATCAGCAGTTAACCACACTTTACTTTTTTAAACCTTCACTGAGACCGATTTAGACATCTTTTCCCTATAACTGTCACAAGCAACCTGCTTACAACATGACTTACATACCATTTACACAACGCAATTTGTGTTGTAGGTATGGCAAGAGCAGGTTGTGCTGTCTAAATCAGCCTTTAATTTATTCTTGCTAATACTTTGTATTTAAAGTTTGTAAGCCAAGATTACTCCACAACTTGTTACAAGAAAGCCTGTACTGTAGCTATTATTTAGCAAATTGTTTGCATCTTATAATTGGTTGTGATTTCATAATCCTAGTATGCCCCTGGGGCACATTTCTGGTTCATTCTAAGGACTATCTTTTCTAAAAGAGGCTACTTCTCAACTAACTCAAGTAATACATGTATTATATTGATATAATATTGGCCTGTGTTCTGAATATAGTTATTCTGTCTTCTATATTCAAGCTAAGTTACAGGCTGTTTTTTAGATTAAAATAATAATGAAATCTTAACTTTCAGTAAAAGAGATTAATAGTTGTATTTCAATCTTCAGAAATATGTGATGATTAACAAGGAATGCCCTTTGATGTCAACAAGTGTTATAAGTGACATATTTTGTGTGTCCAAGTACTGAATTATTTCTTGTGTTAAATTTGTTATATTGCATACATGCTGAATACTTTGCATATTTCAAAGAAAGTTAGATAAACACTGGCAAAGGGTTATTATCTCTGATTGGTAATGGTATTCAATGAGGAAAAAGTGATTGTTATGATAAGGAATAAGTGAAGCCCTGAAAAAAGTAGAGTGCTGTGTAGGCAGTGTTTTGGAACGAGCAAAGTGAAAAGATGGTAATAAAACATACAGGTATAATTGTTTCTGACAAGAAGTTAATGTATGCCCATGGCATAGGCATAGTCTGGTTATGTAACTTCTGTGTGAGTGGAATGTTTTAATTTACTGTATTGAGAGATCTTTTTAGACCTGATGTGCCAGGGACACTGAGATCAATGTCATCTTTTCAGCACTACTGCTGTTTTAAGTTATGGTGGTGATGTGTGTGATAGCTGTTTTGATATTGTTCTTCTATTTGCACCCTTTTTTTAACTCCTTGTTTTGTGTCCATGGTCAGAGTTTATGGTGGGATTGAGCCTATAGACTTTGTGTTTGACACTGGTGTTTGCTAAACTGCAGTTGTAGTCATCCTCTATGTGTTGTCCAAAATAATGTAAACCCAGCAGTTGTGTGTAATATAAAAGGCATTCCTTTTATTTATTTTGTTTGTTTTTTACTGACATTTAGAAGTCCACAAATTGGAACCTGATCAAAAGCCATTGTACGTTCAGTTGTACTGGCAGCAGTCTGATCGTGACGGTCGTTTCTTGCTAAAAAGTGAAGATGATCAGATGACACAATCTCTCTTTGATGCTGATGAATCTGAACCCAACTTAGAACGACGGTTATCAAGAAGAGAGAAGAAGAAAAAAAGGCGTGAGCTGGCTAAAAAGGCTTCAGAAGACAAAGACAGCAGTGTAATAGCAAAGGAACTCTATGGTGATCGTCCTTCATCATTGCTTACGAGAAGTCTGTCCAACCCAGAAGCTGTAATGAAAATGCGTCGAAAGAAGCGTCTTGAAGAGAAACTAAAGCTATATTCACAAGATCCGGAGAAGACTGGGGGAGGTGGTGGACCATTACGTATATTTGCTGAAAGTCTTCAACCAGAAATTCCATATAAAACTTTATTATTTGCAAGTGATGATACGACTGAAACTGTCCTGAAAACTGCTTTAGAGAAATACGAAGTACCAGCAGAGGAGATGGAGTTATATTGTTTAACCATGGTTACAATTGCTCCTGGTAACCATAGTGATGCTGAATCACCTGGAGTGAAAGAACGTGTGGTTCATGAAATGGATTGTCCTTTGGCTATTGCTGCATCATGGCCAGAAAATAAAGGTGAACTTCGATTCTATTTGAAGAAAAGGGAAAACATGCCTAAACGAAAGCAAAAGCCTCCCAAAAGACATGATGATCTGGCTCGTGTAAGGTAGGTGTTTGTAGTGGAACTTTTAGGAATCCTTCACACAGGAAAATCAGGATTTATACTCTCACTTTTGGGATACTGGTTCACTGTTTCTTTACAATTGTGATTGGTTTGTTTTTAGAACTGCTGGACCCCTCCATAGCCCTTCTCCCCTCCATAGCCCTTCTCCCCTCCATAGCCCTTCTCCCCTCCATAGCCCTTCTCCGAATGAACAGAGCCCTCCTCCAGCTGCTACTCAGGAAACATCATTTGATGTTACAGAAAATCCCCCACAAGTAAAGGTAATATTTAAGTTTCTTTAATATAAATCTTTCCCTTTTTGTAAAACACAATCTGATAAGGTCAAAATTGCTTTCATTTCTGGCTAAACCCAAGCTATATTACATGTACAGTAATGTATAACACATCATTCAAACTATGAAATGTAGAAAGTATTTTTAAGGAATAATTTATATTTTTAGGAGGCCATCCCATCACCTGTTCATATTGTGGATTCTGCTCGTGATCTACCAGCAACTCTAGAGTTTCGAGAATCTGGAGAAGATGCATTCTTTGCTGTTGTTGTCAGTGAGGTTAATGGCTTGGCAGTTCATTTTAAACTTGCTCCAACATACACATTGTACATGTGTTGCCGATATCGGTTATCACCAAAGTTTCGTCCAGATTTTCCACCAAATAAACGACGAGAAAAAGTTGCTATGACAGCAAAAAAGGTGGCAAATATGATGTGGCAAACCGTGAAGGTTAGTGAAAGCCAAAATGTTGTCTTTCCAATGGCAATAATAACTTGTCTAGCCTGCGTTTTTCAGACTTTTTTTTCTGTATATTTTTCTGGAGAAATTGTGAGCCCCAGGTTCTGGTTGGGATCTCTGATCAGAGGAAGATCCATTACTGGTTCCCTTGAAAAGTATTCAAACCTTGTGATGAACAGTGAACACAAGTAATAATTCAATACTTTTTAAATGTTTCAGGAAAACAATGGTATGGCTGGGCATTTAGCATTTTGGATGGCAAACTCTTCAGAATTTCTTCACTTTTTAAAACAAGATGCAGAACTCTCGACAATGACTGAAGAAAGTCAAAAAATTCTTGCTCATACGACCCAGCAAGCATTCCGATCACTTGTACAATCCATTAAAGCCGAACTTCAAGGTTGTCTGCCAGCATTTCTTGATCCGTCTGATGAAAATTTTGACGAAGGTGGTGAAAATGAAGGAGGTGAGGAAAAATTTGATCCCAGTGAAGGTTACCTCTCAACAGAGAGAAGTTTTAGAGTTAAACATTATGGCCCTCATGGTCAGCCCCTTGGTGGAGATCAGTGGATGGGTAAGGATGATGGTATTATCTTTACATTATTTAATATTAAAATTATTTATCAGTTAAGGTTGCAAATTCATGGTCATGTATGCATATTTTTCTTTCTAAATGGCAGCTTTTGCACATGAAATGTCAAGGCTTGAAATTTTAAATTTTCGGCAGTATCCAAGAGGATACCAGGTTTCTGAATTTGGTATCCCTCCTTGAAATCTAGTATCCTACTTTTGAATACTAAACATCTCAACTTTTGCAATAGCCTGCAGTTACGTTACGTTTGAAGACCTTACACTACATTCTAAAACATAACGCTACATTCTAAGACATTACGCTATACATTCTAAGACGTTACGTTACATTATTAAAGAAATACCAAAGGTTTTCCGTGTTTGGATACTCTGATCCAAACACGCGGGAAATTGCGAGACTGGAGAAAAGCGTATTATAAAATAACATGTATACTACGCGAGCCCGGATTGGCCAATTGCCGTGTTTGGATCAGAGTATCCAAACACGGAAAATTCCCGCCAAAACGATTTTTTGAAAATGTCGGACAGTATATCATATTCACTTGTGATTATTTTATAAAAGAAATACCAAATGGTTTTTTCCGTATTTGGAGACTCTTATCCAAACACTTGGGAAATTGCTCGACTTTCGAAAACCTAAAAACACTCGCCTACGGCTCGTGTTTTGTTACGCTTTTCTCCAGTCTCGCAATTTCCCGCGTGTTTGGATCAGAGTATCCAACACGGAAAACCATTTGGTATTTCTTTAACAAAACACGAGCCGTAGGCGAGTGTTTTTAGGTTTTCGAAAGTCGAGCAATTTCCCAAGTGTTTGGATAAGAGTCTCCAAACACGGAAAAAACCATTTGGTATTTCTTTTATAAAATAATCACAAGTGAATATGATATACTGTCCGACATTTTCAAAAAATCGTTTTGGCGGGAATTTTCCGTGTTTGGATACTCTGATCCAAACACGGCAATTGGCCAATCAGGGCTCGCGTAGTATACATGTTATTTTATAAAAGGCGTTACTTCAGATTCTGTGGCTGTGCGCTATCGAAATTTTTATTGTACCCCTTTGGGATACTGAAGTTTCTTAACTTCTAGAATCCAAAACGAAAATCTAGTATCTCGTGAATATCGGGATACCGCAAATTTCAAGCTTTGAATGTAGTTAAAGTTATGCTATGGTACATACATGTACTGATTGATTTACAGCCTTAAAAAAAAAAAACTTTTATATTTATTTATTTATTTACTCACTTTATTAACAGGAAAACGAAAGAAAGCTTCTCGACCCGTCTTAGGTGACATTCTACATACTTTGTCTTCTGCAATGTCACTGCTACGGCGTTGTCGTGTGAATGCAGCGCTTACAATCCAGTTGTTCTCACAACTTTTCCATTATATGAATATGTGGTTGTTTAATCGTATGGTACTAGAGCCTCAGCTTAGACTTTGTACAAGGGCCTGGGGCATCAGGTTGCTGGAAAGACTGGGGAGAATTCAAGATTGGGCAGAACATCTTGGTCTTGAGTTGGCTGCAGAGTGTCATTTGGGCAGAGCCACACAGGTAATATATTAATATACCATAAATTATAATAATACTGTATACCATAAATTATAATAATCAGGACCTAAAACAGGATCCCTCAGTATCTTGTCAGGATCTTGTTGAAAGATCTCAAGTACCTAGGTTCTGAAAGGTTTTTATTGTAACCATGCTAACCCTATTTATTATTTTCTTCACAGGCTGCTTTTCTTTTACAAGTTCCAAAGCAAGACTCGACTGCGATATCTTCCCATTGTTATAAACTAAACTCTCTTCAATTGCGCCAGTTGCTTGAATTCTATCAACCAGAAAGAGATGAACCAGCAATTCCATTAGAGCTTATTGATAATGCTGTAGCCGTAGCTGAGGGCACTGCGGACGCATTGGCTCGCAGTGAAGGACAAGAAGTACGATTAGAAGAAGAACCAGATCTTCATCTGCCTTTCTTACTTCCAGAAGATGGCTACTCATCTGAACTAATTCGAGGAGTTCCACCCGGCTTACGGGAATTCCTAGAGCCTTTAATTACACCAGGTATATACATAGTACACCAATATCTAAATTGTTTGTTTCTTTGATTATTTCAATTTCTAGAGAAACACCAATATGTGTTTCCAGCCTATTTTCTTCATAAAGTGTATCATGTTTTCATTGATTATGGGTTTTTTTCAAGGTCTATGTCGTCTTACCATTCAACCCAAAGCATCTGGTCTGTGGACCGTTCATTTCAAGAGAGTTGCAGGTACGTGGTTGCTTTGTCTTGTGATTGATTGATTGATTGATTGATTGATTGATTGGCTGGCTGGCTGGTTGGTTGGTTGGTTGATTGATTGATTGATTGATTGGCTGGTTGGTTGGCTGGTTGGTTGGTTGGTTGATTGATTGATTGATTGGTTGGTTGGCTGACTAATTGGTTCATTTGGTTGGTTGGTCAACTAATATAAATATTTTCATGACTAAAGTAAAATATTTATGTATTTTTTAGATTTAGAAAGTCCTTCACCAGAGGTATTTAAATTTAATTTATATTAATATATTTTCGACCATTATTTCAGGTGTAGAATTCTTTACTAATTTCTACAATTCTAGAATACTGTACATTATAGAATACACTAATTGTAGCTCAGATTCTTAATTAGAACTTCCTTTTGTCTTAGCCTTCACCTGACAGAGAAGTGATTACCATCAACAAAGGAAACAAGGGAATGGGTGTCAGTATTGTTGCAGCAAAGGTTTGTTGATCACAATACGTCTTTTTGCTAAATACAATATACTAATAATACATTACAAGTTGTTTTTGTATAATAATATTAATTTCTTTAAGGTCTTTCTTTTCAGGGTGTTGACCAAGAACGCAGTGGAATATATGTGAAAGAAATTGTAGAGGGAGGTCCAGCTGACTTGGTGAGTCGACGTCAAACAATTAAGTGTATTTTAAATTTTAAATTTACAATAAATGTAAGAACACATCACACTCTCTCAATGTACATTGTTTTCAGTTTAAATGTGTTTCTTACCGTGTAGTTCTTGCTAGAATTATCCACAATGAAATTATTTTTCATTATAATGACTTGTCTGGTCCTTGAAGAGCTTATACAGCTCACAAAACGTTAACGAAACATCGCCAAGCGAGTTCGCCGCCATTACCGCCAAATGCTGAAGAACGAAGACAACTTTAGAATGGAAAGCCGCTGGTCAATGAGACCTGGCCAATATGAACGCTTAGAATAATCGTGATAGCCAATCAGAAAACCGATACAATTTTTTCTTAGAATTTACCAATTAGAATTTAGGAAAATCTTAGAACTCATTTTAACTTATTGTGTATTGTAGGATGGACGATTGAAGCCAGGAGATCAAATACTTGATGTCAATGGCGAATCTCTTGTTGGAGTACAGCAAGAAGAGTAAGTTCTGTGGCAGTGTAAATTTTCAGAAATATTGTAATCATTATTTAGTAAATCAAATATTACTTTTCTCGTTGGTGATTATGATTTTATATTATTTAACGTAATTTTTTATGATGTCATTATTTTAGTGCTGTAAAATACTTAATCAAATCTGGTTCTGTGGTTAACATGACTATTTCGAAGAGAGCTGTCTGGCAACAGGGTCTAGCTGCCTTGTTAAATAAACCTGCTGTTGCTAACAAACCCGGTATGTGTACTTAATTAGGATTACTTACGCCTACTTACACAAAAATCTCGGAAATTCACCATCTTTTCACTTTGCTCTTATTATAATTTTAGCTCTTCAAAACTGGGGTTATTAGAGGGGCCTAAAAGAGGGAGGGGCTTGCTAGGGGAAGTGTACGACTTAGTTCTATCAATTAAATTGCGGAATGGAATGTAAAATTAGAATAGCTGAATTCAGTATTCACCTGGCTGCACTGGGAATTTATTTCTTGTTGTGTTTTTTTACTTCAGTTGAAGCAGAAGCAAGTAGAAGTACAGTCAACCAAAATGCCTTCTCTTCACCGAAGAAAGATGTACCTCGAGCACCTCCTAGGTACCGTCCTCCGCAAGACTCTCCACAGCGATCTTCTCCTCCCCGTGCCACCCTCGTCGTTCCAGAGAACACACAAGGACCACCCAAACCAGAACCTCGCACGAGAAGACGCAGTCCTTATGATGGTGGTCAATACAACGACTGGAAAAATCAAGTGCGTAATGATGGAGGTCCTGAACAGGTACTAACTTATTGAAATCATTTTAGTAAGACAACTAATCATCATCAGAGTTTAAGAGTTCAATGACTGCGGGATAATCATCCTTATTTGCAGCGGTCGTTGAATTGCGAAGGATGCAGATGAACGTGGCGGAGTCGAAGGCATATCAAAGGTGCTTCACCGAGCACAGCTAAGTTTTGATTTTACGGCGCGCTAACCGCCCGGACCATCCGTGCTTTTCTGATTATGTTTGCAGTGTACACACGCATGGCGTCAACAGAGCACTTTACGCATGTCCTTATTGGTTGAATCTTACGTAACTACTGACGTGAGCAAGCATGCTTTTAGAATGTTATACTTTTCTTATGTTTAGGCTAATGTTAACGTGACTGCAGCGAAACCTGTCGTCGAGTATCAGTTGGACGATGTTCCCGTAGGAAGAAAGCCATATGCAGCTGCCGTACCTTACGCCAGTCCACAGGAGATTCAAAGACGTCAGAAAGAAATGCAACAACGTAAGGTGGAGGAAGAACGAAGAGAGCAAGAACAGGAGAACTTTGAACGAGAGAGGATTAAGAGGGAACGTGAAGAACGTGAAGAAAGAGAACATCTGGAACGCGAGAGGATCAAGAGGGAGGAATTGACTCGCCGAGACCAGGAACGAAAAGAACGAGAGGAACGAGAAAGGATACAGCGGGAGGAGTTGGAACGTCAAGAGCGCGAACGAGTGGAACGCGAACGAATGGAACGCGAACGAGTGGAACGCGAACGAATGGAACGCGAACGTATGGAACGCGAACGAGTGGAACGCGAACGAATGGAACGCGAACGGATGGACAGGGAACGGTTGGAGCGGGAAGAATTGGAACGCAAGAACCGTGAAGAGTGGGAGAAAAGAGAACGCGAACGAATTCAACGAGAAGAAAGGGAAAGAGAGCAACGAGAACGGGAAGAACAAGCAGAAAGAGAGAAAAGGAAATTACAAGAGCGAAAAGGATTGGATGAAATGTCGCGTCGTGAACGAGAATTGGAATTGATGATCGAACAGAGACGTCGTGAGAAAGAAAGACGCTTGCAAGAGTTGGAACGACAACTTGAGGAAGAAAGGGCTGAAGCTGAGCGGATGGAACAAGATTACCGTGATCAATTAAGAAAAGAACGAGAAGAAAGAAAAGATCAACAGAGGAACCCGAGACCTGCACCGGGGGGTAGTGCTCAAGTACAGTATCTTAGCGAGAGGGTGAATGGTCGGCATATTGATGAGGACAAACGAGAAATGATCAGGACGGGGGAGGCTCGAGCAAACCAACCTATGGATTACAACAAGAGAGCACCCCCCCTACACCAAGATTCCTTTGACATGGATCCTGTGGAAATTGAAAAACAGTTTCAGGAGCGTCTTGCGAAGGAGTCGGCGAATGATCAACCTGATGGGGATTTTGTTACAGTTATTCGTGTTCCAGTACAGGATAACTGGGAATCTCGTGGTGGGGTTAACGGGGGTAACAGGGACACGAGGACAAAGCAGGAACATGATGGTGAAAGTACAACGCGAGTGCGTGTGGATTGGCAGAGGGGTGAAGAAGATAAGAATCGAAAAGAGATGCAATGGAGACGCGAACAAGATGAACAGTTAATGCGTGATTATCAGCAACAAAGAGTGCCTGACGGTGACACCTATCGACAACAACCCGCAGGTTCAGGCGGCAAACCAATCTACCTGCGCCAGCCTGGTGAATGGGAGAAAGACGAAGAGCTCCGAAGACAACGCGAGGAAGACGATCGACTTCGTGAAGCGAGAGACAATCAACTTCGCAATCGGATCATCGAAAAACCCGAGGAAGACGAAGACAATCGGAACATGCCGTATAATGGTCGGACGAGGCGAGTGAAGTTTGCGAGCGTGCGTACTGAGATTGTACAACCATCACCAGACGCAGAATTATCAAAAGCTGGCGTGAAATTCGTTCACGATGGAAAAGTAGAAGATAGCGACGATGAGGAGGAAGAGGGATTCCCCAGACCACCTCCCCCAGTAGATCATGATGATGAAGCTCCTCCACATCCACCACCGCCCGAAGATGGTGGTAATTACTACCAGCGTCCGAAACCACCTCCGAAACCACAATACTTAGTGAGTAATAGCATGAATGGTGCTCCCCCAGACTATCCTTCCTATAGAGACAATGAGGCCCCTGTTTTGAGCGCTCTGCCGCATTCCCGATTGATTGAACAGGAGATGGGTTATGCAACATATCCCGGCCGGCAACAACACAATAATAATTACCCGGTACCAAAACCCCGGGTTTCCCGTAATTCTGATCAGTTCATTCAATCACCGAGCCCGGACCAAGCGAAATTACCGTTCAAAGATAAGATGAAAATGTTTAATGAAACCACACCACCGAAAAAACAGACAACCTCGAGATGGGAAAGAGATCCGAAACCATGGATAAATGGCGACTCATTATAATAAAGTCGCCATTTTCTACGAATATTCTCAAGTACTTCGTCTACGCTACCATAAAGTGATTCCTAGAACTGAAGACGTTTTTTGGAAAGAAAAAAGGAATCTCGGATTTTCTTTTTTGAAAAGATGTAAATTAAGCTAAAAACATGTTTTGGTGGCGTTCCCATGATTATTATCATTCACGTCTTAAAGAACTTTATATACTTCGAATTTTCGTGGCAAATTTTCAAGGAAATTTTATGGCTTCGTATTTGCCAAGGTTTATATACACACACGCTAACACTTTTAGAAGAAACGAACTATTTTAGAAGAATTTTTTAATGAATTCAATATCATAATACAACATTATTATGCTATTTTGCAAGTTTTAAACTGAGAGAGCATTAAGATATTTTAGCTACCAGAGTTTTAAGTGTTTCTAAAATATTGTTCCTCAATCTGACCACTTTATTTGATGAAATTTGTTGGAAACTTGCAGTTTTGAAAAATTTTGTAATACTTTTCTCAGTTTAACCCTCGCGAAATAAAATGGTACAATGTTTAGGGATAAACAGCAAACTAATACTATTGCTATGGCAATTAGTTTTACCAACCAGTAAAGTTCTCTTGAGGATACACAGTATTTATTTATATAACTTTGTAAGCTGTAGCAGGATATAGACCATTAAAAAATGGCCGCCAATTCTTTTATATACATATAAATTAGCCCTTATGAAACTCGTTTTCATGTGGGAAATTCAAAAGAATTTTTACTTTAAAACGTGGTCATAAGGGCTAATTTATATGCACATAAAATAATTTTAATTCGGTGGCCATTTTTGAATAAGGTCTATATGCCAGAAGTGCTATAGATCTCTTGCACATGACATCAAAACGGTCCATTTGGAGGACAACTTCAAACTCTCGATGTTCAACAGACTGACGGAGCGAATTATTAGTCAAAATTTCATTGTTTGGAAGCATTTGTCCTCCACCAATAGACATTTTCGTACAAATATTTGTACAATTAAGATCAATGATTTTACTGGCGGGTGTTGCGCACGCATCATTTTGGCGGGCTTAACTAGAAGCTGCTTTCCCGATTGTCCACCTTTGCTGGCTGTGAGGTGCTGGTATGCCTCAAATAAAATTATAGGAAATATAAGACGTATTGATTTGTTGTCAAGAGAGCCTTTATTGGTCGGTCCAAAGTTGTAAAATGTTGAAGTTTTAATCCTGATGTAAATATTAAACGTATGATTTTCCACAATGGCAGGTTTTGCCTATGAATGTGTATTACTTTAAAATGGTTACCCCAAATTTCTACTTCTGTTTCAAATTTGCGCAACAGAAAAATATGTAGAACAAATAAAATCCCAACGCAGCCAGGTAAAGAATCCGTCATTGTTTAAAGCTACTCTGGCTTAAAAGTTTTTTAAACGTAACTTATTAAAAAGTTCCTGTTGATGACCTGCCTCCTCCGCAGGCGTCTCTTCAGGATTTATTATATAAACGCATTTATACAGGCAAATATTAGTTAAATTAAAACGCATCAAACGACGCGCGCGCGCGAAAGACTAGGAGCACTGGGACGTGCGTAAGCCTGGGACTCCCTGCCCAGGATGCTGAGAACTCGCGAAAAGAAAAATATAACGGAGACATCTGGGGTACGAGCATTGAACTAAAAATAACTGGAACGCTACGTTCAGTAATCTGCGCATACAAATCTTGAAGCCAAAATTTGACTCCCATGAAGCCAGTTTTGACTCCCAGACACGCACTTCCACGCGTGTTTCTACTTTTTTTGTTTTGGCCGTGTTTGTTTTTTTCGTGGAAAGGCTGGGTACGACTTGCATAATTTGGCTTCAAACTTCCGGTTGAACGTAGCGTTCCAGTTATTTTTAGTTCAATGGGTACGAGGCAGGTTGATGACCATTCAGTAGTCCGGGAGGGCAATTTCCTCGAGGGTTTATTACCCTTAGGTATGAACATTCGTTGACATGGCAACCACTTATAAACATCAAAATGTCCGGCTTTTGTGCACGAGTGTTGGATATTTGGAATTTTTGAACCATTTTCTTTTTATATAAATGTAAGTTTTAAAACCTGTAAGTACAATGGCGACAAAAACGCCGAAAAAGAAGGACTCTAAAGAGCGTGTTTCTTCATCTACAGCTCCAAAAATCGCTCCAGAGTAAGTAGAAAATTCAATTTTGAACCTCTTCAATTTTGCACATGTGGTTTTTATCAAATAATTCAATGTTGTTTATTTGTCCATGATATTAGATATCAATCACTTTTGGCGTGCAACTGTTTGCAGTATTTGCTAGAATGTAATTACATACCGTACAGGAAATATTCAAAATTTGCTGGGGCTTTGAAAACACAATTTATATATTTCAATCTGATTTGTATGTGTTACTCCTTCATTTTTACCTCATAATCTTGACATTTTTACCAAATTCAGATGATTTTGTTTGTAAAGAATCGTTGGCAGATTGCCTGCGGTACTAAATAATCAAAAACAGTAACCCGAGATTCACGTTTGTCTAAATAGTTAGGGAAGACAGAAGTTGACAAACAGACAAATTATTAACTTAACCCCAACCTTTGGTGTCCGTTTACAATTACTTTGACTAATGGTTTTGGCTTCAGACCGTAGTACAATCGTCATGACGCTGTTTATATCAACGTTTAAGAAAGCTTTAATTGTACAGAAAGGATCTCTGAAAACTATGTTTTATTAGAAGAAATAATAAGTTCAGTTTTCTTTGCAAGCAAATGTCTCGATCAACGAGGTCTCGCTCCAGTTCATCAAGACCAAAGTAAGGCGCTGTCTTTTCTTGATTTTTTAACGAAATCTACCGCAGTTTGGACGAATTGTTTTGTTTCTTGGAATAAGTTTAAAGTCAAAAAAGTTACTAATACTTTTCTCTTAACATTACATTTAATAGTCTGTTGTTTCTTTGTCCCTCTTTTTATTTTTTGCCACTTTTCTTTAATTAAAATGACAGTCTACATGTACAGTACCAGTAAGACATTTCTGACCATTTATATTATGAAACAATATTGGGGATTGGGCTACACACGTAAAAACGCGCAAGCTGTTACAGACTTGCAGCAAGTTGTTACAAGGCTGTTCAACAGGCTGTCACAGTCATGTGTTCACACTGGCTGTCCCAGTCTTGTTAACATGTCTGTAACAGGTTGCTGACAACTTGTAACAAGGCTGATGACTCCAACAGGCTGATGACAAGTTGTTCCAACAACCTGTTACCGCCCTGCACTCAACAAGTTGTTAACAGATTGATGCTAACAAGGTTGTAGCAGCTTCTTGAATGAACAGCATTGTTACAACCTGTTAACAGCCTTGCTACCGACCTGTTTGCGAACACATCCTGTTGACAAGCTGTGAGATTTTTACGTGTGTAGATCATGCATTTAGTCTGATTGCCCTAATCTGCTAAATTATGATTTTCCTTTTTATTTTTTGGGTCCATCGGTCACCATGCACTGTGTCCAAGAGCCAATATGTGTTGTATCAAATAATTTTATGATTATTCATTGATGTGACGTATGGTTTGAGTGTTTTTCCAGTCATCAGAAGGTTGCGAGTTTGAGCCTTGCTTGAGAACTTAGAAACTCTTCTGTATAAAATAGCTTTAAGAAGATTTACACGCAAGTAACTTTTTGTATCAGATTTGTGTTTGTCAGTAAATCATGATTTGTACTGTTTACTAGCTGGTACCGTACATCTACTGTTTGTAATAAATGAAAATAAATCAATAATTTACCTATAATCTATTGTCTATCTACAAGAATTAGTGAATATGTGTACAGTACATGAAGTTGAGTATGTTTCAATATTGCTTCTGATCAGGAATGTTTCAGAAAAGTATTTAATTTCAAATTTGAAAAGGAATTATACACTACTAGATTTTAATAAGTAACAAGTGGTTCATGTACAAGGTTCAAATGCATTGTTTTATTTATTTATAATTAAGAAACATCTGCTTTAATCCTTAATGTCAAAAACAATTGTAGGTTGACCTCTGAGGTGTGGTTGCCTAGCTACTAAATTGATGTGATAGCTTTCCTTCGAATATTTAATTATTATTTGCTCATTTAAGAGTTAATAATATAAACCTATCAAGCTTATATCAACATACACAGAAATATTAAATTTCAATATGACCATAGCAACACTATTCTAACTTATTATATCTGCACAACTTTATTGCAACATTTATGGCTATGAACTGATCAGAAATCAAAAAGTGTCTAATTGAGGATTTTTGTTATGCATAAAGTGGCTTCATTGACCATTCCTTTTCACAGCTCTCGATCACGAAGGTATATTCATTGGTTTATGTCAGATTGGAAATAAATTAACTGCATGTTATAGCAAAATATATAGCAGGATATTGTCTTGAAAATTATGTACTTGATATACTTTATTTTATAATATATATACTTCTAATGATTTGAAGTGGGTGACTAAATCTGAAATTGCATCATCTGGATTAGAAAGTTACCGTAATTACCAGATATCAAAGTCTTATGTGTGATGTTCTTTGATGCAGGCAATCAGTGTCCCAAGGATTGGGGAGCGATAAAGATGATAAGCTGGGAAAGAAAAGCATTAAGCATCCTATTACAATATGGCCAGAATGGAGTGACCAAGATATTGCTGCAGAAAAATGGGTAGGTGTACTGTATATACAGTATATACTGTAGTAAAATAATGGTACTGCCAGGAGCACCATTTATATGCCTTTGACTCAGCCACAATGATTCATCAAGTACATCCTTTGCAATTCAGCTGCCACTGGCTGCAAGAAATTGTGATTTTAGTAGCCCCTTGGCTAGTTCTTTCCTTTCTTGAAGAATATATTCATACTGGTACAGTACTGAACAAAATTTTAAGAATTGTTATAAAATATTATTATCAGGATATACCACACAAAGGAAAAGACAAGGAAAAAGGAAAAAGCCCAAATCTTGTAAGTAAAAGTTATTTAAAACAGAGTTGCTCTATTTTTGTGAGGGCAATTCATAGTAGTTGGTGAATGGCTTCACTCAAAAGGAAAAAGCCCAAATCTTGTAAGTAAAAGTTATTTAAAACAGTTTACTGCTCTATTTTTGTGGGGGCAATACAAAATAGTAGTTGGTGAATGGCTTCACTCAGTATTTCATTGCTTGTCACTTTGCTCTATTACTGGTATTAATCTACCAGATTGAGTATATCTTGCCTTGTATAATGTCTCTAGAGAATGGTTTATGTAGTTATTGGATAATTTTTTTAAATTTATTATTTTTATAATTTGTTTTCTCTTTTCAGCATGCTTTTGAGGATCCTGAGGGACGAGTTGATCTTCCACTAGCAGTTCAAGCTAATGTTGACTGCTGGAAAAGACCTGTGGATTTTATAGAAGACAGGGTACAATGTCGTACATTTATGTTTGATCTCACAGTTGATCATTGCTACAGCTTACTGTCTAGATACAGATATCTGGTGTCACTTGATTAGATCAAGATCAACCACATTTTTACTTCCATGGGCATGTCCTAGTATTTTGTCCAATCTGGCTACTTAAGTACTTAACACCACCTCTGGAAATTTAAGGATTAAAACCTTCCTACCTTGCAATCTTTAGAAGCTCTCCACCACCGTGTACGTTGGGTCTTGTGTTTGAATAAATACAATTTTTATTTCCAGGTTCCTGTAGTAATTGATCCTGACAGCTTGAAAGAGAAAGATATTGATTTAATATCAAGTAGTGACTGTGTTACTGATTCAGAGGTATTTCCAAATACATGTATAACACATCATAATTGTTTAAATATTAAAAATATTGTACTGCAGTTATAACTTATTAGCAATATATACAGTATAATTCTGCAAGATATACACAGTATAGTATTAGTACATTAAGAGTCAGGTGGTCATGCCGAGAAGGATGTGAGAGAGTGGCTTAAAAGGGGAGAATGTGCAAGAAAGAGTGAAGTGGAGGAAACAGCCTATAGGAAGCACTGGTCAACCTCTGCATAAATAGGGGAATTGCCAACATGATGATAAAAATGTTATTTGTTGTTGTTGTTGTAGTTGTGGTTGACCCCACTAATTGATTAATTGAATCAACAAATCAGTAATTTTGGTGATTGCCTTTACTAATAATGCTAATATTGATATCTCTGTTTGTCTGTTTATTTGTTTTGAGGTGATGCGTTGGATAATTGCTGATATCACAAACTTATTCAAACTGAAACCAAAAATTGAAAGTATTGAAGTGAAGTCAGTAAAAGATGTAAAAGAAAAGGACAAGGAGAAAGAGAAGGAGAGAGAGAAAGCAGACATGCTTCAGAATGAAGAAAGTATTTGGAAACCATGGCAACATATATGGCCAAAAGAAAAGAGCAAGAATGGTGTTTTTTCAGTGTGTAATCCAGGAGGGAAATATGTTATCAAAATATATTGGATGGTAGGTATATACATGTCAATTACAGATGGCCTCCTATACCAATGCGAGTCAAATCCTACCATGCAAGTCAGAGCCCCTTTCTGACCTACACAGGCTTTGGGAGAAATTGGGCTCTGCCAACAAACTCAATCTTCACCCCAAGTTTGGGGGGAGTCAATCAGGTTTTAAACTGGTCAAACAAGTTCTAGTTTATGAACACGCATAAGCAGGAAAATAACAAGTAACACATTAGAGCCTGGGCCCAAAATAGTATCTTGGCAACCGTTCATGCATTCTCAAAAAGAAATGTTGAGTTTGTTGGCAGAACCCATGCACTTTCCCCTGAAGCCTGTGTAGGTTGGAAAGGGGCTCTAGCTGACTCACAGGGTAGAGAGCCATACATACACATACACACACACACTGCCACCCCCCTCACAGCACCACTGAGTGGATATGGTGTGAGATTTTGTCAGTATACTTTATACTCGTAAACCTATTTTATTAATTGCAGGGCTCATGGAGGAAAGTTACTATAGATGACTGGATGCCATTCAACAGTGAGGGGCTACTCCTGTTGCCATCATCAAAGAAACCTTATGAACTTTGGCCAATGTTGTTAGCAAAAGCTTTACTCAAAGTTGCATCATTAGAGTAAGTAGCAGATAATGACCAAATTAATCCATAACCCACTCCTGCCTGAGCAGGCCAAAAACGAACCTTTTATCTTTTTACTCTGTCTGATGCCAGACAATTTTATTCATCAAAGGGAGAACCCTCAGATGTCCTAGGCAGCAATGGATTATTACCACTGAACCATAATATTATTTCTTTAGTTACCATGGTGGGGAAAAGTCGTGTGAATTTGGTGATTTTAGTGTCATTCAGTGTCTTACTGGTTGGATGCCAGAAGTTATACCTTTGAGGTATGGTAACATGGTTATACTGTATAATTGTGTGGTGAGTGGTAACTGATGGTCAATGCATGGTAAATGATGGTAACTGACCAATGTATGGTGGCTGATCAATGTATGGTAACTGATTGTGTGGTTTAAACTGACCAATGTACGGTAAAATAACCAATGTATGGTAACTGACCAATGTATGGTAACTGACTAATTTATGGTAAGTGACCAATATACATGTATGGTAACTGTATGGTTAAACTAACCATATTGAATAGCGATTGACCAATGTATGGTAACTGACCAATGTATCGTAACTAATCAATTAAGTCATACCAAAGTAGCAAGTTATTATATATTCATTTGGGGTGTTTAGGCGTGAACACAGCGGTGCCCTGTGGGAAGTACTTGGAAAAATCTTACCCCATTGGAAACTAGAGAACTCAATTACAGTGGAAGAAGCTAAAGAGGTTGTGAATGTGAAGAAAAAGGAAGAGAAAGAAAAGAAACAAAAAGAGAAACAAGAAAGAGGCTTTGCGTCTCAGACTACATCAGAACGATCTTCTGAACGAGAGAGTCGACTGCGAGACAAGGACAGTAAAGATCGATTTATTGGAAACGGCAGTAACGCAGTTATTAAAGAAGTCGTAAAAGAACCCGAATTTGCAGTATTTGCTTCTTATTCTAACCCTCCCAAGACACCATTGACGATATCTGTTCTTAAAGAAATGGTAGGCGCTGTTTTTTAGTTGAACACATTTTCATTGTAACTGATCATTTGCTTATTTGGTAACTAAAATGTAACTAACTGATAAATTAAGATGTTGCTAATTAAAATGTAACTAAGCTAGATGTTGCTAACTAAAATGTTGTTACATGTACAGTAACTAAAATGTTGTTAATTAAATGTTGCAAACTGAAATGTTGCTACATGTAACTAAAATGTTACTAATTAAATGTTGCTAACTAAAATGTTGCTACATGTAACTAAAATGTTGCAAATTCAAATATTGCAAACTGAAATGTTGCAAATGAAGATGTTGCTAATTAAAATGTTGTTTTTTGTGCAGGCTGATGCTTCTGAAAAGCTTCGGCAGTCTGGTTTATCTCACAACCACCCTCATTCAGTGATGGTCACATTACGTCGTGATTGTCCTTTAGTTGCTCCTCCGCCTCCCGTGGAAATACCAAGATGGAGGTTAATCCGGCAAAAGAAACGCAAACAACCTCGTGATCCCCGACTGATTCCAGCTGAACCTCCAAAAGAACCTCAGTTTCTGGAAATCACGTCTCCGTTTGTCAGTTACTGTGTTAGTCCTATCCCAGTTGGGAGAGTAAAGTAAGTTTAACTATTGGGATTACAAGTAAAACTAGAGAAACCCAAAATGTTCTTTGCCGTGCTGCGTTGCGCTATGTTGCGTTGCGTTTAGCCGCGTTGTGTTGCGCTATGTTGCGTTGCGTTGCGTTGTGTTGTGTTGCGCGTTGTGTTGCGCGTTGCGTTGTGTTGTGCTGTGTTGTGTTGTGCTGTGCTGTGCTGTGTTGCGCGTTGCGTTGCGCGTTGTGTTGTGTTGTGCTGTGCTGTGTTGTGTTGTGTTGTGTTGTGTGTTGTGCTGTGTTGTGTTGTGTTGTGTTGCGCGTTGTGTTGTGCTGTGTTGTGTTGTGTTGTGTTGTGTTGTGTTGCGCAGTGTTGTGTTGTGTTGCGCATTGTGTTGTGTTGCGCATTGTGTTGTGTTGCGCGTTGTGTTGTGTTGTGTTGTGTTGTGTTACGCTGTGTTGTATTGCATTGCGTTGCGTTGCGCTGCGTTGTTGTTTAATCTAAAACCTTTTCTCCATACTTTCCCGTAATTTCATCTTTATGTTTACCTGGTATTCCTCTAGAACTCCAATCTTCAAGAAATATCATCCTGATAAAGAGAACATGACTGAGATCTTAGAGGAAGGTGATAAAGGTGAAGATTTGACAAAAACGGTTGTTGAAGAAGGAGAAAATCAACCACCAGAGGAACCCAAAAATGACGAAATAATACCACCTGAACCATCTTCTGGAAAAGACGAGGTGCTCTACTTGAGATATTAAAATCTTTTTTTTTTAATTATACAAAAAATAGAAATAGGCTTCAGTGATGGATCCAGCTTGATCTGGTAGGGGGGTGCTGCAGGGGCAGATTTAGAATTTTTTTTAACCTTAGTGAAACCATTCCTAGTTTGAAATTTGGACCTCTGAAATGACATTTCCTGCATTCTGACGGTACTTTGAAGAAAGATTTAAAAGTTTTAAATCGTGTTTTTAATAGCGCATTTTATCAAACCTGGAAGGTGTCAAATAAATTTAGGGATAAAGTGGACGTTTTATTTTATTAGGGATATCACCAGGAAGCTAGACATTAGAAATGTGATTGACATTTTCAATGAAAAGCCACGTCGCATCCCACTGCAGCAAGGCACTGATTGAGTAATTGGCACCCCCGCTGCACCCCCTTGGCCAAGGGCCAGGGGGTGCGCACCCCCATGTAAATCCATCACTGATAGGCTTATCTCTTTTTTAAAACTATGAGTGAAAAAAGTAGAGTGCTTCGTAGACAGTATTTTGGATAGATCAAAGTGAAAAGGTGGTAAACAGCCGAGATTAGGTTTGATAACGAAGTACTGACGTTTTAATTAAGCTGAGCCCTTCATCAGAGTTTTAAATGTGATAAAATAAAGAAAAACGGGGCTTCTATATATGCCAAAAGGGTGACGTAGATAAAAATATCCAATCAAGTGTTCGGAAGCTAAACAAACTGATCTTAACATGTCTTAGTTGCAATTATTTTTTTGTGATTATTCTGCAGTTGGCAAAGAGAGGCAATGTTATTGCTCGAAGTGATAAGTCAGATGATAAAAAAGAAATCACCAAACTACAAAAGGACGTAGCACGATCATCTATCAAGGCGGAAAGATCCATGTCGATCTCACAAGATAAAGATTCAAGTAAGCAAAGCAAGACGAGGAAAATGAACAGGATAGACCAAAGTACAGAAAAGAAAAATGACCCAGCATCACAAACGAAGAGCACAGGTGCTAGAAGAATGTCTAAGACTGAAATCAAAGGTGAGAAGCAACGAACGAACGAACGAACGAACGAACGAACGAACGAACGAACGAACGAACGAACGAACGAACGAACGAACGAACGAACGAACGAACGAACGAACGAACGAACGCCCATAAAGATTGGCCGCTCATATTTTAACTATTACATAAATTTTCATCTGCAAAGGTTTATTGGACAAAGATTCAAAGAAATTTGGAAAATCCGAGAAAGAAGCAAAGAACGCGGAAATAAAAGTTGAAATTACTGATACTACCGTTGTCGATGATCCACAGGAAAATATTGTTACTGAGAAGGAGGATGGAATGGAAGGAACTGAAGAAAATTCAGAAAACCAGGAAGCTAATTTAAAGAAAATGAAAGAGAAGAAATTGTGGATTGACTATGATGACTTTTGGAAGTGTTTTGGGTAAGAAGGGAGGCAGGAAGGAAGGAAGGAGGGAGGGAGGGAGGGAGGGAGGGAGGGAGGGAAGGAGGAAGGAAGGAAAGGAAGGAAGGAGGGAAGGAAGGAGGGAGAGGAAGGAAGGAAGGAAGGAAGGAAGGAAGGAAGAGAAGGAAGGAAGGAAGGAAGGAAGGAAGGAAGGAAGGAAGGAAGGAAGGAGGGAGGGAGGGAGGGAGGGAGGGAGGAAGGAAGGAAGGAAGGAAGGAAGGAAGGAAGGAAGGAAGGAAGGACGGACGGACGGACGGATGGATGGATGGAAGCACTAACAGACAGGTAGTTGGATAGACAGACAACGAATAATAATGTTGCTTTTATTTTGTTTTGTTTTATATTATAGAACTCTGTATATTTATCATAAGCCTGTTACTTATACTTTCACTAAATCTCATTTGGAACTCAAGGTATTTAATTGAATTTCTTTTTTATTGCATATATGTTCGAACATCGATATTTTAAATCATTATATTAGGCCTTCAACAGACTGTTTATCCGTATTTAATTTATTATCGAGTCGGTTTTCTTTGTTCTTCCAAGGTCTTTATATCGCATAAAGACCTTGAATAATAATTAGATACGAAATGAAGGAAAAAACAAGGAAAATCTTTGTCCAAGGTGGAAAAAAAAGACAAAACTTTGTTGGAAAACCTCCTCGATAATAAATTAAGTCAGATAAATCCCTCAAACGTCGGGATGTATGCGATATAAAGCCCTCGGACGCTGCGCGTCCTCTGGTCTTTATATAGCATACATCCCTCGTTCTCGGGATTTATCTATTACATAACTTGTCATCATTATTAGAATGTTGCAGCTACCACGCATATCAAGAAATCAGGAATTGGTCTTCACACCTCGTCAATGGCAGCCGCGCAAGGGACCGCTAAGGGTCAAGCTGTTCCTCCATCCCCTGTTGGTCATCATGGTCTCGGTGGTATCCCTATTGATCCTCCACCACCCTTCCTGTTTGTGGACAGCCTCAACACTATTGAGATTGTTGTCAATTTTACGGCTTTCTCAAAATGGCTAGATCCTCCTCAACCGATATTTAGAGAAAAAGGGAAAGAAGCCGGAAGTAATATAGGTAAGAGCCACACCCTGAGAAGCCCTGGGTACGAGGTTGAGCCACACCTTGTTTTCCCGCGCGGTGTGGCGTGTGAAATTTTTGCGTTTCTTTCCACGATCTGCACAAAAAGTTTCAGCAAAAATTATTCCCCACCAATTATTGCTTTCCGCAAAAAAATACTTCACTCTTGAAATTATCAGTAATGTACATTTTAATGTACATTTTCCCTGAATCTTTGATTGGTCAGAAATTAGTTGTCGATTTCTGCACTTTTGACTCGTATTTACCGCTGATTGTCTGATTCTGAGCCCAATGCCATTATCTGTAGTTTCTGGACGTATTGACTATTGTCTGTAGGAAAAAGGAGTTGCCATGCACTTGCTGACGCGACGCCACTGACGACCTGTCCAGCGCAAGCGCGAACCGAAAAAAAAAGCGCGAGAAAAATGCCATTGGCTTTGAATTGCGTTTTTTGGTTCTGGGGGAGTGTCTTTCTTTACAATTTGTCATTTTCAATGCGTTTTTCGTACAATATCCCAAAATGTAGCTGTACCAATTCTGAACTTGTGGTTACTCTCGTGCAGATTTAAAAGGTGATTGCGCCACAGACACGACACCAGTTCCTACTACTCCTGGCTTGCTTGTGGCCGAGCCTTACACGTGGAAAAGCCTGGTGACTGGTCAACCATGTCTTAGGATTAAAACAACAGGATCCAAGGCTGCAGTCTTGGTTCTCCCCCCGGGGTAAGTGTCAGAAGACATTTCAATTTGCTTGATGTATAATTAGTTAGAATCCATTCATAACGATGTACTGTATGTGGTACCCATGCAGCATTGTAAAACTTTTCTTGCCCGTCCCCCTCCCACATTTGCCAACCCTCTTCCCTATTCGCTTCCTGTCCTTCATATACCACTTCTCCCATTCCCCCAATTTTCCCCTTTCCCCCCTTCCCACTTGCCAACCATCTTCCGCCAACCATCTTCCCCCTTCCCCCATTTGCTTTCCCTCCCCCATTTTCCTCTTCTCCCCTTTTCTCTCATTTTCCTCCCCATAAGTATGACAACTCCTCTTTAGTATTCTATTAGTTTATCTTCTTCTGATATTATTTCAAGGCGTCACGTGTTGCGATTCCTTCTCCAGTCTCCAAATGGCTACAACGTTAATCTATGTTCTCAGACGCAATTCACATTTGGCGACGAAGACCTCGTCATGGCTCTTTTACAAAAGGTAAATTATTCACCAACAGAGACAATTTCACGAACAAACAAAGAATTTACGTTTATATATATATATATTAATATATCTATTTTAAAAACAGAAGCCTTGGTCATGGTCCTTGGTTAATTGTCGTTCTAATTTAATAATAACACACCATTTCTGACGAACAACAATTGCTCAGATCTTGGTGACCGCCAAACATTTTCTATAGAATTATATACGTATATTTACTTAAGTACTGTTAAAGTATTTGCCTGAGGACTTTTTTCGTGCAGACCGAGCCAAAAAGAGCGAAGTAAAAGCTATTTTTCATATGTGAAAAAGCCCGTTTTCTTCTCAAGGTTTGAACGGTGTTTTGGTCTTCGGAGCTTTGCCGTTAAGCTTACCTTGTAATTTTTTCGTTTCAGTTCTTGTTTTCACCAGTTCGGCTTTTGTTTATCGTGTCTTTGGGTTAACAGCTTTAAAATAAAACCAACAACAATGTTCCAGCACATTTTATTGCTAGGAATATTTGAATAAAGCGACCTAGTTCTCTTTCGTTTCGTGTTGTCTTCAAATTTCTTCAGAAATATTCGCGCTAAAACTTACAGCTCCGAGGACGAAGCGAATTGACTCGACGATCAATATCGTAAGATCCGGACGTCTCGGCAACCAATCAGCTTGCATCGTTTGGCGTTCGGACCAGAAGCCGTGCTCTTGCGGCCATAAATAATAATTCAAAATGGTGGAGTTTTTCTTTATATATTTTTTTAATATTGTATAAAATAATTGTAAATTGATGTATTTGCCTATGCTAACATGGTTCATCCTGACGACCTTTCCCCAACCTTAAATTAAGCTCTATTAGTACTCTGAAAAAGGGTTTCCTACTAATTCGTTTTCTGTTGTTTCGGCCTTTCACTGACTTTCAAAACACGCTTCTTTATTTTTTTAAGGAAAGCTGTCGTTTTATCGAACATACAACGGGTGTTCTTAATAATATTGGCAATATTGTATCGTCGTTTGGTGAGCTAAGTACCAATGACAAACATACGGTCTTGGATTTGGCGGTGAAAGATCAACCGCGAGAAATACAGGATAGACATTACCAGGTTAGAGGGAAAAATAATTTTAATATATGCCTTATGACCCTTATCCCGAGGTAAATAGTTCGGCTTGTTTTTTTTTAGTATCTCTATATTTTCCCCCAGAGTTTCGATCTTTCCCGAAAGTCGCCATATTTCCCCATAGTCTCCATGTTTCCCAAAAGCCGCCATGTTTCCCAAAGTCCCCATATTTCCCCAAAGTCCCACGTTTCCCGAAAGTCTCCATGTTTCCCTAAAGTCCCCATGTTTCCCTAAAGTACCCATGTTTCCCGAAAGTCCCCATGTTTCCCGAAAGTCCCCATGTTTCCCAAATGTCTCTATGTTTCCCGAAAGTCTCTATGTTTCCCGAAAGTCTCCATCTTTCCCAAAAGTCTCCATGTTCTGTGCCAAAAGTCTCTATCTTTCCCCAGAGTCTCCACGTTTCCCAAGACTTAAGGGAAAATAGAACTTAACTATAGTTTCCCTAGGGATGAGATATTAAATGTTTTGTTTTACAGCTGGGTTTTCTGTATACTTTTTGATCTTTTCTCTTCATTTTTAGGTGTTCATGATATGTTTACTGGAGACGTTAACCTCTCAGCTTGGTGACGACTACACGCGAGAGATGCATTTCGCGTGGAAAGCTTTCGACTTCATCGCACGTGTTTATCTCAAAGAACGTTTGACGTTCAGACCAAGATCTTCTTCTGACGTTGCTCGTATCGGCGGTGTGCACAAGAAACGCAGTAGTCTTTCAAGGCGTTTGTCGTCGTCCAGTCGACAGTTGCCGACTATTGACGATGATCTGGCTGCGACGAAGATCCAGGCCACTTTCCGCGGTTACTATGTACGCAAATTAAACAGCGCTTATAGGCCAGGTAATACATTAAAGCTTCATATCGGTACAGTGCAATGCGTTACAGTACAGTTCGTTATAGTACAGTGCGTTATAGTACAGTGCGTTATAGTACAGTACAGTGCAGTATACAGTACAGTACAGTACAATACACTAGTACAACCAGTACATTGCAGTGCAGTATAGTACAGTATAGTACATTTCACTATGGTACAGTACAGTACAGTACAGTACAGTACAGTACAGTACAGTACAGTACAATACAGTACAGTACAATACAGTACAGTACAGTACAGTACAGTACAGTACACTATAGTAGAATAGAATACACTGTAGTACATTTCATTTCCCCCTCTTTTTCTTCTGACTATTCCTAGGTTCAACAATTCATCAACAAGTTCAAGAACAATTAACCAAGTGCTGGGCTATCATGGAAAGTAACTTAGAAACATTTGCTGTGCAGTTATACCGGAGAATATTCAAACTGGATCCCATGTTATTTCCCTTGTTCCCGTTTTACAAAGACGAATGGACAAGAGTCACGTATACGGATTACAGTGGCGGCTTTACTGAGCAGCCTGTAAATACTTGGTTCTTGTTGTTTAGGTTAGTTTCAGTGTCTTGGTTACGAAATTTTAAGGTTGACGAGAGGTGGAGACTTAAAAAAAAGAAGAGTTAGACCCCGTTTACACGGTACTGGACGAATTCGGAACCGGTCTCGAACTAGTACGGTCCCGCCTGTTTACACGACGAAATAGGACGAATTCGGAACCGGTCTCGAACTAGTACGGTTCCTCCTGTTTACACGGCGAAATAGGACGAATTCGAGACCGGTCTCGAATAGCGAAGCGCACAGTTACTATTTATAGACCAAAACTCAGGCAAACGAACCAAAATTGAATCTCGAAGGTTTTCAGACAAACATGAATTCGACGTCATCCGCGTGCTTCGCTATTCGTCCGATACCGTATAAACGGGGTCTTAGCATGCATGTACTACTGTCCACCTGTCCAGCGGAAGGCAAACCGAAGAAAACCGCGGGAAACGGATTGGTTGAAGAATGACCGAGATATGAGCAGCTGATCTTTTACTTAGTTTTATGAACTATATAATTAAGTTGAAAATACATTCAAAATCTCATTAATAATTCATGAGGAAAACACAAAGGAAATCAGTACCATGTCCGTGGTTTTATACCTGATAAAACTTCTTGACGTCAGAAAGAATACTAATGAACATACAATTTTATATAAAGAATACTAATGAACATACAATTTTATATAAAGAATACTAATGAACATAACATCCAATAACGAATCGTTTTTGAAGCCATTCAAAACACTCGCATCACGTGTTTTATCAGATCTAAAACACTCGGGCTGCACCCTCGTGGTTTTAAATCTGATAAAACACTCCTGCTCGTGTTTTAAATATTACGTAATTTGTTAAAGAAATAGAGAATAATACATGGATGTGCGGAAATATGAAATTTATTTCGAGTGTTGACCAGGATATCTCACGAGTGAGCGAAGCGAACGAGTGACATATCCTGTTCAACACAAGAAATAAATTTCATATTTCCAAGCATCCATGCATTGTTCTGTTTATTATATAAAAACATTGTCCTATTGCCTTGCAAAAATTGCATTAAACTATAATGCTGATTCAGCGATAATCGTCACATGTGCGATTATCATAAATAATCGCACATGTGAGATTATCACTTTTATTAGTGGCGGGAAAATCAATAAAACACTCTATTTTATATAATAAAATGATATATTCAGTTGCCTGTATCTCAGCCAATTCGCATAATTTATTACGTGTGAAGTTATGTCATGACCATCTTATTGAATCAACATAAAAATGTTGTTCAAGGAAAAATCAACACTAGATTATTGATGCGATCGTTTTCTTATCCTTGTTTCTAGAGAGGTTTTCTATGTGGACGAGGACGTTCTGATGGTTCCCAAGATGTACACTAATATCCCAACATGTTTCCTGCGTGTTGTTAATAATGACACTAATGAAGAAATCCCCAAAGTCTTTCAACGTGTCGCTCCTTATACGTTTACCAGAAACAAGGTAAGTGAAGACGTAATCACAACGGACACCTTTGGTTTGCCCTACTTCACTTCAATCTATTCCACTCTACTCTTCACTTCGCTCACTCACTCTCCGTCACTCTCTACCTCACTCCCTCCATCCCTACCTCTCTCCCTCCCTCCCTACCTCTCTCCCTCTCTCCCTACCTCCCCTCCTTCCCTCCCTCTCTCCTCCTTCCCTCCCTCCCTCCCTCCCTCTCTCTATCCTCCTCCCTTCCCTCCTTCCCTCCCTCCTTCCCTCCCTCTCTCTCCTCCTCCCTTCCCTCCTTCCCTCCCTCCCCTCCTTCCCTCCCTCCTCCCCTCTCTCCCTCCCTCCCTCTTCCTCCTTCCCTCCCTCCCTCACTCCCTCCCTCCCTCACTCCCTCCCTCCTTCCTGTCTCCCTCCCTCCCTCACTCACCCTACAGCATATTAATAAGATGTGTCTTCTTGTGTTTGTAGCATGGATACACGTTCCTTGCTGAGGCCCGTTCTTGTTCATCCGTAATTCCAGCTGGGAAGTTTCGTTTGCGTTTGATTGGTTCAACGCATCCTCTTCCGACACCAGAGGGTGACTCAGTAAACGCGCACTTTGTTACGAAGGAGATACGTGATTACTACATGCCAAATAAGAATGTCTTATTCAGGTTTGTTCTTGAACTTTTAGTGATGTAAGCAACCAACCAGTCAGCTAATTGACTAACTAACTAGCCAACCAACCAATCAACCAACCAACTAGCCAACCAATCAGCCAACCAACTAGCCAACCAACCAATCAACCAACCAATCAGCCAACCAACTAGCCAACCAATCAACCAACCAACCAGCCAACCAACCAACCAACTAGCCAACCAATCAACTAGCCAGCCAACCAACCAATCAACCAACCAACTAACCAGCCAACCAATCAACCAACCAACCAACTAGCCAGCCAGCCAGTTAGCCAGCCAGCCAGCCAACCAACCCAACTAGCCAGCCAGCCAGCCAACCAACTAGACAACCAACCAACCAACCAACTAGACAACCAACCAACCAACCAACCAACTAGACAACCAACCAATTAACCAACCAACCAACCACCCAACCAACCAACTAGCCAGCTAATCAACGAACCAATAAACTTACTAATGTAGATTTGACAACTTTTATAGATATTCCGTTCAAGTCACTGAAGATCTTCTGATTAGTGTTCAGCTGTGTACGTCCAAACCTGAAGTCTTAATCAAGTTACAGGTTAGATACCCCAACTATATTTATCTAAAAGATAAGTTTTTCTCTACTTCAGTGCCCAGTATGGGTCACTCACTTAGAATAGTAGCTAACTGAATATTATTTTGTGTATGTTCTAGGTATTGGACAATGAAGAAGAGGTCGCCAGTTCATATGGTAGAGGACATGCTGTATTACCCGTTCATATTGTTAGAAGAGACAGACATGCTGGCGAAGAAGATAATAAACACCGCAAGAGAGGTCAGTGAGCATGCGCGTTACGTCACTTTTCCCGCGCAAATTTTTGGATGAGTATGCCATCTATAAATAACTTCTAATATTTTCGATCGGAAAGGACGACTTTAATGGCTGACCTCAACTGTATTTCTTGCTAGGTTCCAGACCTCCAAGTAAGGACAGTGGCAAAGAGGGACGACCAGCGTCTGGTCGCGCTACGACTGCTGGGAAAAATCAAAAGTCTAAAGCTAAGAAACCAAGTGGCAAGGAATCGTCTCCAAATCATTCAAGACCAGGCTCATCTCAGGTACGATTGACATCAACGTTGTCTTCGTCGTCATGATCATCAACATCACCATTACCATTAACACCACCACCACCATCATCACCACCACTATCAACATCACCATAAACATCACCACCACTATCATTACCACCACCACCACCACCACTAACACCACCACACCATCATCAACAACAACAACAATCAACAAAACTTTAATGCCGTTTAGTTTTCAGCCTTCGTTTTTCTTTCACAGGATAAACGCACTGATATTCCGGGGGGTGTTGTTCGTAGCATCACCCAGGAGGAGGACCTAAAACCTCAGGTATGAGTAGGATGGTATCATTGTCACCCTGAGTGATCCATTGTTGTTCCCTGTCTCTTTTTCTTTCTAACTTTTCCTTTTTATCTCATCCTTTCTATTTGTGTTATCTTCTTCCATTTCTATCTTCTTATCTTTCTTCTCTCCTGTATCTTTCATCTACTTCAAAAGTAGTACCTTTCTCCTTCTAGACCCACAAGTACATCATACAAGCTCTAGTTCTTCGAGATAGTTGGCCTTTATCAAGGTCAGCTTGGGATTTTGTGCTTGCACAAAGGAATGCGGAGAAACAAGAAGTTTTAGATAGTAAGTTAACTATATGAAATATTTATAAACTTCTCGTTTTAAAATCCAGCTAAACTGCCAAAACCCGGCGAAAGTATACCAAAAACTTAGCTATATAACAAAGCGCTTAATATCTGACCCCTCCTTGAAAACTAGTTAGCTTGTTCTCTCAATATTTCGACTTTAAATGTTTCCACAAGACTCTTGGAGAAACAAAACTATTTCCCTCGGGATCAGACATTAAGTGTATAACATGCAAAATATTAAACATTTTTTATGTTTATTCCAGGTTCAGGTGATTCAGTGATACGTGCTGAAAAATCTGCTGGACAAAGTAAAGGCAAGAAGAGCAAAGATGGGAAAGAAAGCCGTTCTAGCAAAAATCAGCCAGGATCACGACCAGCTTCACAGGTAAGTGGGATCTTGTGGTTTGTCTGTTTGTTATTTACGTTCATTCGTTCATCCGTTCGTTCGTTCGTTCGTTCGTTCGTTCGTTCGTTCGTTCGTTCGTTCGTTCGTTCGTTCGTTCGTCCGTCCGTTCGTTCGTTCGTTCGTTCGTTCGTTCGTTCGTTCGTTCGTTCGTTCGTTCGTTCGTTCGTTCGTTCGTTCGTTCGTTCGTTCGTTCGTTCGTTCGTTCGTTCGTTCGTGTGCTTGTTTTGTTTATATACTTACTCATAACTTTTCCCTTCTTAGCAACTTCAGTTTGATAGTACCAAACCTAACTGGACTTTAAGAATTGTTAGCGACGCAAGTTGTTCCGTAAGTTGCTCTGCCTCAACGTTTTAAATAATAGAGTATTTGAATATTTTCATGCCATGCATGGTGATCATAGTGAAACGTGAGACAGATTTGTGGAAGTTGTGGCTACTCCAAGTTTATTATCCGAGTTCCACTATAGTACTTAGCCAAACTTAGACTTGCTACAAGTCTCTCTCTCTCTCTGTGACGGAAAACGGGAGAGAAGAGGAAAGTACTTCAGCTGAACTGAGTACATCTTATTTAGCGTCTTTCGTTTTTCTTGTGTTTTCAAAGGATGATATTGAAATCAAGAGAGATTCTGAACGACAGGATGAAATCAAAGCAATGAAGGCTGCTTGGGAAGCCGCCGAACCTGGACGCGCTGCCAAGGTACCAAGTTTAATACCACTTAATTTTAATTCAGTTCCATCACTTCGTTTCATGTCACTCTTCCTCCCATCCATCCATCCTTCCTTCCTTCCTTCCTTCCTTCCTTCCTTCCTTCCTTCCTTTCATCTGTCTAACCCCTAAAACCTATTCATCCACCCATCTCCACAAACCCCTTATATCTGTGAATCCTATTTGATTTCTAGGCCCATCAAAGTCGTCAGAAATATCTGAATGAAAATTTGATTAAAGTAAAAAGTGATTTCGAGGGTGAGGTGGCGGATCAAGGAGACGAACAGGGTGAAATTGGTACGTTAATGGAATAAACAAGAACAAAGTTAATAGTTCATCGAGATATTTTCTAACTTATAGATTTTATCTCTGCTATGTTTTGTCAGAAATCACGTCATCATCGTTGTCAGCAATGGGCGCTGAACAAGAGGAATATTTTACAGAAGCTCCACCAAGACAACCTAGTAGAATATTGAAGCCCTTTGATATCACACCTTACACGAGGTTAGTACTGTATTGTACAGTACCGTAATGTAATCTACTCCACACTGTACTGCACTGCACTGTACTTTACTGTACTGTACTGTACTGCACTTGTACTGCACTGCACTGTACTGTACTGCACTTGTACCGTACTGTACTGTACTGTACTGTACTGCACTGCACTGTACTGCACTTGTACTGCACTGTACTGCACTGTACTGTACTTGTACTGCACTTGTACTGCACTTGTACTGCACTGTACTGTACTGTACTGTACTGTACTGCACTTGTACTGCACTGTACTGTACTGTACTGTACTGCACTGTACTGTACTGTACTGTACTGTACTGTACTGTACTGTACTGCACTTGTACTGCACTGCACTGCACTGTACTGCACTGTACTGTACTGTACTGCACTTGTACTGCACTGTACTGTACTGTACTGTACTGTACTGTACTGTACTTGTATTGCACTGCACTGCACTGCACTGCACTGTACTGTGACTGCACTGCACCGTACTGTACCGAACTAGACCGTAATCTACTCTGCACTGTACCGTGCCGTACTGCACCTCACTGTACTGCACCGCACCGTACTGCACTGCACTTCACCGTACCGTACTGCACTGCACCTACTGTACAGCACCGTACCGTACTGTACCGTACGGTGACTACACTCTACTCCACTTCACTCCATTGTATTTCTGAATGTTATAGATCTCGGGGTGATCGCATTGTTTTGGACGAGACAGAGGAAAACAAACGACGACAAGAGAGACAAGAAGTGTTTCGTCAACACAAATCATGGAGGGAGGAGGTAGAAAGAAGACGAGACTTGGATAGACTGAGCAGAAACATGGCGAAGGAAAGACAGATACAACAAGCAGAGGAATGGCAGGTTTGTAAATAATGGTGATGGTGGTGACGACGATGATGGCGACGATGATAGTGGTGATGGTGACGACAATGATGATGCTGGTAATGACGATGATGGTGATGAGGATAATATTAATGGTGATGATGGTGGTGATGAAGATGTTGGTGATGATGGTGGTGATAGTGATGACGACAACGACGAAGGATGATAGTAATGATGGTGGTGATGAGAATGTGATGGTGGTGATGATGATGGTGGTATTGATGGTGACGACGACGATCATGGTGATGTGATGGTGATGACGATGATAGTGGTGGTGATGGTGATGACAATGACGATGGTGGTAATGACGATGATGGTGACGATGATGATAGTGGTGATTATCTGTTTTTCAGGCGTCATTAGACAAAGTTCGAGAAGATATAAACACCACACGTGAAGCATACAGACAGACATTTATTGTACAAGAACCACCAAAAGAAGAACCAGAAATAACGGAAGGTGGTGGTGGTGCAAAAGACAGATCACCATCATCTCCCAAAGGTAGAAAAACGAGCAAAAGTCCTAAAGGAGCGCGGAAATCTCCCAAAGCAAAAAAGAAATAACGTGCGGTGTGTTTGTTGATAATTTTATGGAATTTTAAATCTAAAGTATAAAAAGATATTGTGTATTTCTTTTACCCACCTTAAAGGTTGTATTTTATTTATCGCAGTGAGTAAACACCTTAATTGGTCTAATGTATATTTTATTAAAGAAACCCATGCTACCTCAGTCGTGCTATTATTATAAATTCAATATTTTGCTAAACGCGCAAACGTCTTTTTCTATTTGTGGCAACAATGTTTAAATATGATCATATAAAAAGGACGATTGGTGACAAATGTATCCTTTCTTATACGTTCAAGAATAGGCGAGTTTCAGGGTGTTGCGCGCGCATCATTTTTCAAAAAAACTGTCAAGCTCCACTCACAGTAAACATACTGTTTAAAATCAACAAAGTATAGATACAGTTTCTGGATGTTTAACACTGTTATTCCGCTGTTGTTGGCTCGCTAGCAAGTCTGTTTGCCATTGCTTACTTTGTGGGGAGCCCGCCAATTCCTTTGCAAAATGATGCGCGCGCAATACCCTGATATTCGCCTATTATTGCTTTTATCAATTGTGACAACGATCATATTTCGACATTGTTGCTACGAAAGTGTTTATATAGATAAATTTACCCCAGTGTGTGTTCATATTAAAAAATCACGTTTTTTAATTTCGTTCACCCATAGTTCAATTTCTATTTTTCCCCTTCTCTATATCTATAATAGTATTCTCCAGTTCTAGGACTTTTCATCATTTCCTCAGGGCCCGCAGTGAGTGGTAGAGATCGCCTGGAGGAAAGAATTTAGTGCTGTTGAATCCAAAATGCTCTGGAATCCGAGTCCTGTCACATTCACAAAACCTAGAAGAAAATAGAAGATATTTAGTGAAAAATTACAGAAGAAAATCTTCTAAATATTTCAAGAAATACGTCAGAAAAATTATTGGACACAAATTACGAGAAATTAGGTGAGAAATTACAGGGGAAATGAAACGGAATAATTCTAGCGAATATTTCAAGAAATACGCGAATTTTTTGGAAAATATATAATTTCAACTAATACGATGGCAAAACGGTTTTGGATTGTGAACAATAAAAGCGTTTTTTTCCTAATTTTCCTGCAGTATTTTTCATGACACTAAAATTGAAAATAATCATGGTAATAATGACTGTCGAGTGTAATAATCTTTTTGAATATATTATTCAGCCGCATATAATAGGTAATATACTAAAAATTCGAACTTCAGTTTCCTGTAAGTGTGAGCGACCTATGAAGAAATTCTAGGAATTAATTCCTTTCCTAGAATAGCGGTTTATTTTTTCGAGAATTTTTTACCGGAAAAAAAGTAGCGCGAATCATTTGGCCATGCTTTTTAATTTTCAAATTTAATTTCAAAGCTGAGATACAATGCGAGGATTTGCGAGGATTAATAAATGTCTGCCAAATCATTCATCACCCCGGTAGTATTATAATCTGATTGCAAAGATTTATCAAGTCTCCATGCCAACGACCACAGAAGAGATAAAGAAAGATTAGGTTTAACAATAGGATTAAGACTCCGGTTCAGCTTTGAGCTTTGGTTTATTCACTGGAAAATAACCTTGTGAAAGCAAGACAGGCTTTGAAATTAAAGAAAATTCATGATGGTTTGCTTGGCGAGGTAAAGAAATGGCTAAACAGCCCGAGGATTGCGGGGAGAAGTCAAGCTTCTTGGTTTGCGACGTGCGTTTCAATGATCAGTCGATTATTGATGTGAATTTAGCGACAACGTGTAGTCTGACAAAGATAGTTCAAGGTCTTTTAGAAGACGAAAAGTTTCGTAATGCTGCTTTAAGCTTTTTAAAAACTAAAGAAGAAGAACAAGACGACAAAAAGGATATTCGCTCAGTCCAAGAATGGCCACTCAAATCGTTCCATGGTTTGGACAGAAGTATTCTACGAGCATATGGTATAAATTGATGTTTATATTTTGAAAGAATGTCAATAAATTGCAACTATTGTAGTTTCAATTGTAATATTCTATATTAAAACTAACCGTAAATAATTATCGGTCTCGATAAAATAATACTAAAAGATAACTAGGGTGTTTGAAGTGGGGTTTCTGACACTATAGTAGCTCTGTTCAGTAGCTGTTTATATTATGCAGGCTGCAAAATATGCAAATGAAATCAACATTGATTGAGCAATAAACTCTCTGGTTTCATTTGGCATTTTAAAATCTAAATAGGATGAAAGAACCGGTACTTAATCAGAGGTTAAAGGTGAATTGAAAGATAAAATCAGTCTGGCTCTTGTACAGTAGTAATATAGACCAATCTTTCAACAATATTTATTTTCTCAAGTTTATTATAGTGTGTCTACAACCAGTAAGCACTACCAAATTAATAAATATTTGCATTTTTGAAATATTTCCATGTTGTTGTTGCTTGTGTTATTATTGCTGCTTGTGTTGTTATTATTGCTAATTGTGTTGTTGTTAAGTTGTTGCTTGTGTTGTTGTTTTTGCTGCTTGTGTTGTTGTTTTTGCTGCTTGTATTATTGTTTTTGCTGCTTGTGTTGTTGTTGTTGCTGCTTGTGTTGTTGTTGCTGCTTGTGTTGTTGCTGCTGCTTGTGTTGTTGTTGCTGCTTGTGTTGTTGTTAAGTTGTTGCTGCCTGTGTTGTTTTTGCTGCTTGTGTTGTTTTTGCTGCTTGTGTTGTTGTTGTTGTTGTTGCTGCTGCTTGTGTTGTTGTTGCTGCTTGTGTTTGTTGTTACTGTTGTTGCTGCTGCTGTTGTTGTAGTGGTGGTTATTATTATCAGTGTGCATCTGATGTTGTGACTCAACAAAATACATTATCCTCTTTTTAGTTGCTATCCGACTTTTGCCAACTTGGAGATGGCTTGAATTCAAGGACTTTGTTGCCGATTTTGAAAACAAAAAAGACACACTGACGATAGCTGACGTGTTGGGCAGTGTGTCACACAAACCAACCTTCCGAATAGTACCAAAAAGCGAGTAAGTTACAGTAGAAAACAGTTAGTTTTGCAGTGAATGTTCAAGTTTAATGTTTTTCTTATACACAACTTTAAGAAGTGAAGCAGATGACAGAGAAGTTAAAAGTATTGTTCAAGAACTTCTGACAACAAAATCCCTAGCAACACTATCTGCTGCAGGGTGTCCATTATCCAAGGTATATCTCAGAAATTTTGCTTAGAAAAATTATTAACACTAACTAAACTATGTGGCTGTGACTATTTAAACTAACTTTATATTGGATAACTTTTTGAGTTAATCATCTAAACTGTTCTCCCTTGAGGTCCAGTAAGGGTCATTTTGCAGACAGTTGCAGGATGTCAAACGAATGGCATTTTGCTTGCATTTAGATCGCAAACAATTCTCTTTCAACAAACAATGTTTTCATCTCTCCTGTTTTAATATAATATAGGGCATGTTAAGTTTGATTGGCCAAAGCAAGTACACATGTACAATCAGCTATGACAAACGTGAGAAGTTCATTCATTGGTTGCGACATCAAGATCTAACAAATGACATTCTGAATACACCTGAGAGAAGTATACAATCCCCAACTCAACCAATGACTGCATTTAAAATTGCCAAATCAAGGGTCACCTTCGACCCTGAGGATGAACTAGCCACTCTTGTAAGATGGTTTGATATAAATCAACGACCCAGCAAGGAGATGATGGAGGAATACACTGAAGCATTGAATAAAGGACGTACAGGAAAATCTAAAAGAATGTTAACACAAGAAAGTATTGCTGTGTGGTTTAAAAACAGAAGAGCAAAGATAAAGAAAGAAGAAGGAAGCTTTACAGAACCTTGGGAGAAGGTTGAAGAACATGTTACAGTACCAACTATGCAGACTGATACCAAAGATGAGAAGAATGAAAGTGACAGGAAAGAGGTTGTGGCTGATGGTAGTAACAATCTAATTGCCATGGCAACTGTCAATGCAGTGGGAAATAGCAATAACACTACAGGGAGTGGCATTGAAGACCAGGCAAATAATTCTAGCCCAATCCCTATAGAAACTGTGGAAAATAGCAGTGTAGGGAATGGTCTTGAGGACCATGGCAGTGATCTAGTGTGTGAAAAGTTGGTCTTGATAAAAACCATAGACACAGACTGTACCCCAGGGAAAGCTAGTTTAACTGAGGGTACAGGGACTGACACAAATCCTAAAATGGCCTGTCTTACAGAAGGACTCAGCAATAACCTGAACCAAGCTACCAAAATGAAAGTAGGTAACCAAGAAATGCAGCCAGAGGATGGTGAGCAGCGACCTGGAGACCACATGACTGGTGTGAAGAGTGAAAAGAATGATGAGAAAAGTGACTGGAAAAGCTGTAAGCACATGATAAAACGAGGCAGAAAAGAAATGGAGATTGATCATCTTGGTCATCATGAGAACATGATTTCTAGCCCCAAGCCTAACAGTGGTCTCCTTCCAAACTCTAAGCGACAATGTATTAAGATAGAGGATAGAGGGGAACTGGAGGATAGAGGGGAACTGGAGGAGAAACAGGAACTGGAGGAGAAAAGGGAACTGGAGGATAGAGGGGAACTGGAGGAGAAAAGGGAACTGGAGGATAGAGGGGAACTGGAAGATACAGGGGACGTGGAGGATAGAGAGGAACTTGAGGATAGAGGGGAAGTAGAGGATAGAGGGGAAGTAGAGGATAGAGGGGAACTGGAGGATAGAGAGGAACTGGATGATAGAGGATAACTGGATGATAGAGGGGAACTGGAGGATAAAGGGGAACTGGAGGATAAAGGGGAACTAGAGGATAAGGGGGGAGTGGAGGATGGAATTGGTCTAATTACTTCTTATAAGAAGGAGGAGTGTGATTATTCAGTGTTATAAGTTGAGGGTAAATCTGGCAAAATACTGTACCTTGTGTACTGTATTTATCAGGTGAATACCGTGAATTGTATGTTTGAAAAAAACTGCCTTGCAGGAAGAATTCTGAAAGGCAGAATAAAATTTCGGTATTGAACATGTAAAATCAGAAATTCATCTACGAAAAGTGTCATTGGCAGCATTGCAAATATCCTTTTTTCTAAAAACAGTGCACATTGCAATAGTGAGGATTTTGAACTCAACTGAAAGTAATAAGTTGTGTGCTTTAATTAATTATACTAACTTAATATTAGTTATAGGATAGTGTGCAAAATTTTGCCATCTATTTTATCAACTACATTTTCACCTGTTGTTTGTTATGTGATTGAGGAATTTCCAATAGCCTGGTCGCACATTGTGCGGCTCAAATACACACTAAAAGAGAAAATCAGAAATTATAAACTTGAGTCTCTTTATAATTAATACCTAACATTCATCACATTAAAGCATTGTTTGGCTTTACCATTAGTCACTAGTTATCCACAGTACATTAATAATGTTTTACCATGTGAAATGTTATTGCTGTAGATATGGAATAAATAATAATTTCAGCATATGGTATGGTTGGTAGGAGGCCTTCATTCTGAGCATTCTTGTATAAAATCTGAAGACAAAACACTCCACAAATATTAATTTTGTTTCCCTGTAACTGAGGGCTCCCTTTGACAAGTAAAATCAACTGACATTAGACACGAGGGTAAAATAAATACAAGGGTTGTTTTTGACCTGCTCAGGTAGAAATGGGTTTAAGCTAGGATTGCCCCTGCATGTTTGAGTGAATCAAGAAAGTTTAACCCTTTCACTACTGTTGGGGCCTTAATACTTAATTACTCTGGCTAACACCAGATGATTTTACTCCTCGAGAGAAGAAGTCTGACTACCCTACACACGTAAAAATCTCACAGCTTGTCAACAGGGTGTGTTCGCAACATGCTGGTAGCAAGGCTGTTAACAGGTTGTAACAATGCTGTTCATCCAAGAAGCTGCTACAACCTTGTTAGCATCAACCTGTTAACAACTTGTTGAGTGCAGAGTGGTAACAGGTTGTTGGAACAACTTGTCATCAGTCTGTTGGAGTCATCAGCCTTGTTACAAGTTGTCAGCAACCTGTTACAGACATGTTAACAGACTGGGACAGCCAGTGCAAACACATGACGGTGACAGCCTGTTGAACAGCCTTGTAACAACTTGCTTGCAGGTCTGTAACAGCTTGTGCGTTTTTACGTGTGTAGTTAGTAGTCAAAGGGTTAACATGTGCTATGGATCCAGTGAAAATTAATAATAAAACAATTATTACCTCTGCTACTTTAGTAAAAAGATATAAGCTGATTGTTGGACTTCTGTAAAAAAGAATGGACAGCCCTGATGCTCCACCTAAATTATTTGAAATAAATACATGTACATAATTATATATTAAATACATGACACAGTATACTGTATATTACAATGGACATTTAGGAGGTGTTTTTTGAGCTCAAATATATACTGAGAAAATGTTGGTTGATAAATGTTTAAGTATTGAATTTCACAGTACCTGCAACAAGACTGTTTAGGGAATCTGTCTTTTTTCGAATAAGTTTTAACAAAAATTCTACAAACTGAATGTTTACAGACAAAGACTGTTACAGAGGATTTCACATAACTTTTGCCGATTGTGTTCCGAAGTTCGTTCGTTATTTCCGAAGTTGGCTACGAACTTCGCAAATTCATTACGTAATAGCCAATCAAATTGCGAACTTCGAAACGAACTTCCGAAGTTCGGAAGTTCGTTGTTCACGGCATCATTTCAAAGTTCCCTGTTGGACGTATAGAGTAAATATTCGGATAACAACGGATCTAAATACTTTCGGTGGACAAAACCTATAGTGCTGGATTCGGCAGATTCAAGCGATCATTTCGATATAAAATTTATTTAAATCGGGCAAACAGAAAATATTCAAACATGTTTTGAAACACATGTCTCCCAATGTAATACGACACCCACATTAGATCTAGACATGCAAACAGGTAAACATATAAATATTCATATTTTTGGCGTTATTCGCTACTTATTACTTGCGTTTTGTAGTTGTTGGACTAAGCAGCAAGCCGTTAGCGAAAACACTACTGAAGTATCAGCTCGATTTACTCGTATTATTTAGATTTACAATTATTTCATGTGGGTGTCGTATTTACATTAGGAGACGTGTGTTTCAAAACATTTTTGAATATTTTCTGTTTGCCCGATTTAAATAAATTTTATATCGAAATGATCGCTTGAATCTGCCGAATCCAGCACTATAGGTTTTGTCTACCGAAAGTATTAAGATCCGTTGTTATTCGAATATTTACTCTATACGTTCAACAGCGAATTTCGAAATGATGCGAACAACGAACTTCGCAATCTCGCAAGTTCGCAAGTTCGTTTCGAAGTTCGCAACTTGATTGGCTATTACGTAATGAACTTGCGAAGTTCGTCGCCAACTTCGGAAATAACGAACGAACTTCGGAACACAATCGGCAAAAGTTATGTGAAATCCTCTGTAATGGTCTGGAAACCTAGCTTTTAAGAGTGTGGAAGACTTGAATGAATGAATGAATGAGCGAACGAACGAACGAACGAACGAACGAACGAACGAACGAACGAATGAACGAATGAATAAATGAATGAATGAATGAAAGAAAGAAATAGTTTTGTCTCCCAATGCTTCAATAATTTTGTTTACTCACTTGAAATAATCCAACAAAACTACTAAGGAAGAAGCCTAATTTGAAGTTGTTTTTTCTGACCAGAGCTCTTGGGATTTTTGCTAAAAAGGGGGAAAAGTGAAATAATTTTAATCTTAGTTTCTACTTTATGTTTAATTTAATTTAAGACTTACTTGGCTGAAACAAACAGCGTAATACTCCAGGCACAGCTTCACCCAAGTAACCAATGAAGAATGCTTTAAAACTTGGAATCAGCCTATAAAAATAACAGGATAATTATAATGAATACATTTATCAGCATTGTTTTTGAGAACATTTTCCCCTCCAGGGGTAATTTAATTGCCATTGATGTCTTCCTTGTGTAACTTTGGAAAAATTGTAAACTGAAAGTGATAATAATTTTATTTACCTTTTAAAAACGTCTCTAAGACTGGTGCTGTTATAGAAATTTAAAAAGCTTGTTGTGTCTAAAGTATTGCCAGGTGGTTTGTCCTCACCAAGAAGAAACCTAAGTGGAAATAATCAGTTATATAATAGCAAAATGTAATGTGTATAAGAGATTATTTTACAAGCCAATTATTAAAACTTACTTAAGAACTTTATTTAGCAATGCATTGCTTAACGTTTTCTCTCTAAAAGTAGTAAAAGTTACAAAGTTATCATCATGGACTTTATAGGTTTTTGTCTTGTAATAATACAATAGAATATTCTTTAATATAAAAGACAATACTAACCTATATAAATACATCAATGCAGCAGTGGCACTGCAGAACATATAAATCTAAGGTTAAAGAGTAAAGCAGACAAAAATAAGCAAAATTTATTGATGGTACAGATGTACAGTACAGTACAGCATGGTACAGGCAGAACAGTGCAGTACAGTACTAAACAGTAAAGTACAGTACAGCATGGTATATGCAGTACAGTACAACCAGTGCAGTGCACAGTGCAGTAAAGTTCTGTACATTACAGTACAGTACATTGCAGTACAGTGCAGTACAAGGCAGTACAGCATGGTATATGCAGTACAGTACAACCAGTGCAGTGCACAATGCAGTAAAGTTCTGTACATTGCAGTACAGTACAGTACAGTATAACTACAGTACATTGTAGTACAAGGCAGTACAGCTACAGTACATTGCAATACAGTAAAGTACAGTACAGCTACAGTACATTGCAATACAGTACAGGGCAGTACAAGGCAGTACAGCTACAGTACAGTGCAGTACAGTGTACAAGGCAGTACAGTACAGTGTACAAGGCAGTACAGTACAGTACAATATAGCATAGTACAGATGAGTACAGTATATTGCAGTACAGTATAATATTACAGTACAGTACAACACAGTACAGTACTATAACTGTGCATTATAATTAATGTACATTTTATTTTTATCATACCTCTCCATATGGAACAGTTTTTACAATGTTTCTGCTCACTAACATATTAAAGAGACCTTCAATAGCCTAAGAAAAATTAAACGCTGATTATTCAATAAATAAATTCTATTTAATAATAGTTTTCTTGAAAAAAAGTATACATAAAGCCTAATGTATCAACAAGTAACTTACATTATTAAACATATATAAAGCAAGTAATCCTCGTCGTTGTGGCCGTTCAGACATAATTGCAATATAACTTGCAATTAAAGCAGGAAGAAGTGCAGATGTCAAAACTGTGTAAGTCCCAAGTACTTTTCTTCAAAGTAATAAAATAATTTATACATAATAATTTGTTAGTTTTAACACTTTTACAGTAATACAGTATAATATATTATGTAATAATTTATTATGTAAGAAATACATGTCAAAATTTACGTTCCTATCTCTATCGTACACCCCATAATTATTGAGTAATTATTGATCAATAATAATGGTGAAATAAATAGTGATCAATGACCAGATACTAGTGATTACATATATATTATTTTAATTAAATAATAAAATTATTATACTAAAACATCTAGCTCACACAGATGACAAAATACAACAAAAATAATTCAACATTAATATTTTTAAAATTGTTTTAATCTTTACCTATGCGTGCATATACACACTGCAAACAAACTTCCATTCAACGACAAAAACACAGTGGACTGAACTATTTCACGTAGAAGTTTTTTCTTCAAATATTCAACATCTTTTCGCCGTGCTAAGGCCGCAATCTAGAACCAACAATAAATTGAATAGTTTCTTCAAAGTTCCAACTCAAATCTTTCGAAGAATATTTGATAAATCTTGTCAATAAATATATCCCCAAAAAGATCATAATCAAATGCACAATATGTGCGCTATGGATAATTGCTACCTTACCAAATAAATCGAGCCATAAATCTTGAAAGAAGTTCTAAAAATGTTATAAAACAACTCTAAAGCAGCGAATGAACATGATGTAGTCCAAGGATGAAGCGTGTCTTTGCAATCACCATCGAATTTCGATAATAGTGTCATTCTTTTACAGTTTTAATTTTGACCAGAACCATGCAATTGCAATATGCATAAACCATAGATGTGATTGCTCCACAAACGCTGAACTATTTTTTTACTAATTCAAAGATGCTTTATATAGTTATTTTAAAAAGAGGTATTTCAAGTCAAGCCGACTTAGCTCAGTTGGGAGAGCGTTAGACTGAAGATCTAAAGGTCCCTGGTTCAAATCCGGAGAACTCGCATTGAGTTCTGAACAATCCCGGGAGTCGGCAATTGACACATTTTTCGTTCTTTTTCTGCCCTAAATTTTTTTCTTTAGCTTCATTCACTACACACACAACCTCTAAAGTCTTTAGAACTGAAATAAAAACGAAAACTGAGAAGAAATTGCACAAAATATGAACAAATTCTATGTCGTTCCCAGTTTTCCAGCGATTACACGATGAGCCCCTAATATTAGCCTGCGTGCAGACGCTTCTTCCCCCCTCCTTAAAATAGCTTTTTTACAAAGAGAGATTTTCAAGAAACAAATTGTCAAAAGAAACGTATATTTTCAAGACTTCAGTACCCAAGTCGATGCTAGACGATTTTATTCAGCACAGGGAGAGGTCAGGCTTCAATAGTGCCGTCATTGTTCGACGCCATTTTCTACACTAATGTAATTCAGGTTTTAAAGTGGCAATTGATTTTTCACAGTCTTTATCGAGAGACTTCACTTCAGTTCAAAAGACAAACCTGATGACGTCACCCAAGAAAAGAGAAATATGGAGGTTTTTTGAAAGGAAATAACTCCTTTTTAACAAATGCCAAGAGGCGGACGAGGGAGAGGAAGGGCCAGAGGAAGAGCTAAAGGAATTGCAGATAAGAGTTTTGAAATCCCAAAGCCAGGACGAAGGCCAGATTGTCGACTTGAAGGCGAAGAAGAAGAAGCACCTCAAAGGCACGATGTACAACCGCAAGAACAAGAACAAATACAACAGCAACAACAACTTCAAGGACCTTTGGAGGAAAGACCACCACAAGGTACCTCTTTTGGTAGAGGAATATCGTCTAAAAGAGCGGCAATAGAACCAGGATTAGCACAAAATGAAAGCGAACAAAAACCACCTGCTTCTCAAGGTATGTTAATATACAATATGTTTGTTTCTGTAGAAGACGTTTATAAATTCCGATAATCGACATAAATCAATATAAATCAACAAAAATTGATTTATTTTGATAATCGATTGATTTTGGTAATCAATAAGCAATCAATAAAGACAGTTCTTGATTATCAAGTGTACAGCAATCATGAACTGAAATTCAATATGTCGGATTTGCCGCCTTTTGACGTAATTCGTGTTGGCTTGGCACATTAAGCAACTTGATACCTAAGTCTCAAAAATTGATGATGATCAATAGCAGTTAATAGTCATTGATTATGATAATGTACGTAACTGCAGATAATAACATAGCCATGTTTGGTTGTTAGCAGATACATCACTGTGTACAGTAATTAGTGATGTTAACACTTTGAAGCCTGAAGACGAGTCTTTAGTATTTTATTCTGGCTAACACCAGATGATTTTATTCAGCACAGGGAGAGGTTGGCTAGGTTAAAGTGTTAAAAGTGTTAAACATGTGTGTAACCATCAGGAATCATGGAATTTTTGGACGTATTTTTGTAACTCATTTCTGCCTCAAAAGATCTACTGTGCGCATATTTCTCAAGTTTATTCTGGTTGATATAATGCATGAAATTCTTTACAGGTGCTACTGCTCTTGATGAAACAACAGAATCCTTATCTCAAATGACTACGTCATCATCTGTTGGTAAGAATTAATAGTTGTATAATTTTTGTGGTATTTGCTATTAATGGTCACATTTACACTCATAGGTGTAGAGTATGGGGGAGCCCCCCGAGAAATCTTAATGGGGGGGTGCTCATCAATCACCATTCACAAATTATAGGTTACTCATTAGGCTAAAGTAACTGTTACAGCCTCATTCCTGTCAGCCAAAAGCACCAAAAAAAGTGGTAAGTCAACCCAGTAAACACAACATCGAAAAATTGTTGAAATGTGTTGTATTTTAACTAGTTTTTATGACATTTCATGACCTTCAGTGTTCTTAAAAATCACCCCTCAGAATGCAGGAAATGGCATTTCCAAGACTCTAAATTTCAAAAATTTCCTGGGGCAAGAGTCCCTTTTTGTAAACGCCCCTCCACTGGAAAATTCTTAAAAAGGTCCTGTTTCAACACTGCACCAAAGGTTTGAGCTGCAATCAAAAGTCAACTTAAATTATGACAATTCATGCTATACTTGTTCCTATAGCCAACAGCTTTTCAATCAAATGGAATTAAAAATCACTGTTCTTACATATATATTAGGATACACTAAAAGAGAAGAGAAGATCCAGTTTCCTCGAAGGCCTGGTTATGGCAAGGCTGGACAGCCAATAAATCTTCATGCAAATTTTTTTGAACTGTCACTACCTGCCAATGATATTATTTATCATTATGATGTTACTATTGAACCAGAAGCTGTCAAGTCTGTTCATCGAGAAATAATGACAATTCTTTATAATATTTACGGAGGAGAAGCTTTTGGAAAAGCCAGACCTGCGTATGATGGTTCCAAAAATCTCTACACTATGAAGGATTTACCTGTTGGCAAGGATGGGGTATGTGGAGATTTTTTTTGTGTGTTCTTTTTGTTAAGTTTTTCCAAATTAATTTACTCTAAAGATTGAACTGTTTTAAAAAACTTTAAATTATCAATTATCATGTTCATTTAGTATTTTTGGGTTTTCTTTAGGCTAAACTTAATGTTGCTGTACCATCTCCAGATGGCAAGAAAGATAAACAATTTACAGTGAGTAATGGTACATATAAATAGTTGTGACAATATTCAGTATAATATACTGTTTAAAGCATTATTGAAATACTTTATATTTTAATTTATAGGTTAAAATTAAGTTTGCAGCTAAAGTATATTTGAGAGAGTTAAAAGGTGAGTAAAATAATGGTTAAAATGAAAATCTTAGTCTTTTATTCACTACAATAAGAAGGAACTAATGGTGGATTGCATGTATTTAGGGGGATTTCTTATTTCCTTTTCAGAGTTTCTTGTTGGTCAAGGTACAGGAACTCGTCCACAAGACTCACTCATGACTCTCGACATAGTGTTGCGGCATATACCATCATTTGAATTTGAAGCTATAGGAAAGGGGTCTTTTTTCCCTCAAAATTCAAAAGGGATTCCGCTTGGTGATGGGATAGAGTTGCGCTTTGGATTTTATCAAAGTATTCGTCATTCTGAGTGGAATACAGTACTAGTGAATGTTGATGGTGAGCTAACTTCTAATATACATAGACAACTTCTCCCAGAAACATGTCTTGTGATTCAGCTAGCCAGCAATCAAACATGTAACTTGATGGCTCTTCATAATTAATAATTTATCTTTTTAGTTTCCGCCAAGGCTTTTTACAAGCAACAGCCTCTTGTGAATTACATCAGTGAAGTTCTTAATATTGGACCACAGGATTTAGATAATCCAAATCTTTTAAGTGACAGGAGAAAACAGTATCAACTGAAAGATGCAATTCTTGGTAATAACTTCTTAAAGTAAAAAAGTGACTATATTATAATTGCTTTTTGAAAATGATTTAACCTTTTTTATAACTAGATTCTAGTTTATTTTAGTACAAGAGTGTTGTTAGGAAATATGAAGTAACGTGAATAAATTATTGTACTGTAGGCTTGAGGGTTCAGACGAATCATTTGGACAATCTGAGGAGGAAATTTATCATTGGAAAAATTGGTCAACCTGCCAACCAATCTTCGTTTGAATGTGAAGGAACTAAAGTTACTGTTGAGCAGTATATGAAGGAAAGATATAATATTAATTTGAGGTAGGTAGTAGTTATACACTTTGCCGGGAAATAAAACACAAAAGAAATTCATAAGAATTCTTGAAAAGCTATACAATGCTTGGAAAAACCATAAAATGCTTGGAAAATGGATAATTATTTTTCCAAAAAAAATCCTAAAAAAACCGCAAGAGATTATTAAAAATCTGAAAATCCAATCGAAAAATCAGCAAAACATTTTTTGAAAATCTTTAAGAATTCTTGAAAAATTATTCTTGAAAAGTTTGTAGAAAGTTCATAAAATTCTTGGAAAATCCATATTATTTTCGCTAAAGCTTTGGAAATACCTGTATTCCTAAAAATCCAGGAAGAATTTTTGAAAAATCGAAAAATCCAAGGAGTTTTGAAAAGGCTGAAAACATTGTATCTTTCAGGTATCCTAATTTACCTTGTGTTCAGAAACAGGGCAATAGTACTGCCATGTTTCCAGTTGAAGTCTTGGATGTTGTACCGTGTGTGAAGAAAAAAATAACGGATGATCAAACAGCAAAAATGATTCGTCAGACTGCTCGGCCAGCTCAAGAAAGACAAAATGGTATCACTGAATGGGTAGGCATTGCTTAAATATCATCTTTATAGTTTCAAAAGTGCGTATACGTAGATAACGCGTTGAGGAATTTGATTGGCTCTCGCAAAACTTTGAACAACTTTTTAGCCAATCAGATTTGTGAAAAAGAGAGGTCATGTGATCCATTCATTCGTGTTTTGAATATTTTGATTGGTTTGTGGTTTTATGAACAACCAATAGAAAAATAGGATTATTAGTCAAACACCAATCAAATTCAAAGCAGAAAGTTTTTTAAATACTTTTTCCTTTCCCGCTGGACGGCATAATTAAGTCTCTCATCTATTTTACTCTGGCTATAAACACACGAACAGAATAAAGGGATGAACGCGGTTATATTCATCTATCGATTGATATACTGCCGAAACAGAGTTGAGGAGTCTAACGTTTCGAGCGAAGTCCCTTCGTCAGAGAAAAACGAAGGCGCACGTTTCTCTCTGACAAAGGGCCTTCGCTCAAAACGTTAAGCCCTAATCAAACGAGAACGCAAGTCATCGCAAGTTGGCGGTCACGCTATCTCAGCCAGCCGCTCTGAATAGTTTCCCGAAAATATCATGTACCGTGACAAAGTTAAAACTTGTTTAAAACACTCATGAAAGCTTTATTTTGTTAATTTGGGTGTTCAAACGACCGCCACAGAAATTCTGACTACCAACTTGCGATGACTTGCGTTCTCGTTTGATTAGGGCTTTAGACTCCTACGTTCTCTGTTTCGGCAGTATATCAAACCTTACTATATTTCGATTGTTGTTTCAACACTGCCTACGCAGCACAATGCTTCTACATTGTTTGGATATATTCATCTATGCTTTTTTAGGCGAAACAACTTCAAGGAATAAATCAAGAATATTTGAAGAACGAATTCGGAATTGAAATGAAAAGTGATATGGTTGAGGTTGAAGGTCGTGTTCTTCCTACACCAGTTCTTGGTTTTGGTGGTCGCGGTGATAGTCAGCTCACTCCAAAAGATGGCGCATGGGACATGCGTGGTAAGCAGTTCTACAATGGTGCGTATATAGAATGCTGGGCTATTGTCTTGTTTTTACCAGAGTTCCGCTGTAACGCAGACGTCGTGAGAAGATTTTCTAGTTTATTCAAGGACATTGCTTGTAGAGAAGGCCTCAGAATTACATCAACTCCTGGTGCAGTCAAGTATGAACGACCTGAAAAGGTTAGTAGACACAAATCGTGGTCATAGGTTTCCAGCTGCCCCCCCCCAAAAAAAAAACCACACCAGCAAACAACCAAAACAACAAAAAACAATAAAAAAAAAACCCCCAAAAAACCGGGCCATTACGTAGCAAAAGTAAAAAGTCTCTGATTCATCTAACTCAAATAAAAACCAACCAGTCAGTAAAGAGCATGGGAGCGAATTTATAATTAAAAATGTGACTGGTTACTTGTAGCCAATCAGAAAACCCGTTCATACTGCGCACGTCCTTAACCGCAAAAATCACCATAATCCTTGCTCATTCTGAATGGTACTCGTATTCAAACTCGAGTTTGAGCAAACGAGTCTGTCGTATGCCTAACTAATTCCATTGCTATACAGGGAACAGCATCTCGCCCCCACATTCAAAAACGTCTTCCGTTTGAAACGTAACATTTGGATGAGGCTTTTGTCACTTTTTAAACAATTATGAGTGATTATAATATTATCGTTTTATTGTACTTCTTTAGGTGGAAGACGTGTTATGTTCTATGAAAAGCCAACACCAAAAGTTACAGTTGTTTTTCTGTGTTCTTCCTGATACCAGAAAGGCACTTTATGGTGAAATCAAGCGGGTTGGAGATAATGTGATTGGAGTGGTCACACAATGTGTTCAACTCAAACTAGTTCAACAAGCCAAACCACAAGTTTGTTCTAATCTAGCAATGAAAGTGAACGCCAAACTTGGCGGTATCAATCACATCATCAGTAAAGATGTCCAAGCTCCTATTTTTAAAGAGCCTGTGATAGTTTTTGGTGCTGATGTTACTCACCCTGCAGCTGGTGATATGGTGTCACCATCTATAGCTGCTGTGGTGGCCAGTGTTGATCTCCTAGCAAGCTCCTATACCGCCATTGTACGCGCTCAAGTTAGCAAGAAAAACAAACCTTCGAAGAAAACGGAAACCGCTGAGATCATTGATAATTTGGACGAAATTGTTAAGGAACTTTTAATTCGATATTACCAGCACACGAAATGTAAACCAGAGAAGATATTGTTTTATCGGGATGGTGTCAGTGAAGGTCAATTTGAACAGGTGTATATGTACGAATTACGAGCTATTCAGAAAGCATGTATGAGCCTTCCTGGAAAGTACAGACCTAAGATAACTTTGGTTGTGGTTCAAAAGCGTCATCATGCACGCTTGTTTTGCGCAGATCGTAAAGATCAAGTAGGAAAATCTGGTAACGTACCAGCAGGAACCACTGTTGACAGAGGAATTGTTCATCCTTATGAGTTCGACTTTTACTTGTGTAGTCACTATGGGATACAAGTAAGCCAGAAATAAAGATATATAGTTTGTACAGGGCGCTTTAAACGCGCCCTGAGTTTGTACGATCCTATGCGCGCATCAAATTATCAGTTTAAAAATGTTGGCAGGCCATACATGGTTCAAAGGCAATATGGTGCGAAGTACGGTGAACTGTACTTGCTGTGGGACAGGGCGAGATCAGGGAGGGGTAGCACAAGGGGAGGCGAACGAAAGAAAGAGTGCAAGCGGGAGAGAGAGGGGGGAGAGGAAGGGAGACTGCAGGGGTAAAAAGAGACGACTAAATAGGAATAGGGAAGAGAGGCCAGGAGGGGAAGAGGAGAGGTGAGAGATGGGAAGAGGAGATAGGAAAGATAGAAGGGGAATGAGGTGTGTGGGAGAGAAGGGAAGGGGGGGGTGGGAGAGAAGGGAAGCGGGGGGTGGGAGAGAAGGGGAATGATGTGTGTGGGAGAGAAGGGAAGGGGTGTGTGGGAGAAGGGGAATGAGGTGTGTGGGAGAGAAGGGAAGGGGGTGTGGGAGAGAAGGGAAGGGGGGTGGGAGGGAAGGGAAGGGAAGGGGTGTGTGTGGGAGAAGGGGAATGAGGTGTGTGGGAGAGAAGGGAAGGGGGGGTGGGAGAGAAGGGAAGGGGGTGAGGTAAAGGAGAAAGGCGAGAGGAGAATGAAGGAAGGGGGAAAGAAGGAAAGGATATGCAGAGAAAGGCTGATAGTCATTCTTTTGTTTTTATATTCCAGGGTACCAGTCGTCCAAGTCATTACCACGTCCTTCACGATGACAATCGCTTTACGGCAGATCATCTTCAGCAAGTGACCAATGAACTGTGCTATACATTTGCACGATGTACAAGATCCGTTTCAATTCCTTCACCTGTTTATTACGCTCATCTTGTCGCATTCAGAGCCAGATATCACATGCACTCTGAGTATGTATCCATGTCTTTGTGTAAAAATGTAGAGTGCTGTGTAGGCAGTGTATTGAACAGAGCAAAGTGAAGAGGTGGTAAAGTGCCGAGATTTTTAGTAACGGAAAATTGGTTAGAAATTTGATACCACATGGTAAATACAAATGTGATAATTCATTTGCGCCAATTACGCTCTAGTTGGCGCGAAGAATAACTGCAAATTGAAATCTAGTTCGAAATTAGAGTATAATAAGTAGTGTTTTCATCCTCTATCCGAATTACCGTGAAGTGTGTTGACAGTTGTTTTTTAACCAATTTCGAGGTGTTTTCTTCTGCCGATATCCAAAGCACCATCCTGTAATGTTTCTTTTATTCTCATGAGTTAATGAGTTTTTAGAACAATTTTTGACACGTTTCTATTTCTAATTGTGTTCTAGGAAATTCTACGATGGAAAGAAACAAAAGTCTCAAGAAGAAATTCTGAGAATTGTCAACAGTGATATTAAAGTCGAAGAAAGACACAGTCAAACCATGTATTTCACATAAAGGAACCAGCAAAAGGTTGGAGCCGGAAAATCTCAGCTCACTAATCTTGACATGGATTGGCTGTGTCTCGTGTCCAAACCTCTTTGCCGAGTTATGTATGTCACGATCGGAAATCGCATAGAAAATCGGCCACTTTCATGGGGCAGTTCGCAGTCCACGTGCGTGCTGGCTCAAGTGAGTTCTGAGGCATTTGAAACTGATGAATTTGAGAAGGGTAATGGGTTCGTTTCGTACATCGCGAAAATTCCACAAGTTGTCAACAAACCGTATTCTATGGCAAGTCCAACCTTCGTGCTATGCACTCGTAGAAGAATTATGGTCGTGCGACGATTTTGAGCGGCGATGTTTGACTTTGAGCTCGGGGTGTTCTCGCTCCTGTCGGCCGTGTATTGATGACGTTTACACACAAGATATTCGTTCTACGCATGCTCGCGTAATACGGGTCAGCCCAGTGCCCGTATTACACGAGCATCGACAGCCGTCATTTCTGATCCTGAGCTCTCTGTCTCTCTTACGAAATCTCGATTTTGGAGGGAAAACGAGAACTTGAAGAATGAAATAAACTATTTTATAGCCGCGAAGGTCAACGTTGCCTTTGCCTTTCAACGAGTAAGTTTACTCGTATTGTGTTTGCACTGATCAGCATTCTGATCACTGATCAGCATTCTGATCAGACGTACGCTACTATCAACGTGTGAATCTGATGGGCTTAATGGTACATTGCTGTGTAATTTTATTAAGGCCTGGCCAAACGCTTTCAACAATTCATTCAGCATCATTCAACAGATTCAACCGTGTTACCGTGATTCAACATGTTGTAAGCGTTTGGCCACCCTGTTGAATGATGTTGAACGAAATTTGAACATGTTCAAATTTTCGTTCAACATGCGTTCAACAAATGTTGAACGATGTTCCATGAAATGTTGAAAGCGTTTGGCCAGGCCTTACAGCTCTAGATTTGTCAAAACATATTAAGCACTTGGAATTGCATTGACAGTTTTGCCACAGCATTAGAGCAAGAGGCATGATTATTTAATATTTGTATATTATTGTGGTGTATATCCTGGCAAAACCTTTGCCATATCATGTCAAGCGATAAGTTATAGTAACTTATAGTTTTCAATTTTATAATTAAAAAATATAGAAGAAACGTGTAAATACTTTGTCCATTGTAATTAATATCCAGCTGAAATAGATACATGTTGCTTTTTTGCAACTGTTTAATTACAGTCATACAAATGCGTAGTTCAAAACGAACTTCCCAACGAACTTGCGAAGCGAACTTCGGAACGAACTTGCGAAGATTTGGGTGAGAAGTGAATTGCAAATGACTGTAAATTTCTCGGATATCAGTGGAATGCTAAATAGTGGACTTTTTCCAGGACTTTTCAAGGAGCTTCTTGGATAATTCTAAATTCAAGGACAGATGCGCAAAAAGTTGGATTTTGTTTCATTTTGCTGATGGTCAACAATTAAGCTATCACCAGTCCAGGATCTCCAAGAACTTTCCCAAGAACTGCGGGAATTCTTTCGTAGTTTTTTAACATCATTGTATATAGCAAAACTATTTAACTAATTTTACTAGTGTTGAGAAAATTTTAATATAGGATACGCTAGGTATAATTTATAGCACAGCCAAATTAGAAACAGTATTGCGTTGTACAGTTATATGTACTGTATGCTTATTGCTTAGCAGTACCTTTGAGACAGAACAAAGGCTGCTGTTAGCGTTGTCTGTATTCGCAGGCTAGCTGTTAACTAGCTTCACTGGACATTACTATGTCAAGGTTCTTGGTTGAATGAACGAACTTTAACATTTTACAGTCATGATGGAAACTTCTGATCAGTATTAAAGTACGTATATTTATTTCTGTCTACAAAATGTATCTCATTTCTGCAAATTTGTTAAATACCACAATCATTGCCCTGAAATCAAAACAACTACATGAACTAGAATTATACAAAGACTTATTTAAATTACATGGCTGTCTGGTCGCCTAGAACTGAGTTAAGTACAGTGTTACATCAGAACTAAGTTATTCTTTAGTCTTGATTCTGTCACGATTAAGCAAGGCAGCCACCTACACAGCTTTTTATTGCATTTCTAGAAATACGAAAGTCAAACAATTAGTTGAGAGTTAGAAGAGAGTATTTCTTGGTTTCTTAATCTCATTCCAATCCAGAGACATAAAATAATTATATTAAATGATTTTTTAACCAACCTTGCAAAGGGAATGTATGATAAGCAGTACCTAGTGAATAAAACAAATTTTAGTGACCATTTGACCATGTATATGACTGTCTTAGAATTATACTTTGAAAAATTTGAAATCATTTTCTACATACCAGGCCATAGCAAGATACTGTAGAATAGCAAATACTATGACCAGTCCATTACTTTTCCACTACAAAAACAACATGAAATATTACATGATGCACGACCACATTAAGTAGGTGAAATTGATCATGTTGTTCTGCATGGAGAGGGCAGTGGTGTCATGTGGCCATTCTGAATGGGGGGGGGGGGATTGGCTCAAGTGACAAACAACACAACAGCTTACCCATAGAGCAGCACACAATGTTAACACAAGACATACCTAAATGATAAAAACATGATTATCTGAACTTTCTGGAGAGGGGAAGGGGCTATTGATATTTTCTGGAACTGCACAATACACATACCAACATCACTATTGTTGCAATTATTCTTTTCTCTTTAAACATATTTTTCAGTTGCTTACAGGGTCCAGTGAGAAAAAATGAACTAAAAATGCAATAGGAAAAAATAGAAAGTAAAAAAATGGTATAAAGTGCACCCTTCCAAATACATTGTACCCCCCCTGGTACAAAGTTGGTACAAAAGTCACTCCCACATTTGCACTATCTTATAATCATTATATTTGCAACTTATTTGTATCAAATTAAATTAGTTTTTCATTACCTTGACAAAGCTGTAACATTTCCAAGGGTATAAAATATAGCAAACAATTTAACATCTTTCCATAACATAATAATACCCTGTTCAAATATAAAATATACATGCTATATACTGCATCTCACTTTTTTTAATGTAGAAAATATAAAGTGTAATGTGCAAAGTAAATATTTTGGACATTACAGTCAAACCGGATGTTCTTAATTAATTACCACGCGACCTTGCAATATTGACAGCAACATTGCAATGTTGACCAGCTTATAATGATACACAGTGACTCCTTGGCAAGTTGCTAAAAATTCGCTTTTGAAATATTGAACTTCATATAACATGAAGTTTACTTAAGAGTTAGTTGTTTTGACTTTCAATAGAACTTCATATTATGTGAAGTTCGATATTTAAAATGCGAATTTGTAGCAACTTGCTAAGTGCAATGTTGCTATCAACATTGCAATGTATCAGTATATATATTGCAAGGTTACATGGGAAAGAATATCTAATCTGGTATCTACTAGCACTGGTTGCAAGTGACCGCGCCGCACACAAACGATCAAAATTCAGCGCACAGTGTGGTCACCTGCAACCAGCAGTAATCGACTGATAACAATGTGGAACCCCATCATGTGACCACCCCATTAATACAACCACCCCATTATTACAACCACCACATTATTACAACCACCACATTATTACAACCACCACATTATTACAACCACCACATTATTACAACCACCACATTATTACAACCACCACATTATTACAACCACCACATTATTACAACCACCACATTATTACAACCACCACATTATTACAACCACTTTTCTGGCCTGAATACATTCTAGGTACTGTAATACCACCCAGGTATTACAAACATTTTTTTTGCCCGATGATGGTCGTATTAATGAGGTTCCACTGTATTCTGAATATTATGTAATCCCAGGATATATAAATAACATTTTTTACAACAATCTCGTCAAAAAATGATGTAGTGAAACTATAAATTGAAACTAAATTAAGACTATACATTGATTGCTGTTCACTCACAAGAACTGTGAAAAAAACACCAAGGACAAAACATATAATAAATCCTTTAATCCTTGTTGACCAGCTCAGTGAAGTGGCATCAGATACCTAGCGAAAAATATCAAAATAGGCTGCCATAAATAAACAAAACAGACAGAAAACAATTGATAAATATCTAGCAAAAAATAAATTTGAAAAATAGACCCAATTTCTCATCACAATGTCATCATGTCCAGCTATTAAGAGTAACCTAATATTTGAAAGAAATTAAAAACAACTCATCTGTACAATTAATTACGATACGAATATAAATATACTAGATGAGCTTTTGTGATCACACATATTAAATTTTCTCCTCAAATTGAGCGCAACCAAAACGAGCAACAAACTGAAATTGTATTAGCAAAGTTGAAAAATTATTTCAATAATATTTACTTCTGTAATAAGTGAACTTTCGTCATTTGGTTTGCCTGTTACAGCAGCCTTTAGTTTTTGTACTGTACTCGGCGCCATCTTGGATTAGGCAACCGATTTAAAATGACGTAAAATGATAATTTTAGACGAGTTAAAATTAGAAATGTGCCATTCCTCGCGAGCACAAGGTTTTTTTAAAATTGTGAATGTTTTTTTGTGACTATTTAATCGTCTACACTCTCAAGGAAAATGAATCAAATATTTTAATTGGCTACACGCATTTATATGGCCATAATATGTGCATATAATATAATAATATATAATTCTATATTGCGCCAATATTTGCGTGACGCAATTTCCCGCGTAAAACTCGCGGGAGGAAATAGCTCCAGCAATTGTAGCGACCAGCAGTTTTTCATGATTTATTATCGTTTAGCGCATTTTGAACTGCATAGTTTGTTTTTATAATTATACTTTTTTATGATTTAAATTTTGTTCAATTTAAAATGAATACGCAAAGAAGAGTAGTTTTAAAACAATCAAAAGATGAATTACAAGAGATTTTTGACATAGAGGATAATGTATGTTTGTTTTTTGGTAGTGAATTTTGTGTTTTTTTTGTGGTTAATTTTGGGCATAAAATGTGTTTTGGCTTGGTAACTTTCTTTACTTTGGGCTAATTTTTTTCACAGGTCCAGTTGGATATTCCTCAGAGTCATGAAGTGATTATTAGAGTAAAGGCATGTGTCCTTAATAAAATTGATACTAAGGTATTAAACATTTATTGCATGGTCTGTTATAGAATATATTATAAATAGATATTATTATTATTATTATTATTATTATTATTATCATTATTATCATATTTTTTTAATTATAATGATAATAATTCTCAACTATTTTGTACAATCTTCTTTACATCATGTAGTAGTAATTTTAATTTTTTTTAAAAAGTTAGTTACAATACACGTAAAAAAAATATTCTAATTATAATATTCCTTTTTATTATTATTATTATCATCATCATTATCATTATAATTATTATTATTATTTTTATTATTATCGTTATTATTATCATTATTATTATTATCATTATTATTATTATCATTATTATTATTATCATTATTATTATCATCATCATCATAATCATTATTATTATTATTATTGTTATTATTATCATCATCATCATTATTATTATTATCATTATTATTGTTATGTCATATATATGATATCACATGACACATATCTTATTTTAATTATATATTGTGTTATATAGTATGTAATATATTGTGTTGTTCTCACACACTGCTGAGAGGATGCCGCACACGCAACAAAAAGTAAGCGGGCCTGACCTTTAATCACATCAAAACAAATTATTTACAAATAGCAACTGATCTACACCATAGCTTCACATATTCAGGACATAAGAGTGAAGTAGACTAACAAATTGTATTTACAGATTGGCCCTGCAGCCAAAAGGGTGGGTGGGTGGGAACACAGGTCAGGCCATTGCAAGGCAACAACAAAAAGTGACCGTTAGTACCTGGAACCCACCCTTGACCCAGTCCCCCAGCAGCGTGTGAGAAACACATTTTCTGCCTCTTTCGTCTCTCAGCCGGCAGAAAATAACACTTTCATACTGTACTGTAATGTATTGTATTACTTGACATTATCATATATTATTGTCATGACCAATAACACTATGAGTATAACTTCAACTTATTTACTCTGATGTTGTGCACTTTTTTAAATCCCTACTTTAGATACTTCGAGAGTTTAAAATTATTGAAAAAGAAGTTATTCCCGTAGGCACTGAAATATCTGGTGTAGTCACTCAAGGTATTAAGACCAGATATCTTTTTTATATCCGACTGCCCCCTGTATATTTTACCATGATCCTTTGCAAACTTTGTTACATTACCGTAACTGTTGTAGCATATACATCCTGGTTTTGTGAGAACATTTTGTTGCATGAGATGTGAGCACTTGAGTGGTGCCTGGGAAGGATAATATATATCTTGTGCTTGACTTTTGGACCTATAGCAAAGTGACTTGGGAGTGGGTGTCTAAGAGTAAAGCCTGTTTCAAACATCGCTCTTCTCGTGCGTCAAACCTAATGCAAATCAGCATAAACAAAGGACTTAGCTCATTATCATTAGGTTCAGCACATGAGAAGAACAACGCTTGAAACAGGCCTAAGGCTACGTTTAAACAATATCAGACAAATTCAAGACTGGTCTCAAATTCAAACAGTTTTGCCCGTTTACACGGAAGATAATTTTGGAAGCAGCCTTGAATTAGTACGGTTCCACCTGTTTACACGGTGACATAGGATGAATTTGAGACTGGTCCTGAATTCATCCAGTACCGTATAAATGGGGCCTAAGTTAATATATTTATTTATTTATTATTTTTTAGTTGGAGCTGATGTCTCCCAGGTTGATGTGGGTGATGAAGTTCTTGGTAAATTGTATTTGTTTGTTTAGATGGAAAACACCCCTAAAGCAATTTTAATTTTTGTTCCCTACAAAGTGGGGGAAATGGCTATAAAATGTCGAGTGTTGTTGTTGTTTTGTTACTTTTAGGTATGCTGCCTCCTGATTCAGCCAATGGTGGTTGTTCAACCTTTTGTTGTATCTCAGAATATAATTTAGGTACGAGCAAGTGAAAGTAAAAACAAACAAATCAATTAAATAAACACTACTTTTTAATATTTGTAGTACTTAATGTTTTAAATTATATTTTATTTATAACATTAAAAATGTTTTTTTGTAATCTCCTAGTGAAGAAGCCAAGTAAAGTAAGCTTTGCTGATGCTGCCTGTTGCATTGGTGATGGCATCAAAGCCTACACAGCTTTGCATTACAAGGCAAATATTTGTGGAGGAGAAACTGTTTTGGTCATGAATGGTGCTATGGTAATGATTAAGAACTGGTTTAGTAATTACATTTAAAGTAGTCATCTTACTTCAAAATTTTACTAGTTTGCGTTGAATGCAGCATTGATCCAAAAATACTTTTATCTGATTTTTTAAGTAATTATAATTAAGGGGGCTGGAATTATAGCAATTCAACTGGCTCAAAGTTGGGGAGCAAAGGTGAGTTGTTTATTTGTTCTGTTCTCTATTTCTCCTTGTTTCCTTCCTTCCTTCCTTCCTTCCTTCCTTCCTTCCTTCCTTCCTTCCTTCCTTCCTTCCTTCCTTCCTTCCTTCCTTCCTTCCTTCCTTCCTTAGCTTCCTTCCTTCCTTCCTTCCTTTCCTTCCTTCCTTCCTTAGCTTCCTTCCTGCCTTCCTTCCTTCCTTCCTTAGCTTCCTTCCTTCCTTCCTTCCTTCCTTCCTTCCTTCCTTCCTTCCTTCCGTCCTTCCTTCCTTCCTTCCTTCCTTCCTTCCTTAGCTTCCTTCCTTCCTTTCTTCCATCCTTTCCTTCCTTCCCTCCCTCCCTCCCTTCCCTCCCTCCCTCCCTTCCCTCCCTCCCTCCCTCCCTTCCTTCCTTCCTTCCTTCCTTCCTTCCTTTCCTTCCCTTCCTTCCTTCCCTTCCTTCCCTTCCTTCCTTCCTTCCCTTCCTTCCTTCCTTCCTTCCTTTCTTTCTTTCCTTATCACTACATTTTCTGTTTATGTAAGGTAATAACCACTGCTAATAACGAGGAAGAAATTATGTTCTTAGAAAGTTTCCGGCCAGAAATAGGTAAGTTTAATTATCTAATGTACTGTACACAACTGTGGTGAAAATTGACTTGACTACCAAAATCGTAATGGTATTAAGAATTGTTTGAAATAATTTTCTTCTACAGGGAGAATTATTGATTTAACAAAACCAAAGACTCCATTACTAGATATTTGTTTGGATGAAACTGGTGGAACTGGTGTGGACTGTATAATTGATAATGGAGGTAACATTCACAGACTGTTCTATATAGAGTTGTTTTTAGGTCACAAGTCTCACAATATTTACACTGTAATAAAACCAGAAACAATGAAATTCTGAATAGTAAAGGAAAGTTTGAGATTGGAGGGAAAACTCTCATTTTCCAAAACCATGTACTGTAGAAGCCATTATAATTTTTTAATGTCTCATGGTGACTTTTTTTCTAAGTTCAACAATTTTCTGATGAGTTCCTGAATGAGTCTGAATTGAAGAATCAACTTCCATCAAAACATGACATCATATTGTGTCTCGCTGTTGGAGGAAGGTGGATTACGACCCAAAAGGATCTTCAAGTGAGTAATATATCACAAATATCAAAGGTGCTGACACAAATATCAAAGGTGCCGACACACAAATATCAAAGGTGCCGACATAAACATCAAAGGTGCCGACACAAACATCAAAGGTGCTGACACACAAATATCAAAGGTGCCAACACAAACATCAAAGTTGCCGACATGAACGTCAAATGTGCCGACACAAACGTCAAAGGTGCCGACATGAACATCAAATGTGCCGACATGAACATCAAATGTGCCGACACAAACATCAAAGGTGCCGACATAAACATCAAAGGTACCGACATAAACATCAAAGGTACCGACATAAACATCAAAGGTGCCGACAGCAATTATTGACCTTCATTTTTCTTTATTTCTTATTTTAAGTTGGATCCTCCAAATTCAAAAATTCTTTATCTCAAAGGAGCTAGTGTTTCTTTTTTGTTTAAAGATTCCTGGACTTTATCAAAAGGTTTGTTGTAAAAAAATACTCTGAAATAGATGTACACATTCATTCAGTTTTGGTAATGGTTATATTCTTTTCTTATTGCAGGGCAACAAGGTAGATTTTTACGTATCCTTAATTTTGTCCAATACAGCAAACAATAGGGACATTTAAGTCGCGATAATTAAGACGCGTCCTATTTAAGTCGCGAATACACTCGTATAATAGGCCCGTATAAATGGTCAATTTGTTCGTGACCAAGACTAAAATAAGAACAAGGTTGAAAACTAGTCTAAAATAAGTCGCGACTTATTAGAAATTGACCGTTTATACGAGTGTGTTCGCGACTTAAATAGGACGCGACTTAATTAAGTCGCGACTTATTTTATTGGCTTAAATGGCCCTAATATTTTATTCATTATGGTGCCATCACTGAGGCGGTTGAAGCATTGTAGGAGCAACTCGCGATATATCTCTATGAGCACAACTATAATAGTGACAACAACATTTAACAAACAACAAAAATAAAAAGAACAACAGCAACGACAATGATGACGACGGGGAGAACGAAAACGGCAGCGACGACAACGGCGGAAGCGACAACAACAACAACAACAACAACGGCAACGACAACAACGACAACAACGACAACAACAACGACAACAACAACAACAACAACAACAACAACAACGACAACAACAACAACAACAACAACAACAACAACAACAACGACAACAACAACAACGACAACAACAACAACGACAACAACAACAACAACAACAACAACAACGACAACAACAACAACAACGACAACAACGACAACAACAACGACAACAACAACAACGACAACAACAACAACGACAACAACAACGGCGGAAGCGACAACAACAACAACAACGGCAACGACAACGACGACAACAACGACAACAACAACGGCAGAAGCGACAACAACAACATTTCAAACTACAGTTTTAAGGCTAGTTTCCACTCAGGAAAATCTTCCGCAGGACAGGAACGGACAGGTGTTAAAGTCATTAGTTCCAACCGAGAGCTCACAAGACAAAGAAAACTTTCCTGTCCGTTCCTGTCCTGAGGAAAATTTTCCGGAGTGTAAATTAGCCTTGAGTCTATTATGTATTTGCTTTCGTTTGCTTTAACACTGTGCTAGATATTTTAACAGATGTGCTGGAAAGGGTAGAAAAAGGAACAATTAAGTAAGTATAGTGGAATTATTCCTGTAATATAACGATTATATTCTGCGCAGTATGAGTAATACATTTATTAGAGAATGTTAAACGTGGTAGAGCGTAAGAGCGAAGGATTTTAGAGCGTAACGAAATACCGATGTTTACTGACATTTTGAATAACATATAGTGCAGATAATTGGTGAGTTTTTAGTCTCTTAGAGAATGTTTATATGGGAATATTTTCATCCCAGCATGCCGAGATCGCTGCTAGCCAAGTTACCCGCCTGTCTCATATAAACACTCGGTGCTTACTTTGTGTTTCGCGCACGAATTTGTTATTCTTTGACCCTGACCCTGAAAACACCCTAATCCAATCCTAACCCTGATCCCAACCCCAATCCTTACCCTAATCCTAACCTCAATCATAATCCTAACCCCAATCCTAAACCTAATCCTAAACCTAATCCTAATCCTAAACACTTTGAATTTCTATACATGGCGGGTAACTCGGCTCCATATAAACAGTCCCTTAAAGTGCCACTAACCCAAAAAACCTTTTTTTCGCAAATCTAAGAGTCCTAATTGAGTGGATTAGGCCAGTTAATAAATTATTGGTATTGGACGTTTCGTTGGTTTGCATCTGCATGTCCCATGGCGGAGCAGGAAAGGGAATGGGTATATTCCTGGTGTTACGTCAGACAAGTCAAACAAGGAACTCCTTTGAGCTCTTTAAGACAGCCTACGAGTGTGTTTGTTTGTTTTTTCTTTTATAGACCAATGGTCCATCACACGGTATCGTTCGATGACGCTTGCTCAGCATTGACTAATTTACATCAATTTACTGTCGGTAATGTAGTCTTGGTTATGTAATGACGCTGCTCTGTCGTGTAAATAAATTGGACATTGTTAAGTATTAATTAGTATTAGCCCAAGCTCAGTGAATATCCGTGAATCGACTTCGTCTCGGTTATTATTCACCGATATCCACTTCGCCTTCGGCGAGTAATTGTTAATTATTAGATATTCAATATTTTTGTATTTGCCTTAATAAATATTGAGAGACATTATAATTCTTAAATTAATTTGTTCTCAATATTGAAAGACTACTCGTTTGGATGGTCTTATAAAGATATTAAGTAAACTTGTTTTTGTCTGACGTTGATCAGAATCAATATTAGTAAATTCTTTATTTAAGTTTTTGAAGGTTCGTCAAATACAGAAGATAATGATATGCTTCCACGATTTAATAGCATTTTTCATTCAAAACAATGATAATGAGCAATTTAAAATCCCAAGAGCAAAGTGAACGCCGTCGTCGTTCTACACAAGACGTCATTGAGAGCATTTTCACGTTCTTGAGACGACGGGAACATCTAGAACGTTGAGGCCTGTCATCGTTGTTTTACTACAATAGACATGCTTTTAAAGTAGAAAACTTGTATTTTAAGGGGATAATTTCATTACATTACAATATAAATTTATACAAGATCTGTATTTTTATATAAAGATGAAATTTAAGCTTATGAGCTAATAGTTTAGATATGTGATTATTCATAGCCTTTGTTTTGGGTAAAAAAGTCTTTTCAAAGAATACGACCTCAACACCGGAACATCTCAACACCGGAACACTGGAAGACCTCAACACCTCAACACCGGAACATCTCAACAGCGGAACACGAAACAGCGGAACACTGGAACAGCAAAAAAATTTAACATCTAAATAATAAAAATAATCTGGCTGGCGATCGAATATTGGACTGCTGAACAGAAATTAGCGTCGGGCTTTATTTGTTTCATGCATCTACAATCATCATAAACCATAACAGAAACATATCATTTTATGCTCGCAATATTAGACCTGGCCAAGCATAAAATGATGTTTCCGTTAAGGTATTATTAGACTTTACCCCGTTTCAAACATCCATTTCATATGATGGTTAGAGTTAATGCATGAAACAAATAAAGCCCGAGTTCAATAGAGAGCTTAAGCATATTAGGCGTTCTTGAGACACGGACGGTGATCGGAAGAACAGGAATACAATACAGAACTACTGAACCGCGTATTCTTTGAAAAGACTTTTTTACCCAAAACAAAGGCTATGAATAATCACATATCTAAACTGTTAGCTCATAAGCTTAAATTTCATCTTTGTATAAAAATACAGATCCTTTATTTTATATTGTAATGTAATGAAATTATCCCCCTTAAAATACAAGTTTTCTACTTTAAAAGTATGTCTATTGTAGTAAAACAACGATGACAGGCCTCAACGTTCTAGAAGTTCCCGTCGTCTCAAGAACGTGAAAATGCTCTCAATGACGTCTTGTGTAGAACGACAACGGCGTTCACTTTGCTCTTGGGATTTTAAATTGTCATTATCATTGTTTTGAATAAAAAATGCTATTGAACTTTGGACCATTGCCCCTTGCCGCAGCATGCCGCCGGCTCTTACGGCTATATGGAAACCAGGCTTAATAGAGAGCTTAAGCATACAGGCGTTTTACAGCCACGGACGGTGTTTTAATTCAATAGCATTTTTCATTCAAAACAATGATAATGAGCAATTTAAAATCGCAAGAGCAAAGTGAACGCCGTCATCGTTCTACACAAGACGTCATTGAGAGCATTTTCACGTTATTTTCACTGTATTTTTATATAAAGATGAAATGTAAGCTTGTGAGCTAACAGTTTAGATATGTGATTATTCATAGCCTTTGTTTTGGGTAAAAAAGTCTTTTAAAGAATACGCGGTTCAGTAGTTCTATATTGTATTCCTGTTCTTCCGGTCACCGTCCGTGTCTCAAAAACGCCTAATTCGATTGCCACAGCCAGATTAATATTTTCTTGATCTTCCGGTGTTCCGCTGTTTACGCGCTTAACGGGCGTGGGTTATACATGATCTTCTTTGGCGTCTGGTGGACTTCACGTGATGCCGTGATGGGTGTATTAATAAGTGTTTCCGCTCTTTCTATAAAAGTCAGAACGATTGAGATTTTTTTGTAGTACCAAGAAACAGTCGACGGAGCATGATAGTTGCTTCACGATGTCTTTCAGTCACGCCACTCAGGTTGATGATGAACCCGAAAATTGCGCCGTCGTTGATGGCTTCTTGTTTAGCGAGCAGAATACAGAAGGCGACGTTGATGTACGCATGATATCTTTGGAACATATGTGGAATTTCGTTGATAGTGGCGGAGTGGTTGATTTGTATGTGAAATTTGCACAGGATGTGATTGGGATCCCTTATTCAGATTCAGAAAGACCTTCGACCAGTAAAGATGAACCAACTGGGGCAAGCGAATATGCATATAAGGTAATGGCACATAACGTTGAAATTGAATGACTGGACTGTTATAACAATTTACTAACTCGTAACCGTGTTGTATTTACTACTTATTGACTGACCGAGCGTGGGGTCTGTACTATAGCGAAATATCGGATTGACGTTTTTTAGTATGCAAAAAAATAGAGGTCCGATATTTCACTAGTACAGACCGAACAAGCGAAGTCAATAAGTAGTTTATTATATGGCCTTGCTGAAATTAAGATTATTAGATTTAAACACCATTGCAAAACTCGCAATGTTTTGTTTAACAGATATTTGTTATTTTTATTCAAAACGAAAAAACCCAGATAAACAAAGATCATTTGTTTGGCTTCTTTAAGTTCTTTGTTAATTAATCAAAGTGAATTTGTAATTGGGTTCTTATTAATTTATCTCCGATAAACTAAATTTTTTATATCTTTCGGCTCTGAGCGGGCGGATACGGGGGAATATCCGAACCGGAGGTTCATCAAGCTCAAATACTCAGAAAATATTTCTAACCTAGACAGCAATGAGTTAACAAGTGATACTACGCTTTTAATAGGCGAGGCTGCAATTAGAAAACGGATGTTACCATATACCTAACGAAAACGTTGACACCATGCTTTGTTTGATATATTCGAACATGTTTCGGGAAGTGAAACACGGCTTGTAACTAATCTGTTTACATATAGAAACTTGTGTCATTATTTGTTACATTTGCGTATGTTTGTAGCTTGGCCATCTAGATTTCGGAATCGACGCACAAACACGTTGAGATTTTTGTACATGCACGTAGGGATACTGACATATAGGCGAAGTTAGATAGATCATTAACCGTGGATAGATATATTGCTTAATACTCCATGGCGTGTGGTTGCATTTGGGAGAAGCATGTCTTTATTTCTAAATAGTTTATTATCAATTATTTGAAAGTTTTCATGGCGATTATTCCGGATAAAGTAATATGGATAAGGTTGACTTAGGGGCTGTTTATATGAGAGGCGAGCCACGGTAAGCGAGATAATTTCTGACTCGCGTTTATATGAACGAATTTCATCCCGCCTGGCATCGGCATCCCTTTGAAAAATCATCCCGGTAAGCGGGCCAGCCCGGTTAGCGAGTGTTTACATGGGAAAATTTTCATCCCGCTTACCAAGATCTCGCCTCTTTCAAGTGAGATCTCGCTAACCGCGCTAGTCCGCTTGGCCATATAAACGCAGAGGAATTTTTAACAACCGGGCTATCCCGCTTACCAGGCTGGCTCGCCTCTCATACTACTCAAATCAGTAGAGCGAGACATAGACGATGTTTTCATCGCTTCCGAAGCGACAGTTTCGTTAACCACAGATCAATTTCAAAGCAATCACGAGGTGTATTCTTATTACCACGTGATAGCTTGTTTACGAGTTAACAATGGGATTCAATGGGATGTTTATCACGTGGTACATGAGAATACACCTCGTGATTGCTTTAATATTGATCCGCGGTTAATAAAACTGACACTTCGGAAGCGATAAAAAAATCATCCATGTCTCGCTCTACTGATTTGGGTAGTATAAACAGCCCCTAAGCAACTGATCAATTAAATCACGAAATTATAAGTGGTGTTTCCACAAAACGTATCTATATTAGTTTATTATCCTTCCTAAACAATCTTTCTGAACAGCGCTGTCTTTGTGAAACAAATCACAAACATCTCTTTCGAGGAAAAGCCTAATGTGTTTACGGAAACTTTGCTTCCGTGGTGGATATTTGATCCGCAGAGTCAACAGTGCATCACGTGGCGATAGAAGCGCTCCCACAAATATTGTTCCGTTGACAACTTCCTGTTTTGAATTCTGTTTTGAATTTGATTGGTGTTTGGCAAATAATCCTGTTTCTTATTGGTTGTTTGAAAACCAGAAACCAATCAAATTCAAAACAGGAAGTTAGCAATAATTTTCATCAAATGAATTGGTCAACTTGAGGAATATATTGTAGGCGTCTGCGCATCCGAAGTCAAAAGCGTGTTCTGGTCACGTGGATTTTCCACAGAAAGTTGGAACCATGCCACTCTTAATTTAATGATAAACTCGTCGTAAAGACAACGAAAAACAAAATATGATGACTTTGATCAGAAACGTTCGGCAAACCGAAGAATACAGTGCGATAACACTTTTAACACTTTTAATTATGTCACTGTGTTGAAGTTAATTCTTTTAATCTGATTATAACAACATCTGGCGCTACATCTGGCCAGATACAGAGATTAGGCTAGGAAATTCGAAGAAGCCAGCTGAATGAAGAAGCACAATTCTACGAAACTTCTTCCTTCTTTCCTTCCCCCCCCCCCCTTTCTTCCTTCTTTCCTTCCATTCCTCCCTTCCTTCCTCCTTCCCTCCCTCCCTTGAAAAAAAAATCCCCCAACTTTTCTGTTTTCGTTGTTACTCTCTTCTTCTTGCCATTTTACCTGCGTCTCTCTCACTCTTAATTTCTCTTCATTCCTCCATTTCTCCGCTTCTACTAAGTTTAAGACTGATTAGTGCTTACGTATACAGAATCTATTTCTTATGTTTCCAGGTGGAATTGGCTGGTAAGATAGTACCACTTGAGCCTATACAACATTTTAAATCCGGACGAAGTCAATTATTTAAAGCACGTGTAACTGTGGACGCATCCGTCGCATCTACACTGAAAGAAGGTGAACCCGTTCCGTTTAGTTTAAAATATAAGGACAAATCTGGCAACGTTTGTGTGGTTAATTCCGTTACAAGTCCAAACAAACCCGTTTATTTTCGTAAGTACAAATTGAAATATAGTAAGGTTGGAGTAAAAGTAGCGTGCTGCGTTTAGGCAGTGTAGAAACAACAATCGAAATATAGTAACTTAGGTTAGATATACTGCCGAAACAGAGAACGTAGGAATCTAACGTTTCGAGCGAAGGCCCTTCGTCAGAGAGAAACGTAAAGAGTGTAAACAAACAATGAGCTTATATGCTTATATACGAAAGGTAATCATGTGACCAAAAATAAGCCAATCAGATAAAAATGACAATAACAAATTGATAACCTTAAATTGATTACCTTTCATATATAAGCTCATGGTTTGTTACACTCTTTACGTTTCTCTCTGACGAAGGGCCTTCGCTCGAAACGTTAGATTCCTACGTTCTCTGTTTCGGCAGTATATCTAACCTAAGTTACTATATTTCGATTAAGGTTGGAGTGTACTGCCGAAGTTATTTTCTAACGTTTCGAGCGAAGGCCGTTTGTTTAATTCAAAATAATTGAATTTTTCTTATTTTTAGAACCTGTTTGGAATGCTTTAAAAGTTCGAGATAAATCTCTGAAAGAGGAAATTAAAAAATTGGAGGAAACACCAGCAGGAGCTAATGTTTCCTTTGTAAGCAGTGTTTTTTCGTGTGCTCAAAAAACTTTTCTTTTTTTTTAAACATTACGTGGAGAATTATTTTCATAACACGTTCAAAACATTGAGAAAACTAAAATATAGTGGGTTTTTTTTGTTATTTTTGTCAGCATCCTAATTAGGACCCATTTCTTGTGTGTTTTCGTCGTGAATTATGAATGAAATTATAAGTAATAGATAAAGCATGAGCAGCGATCTGTATCTGATTTACTACGGCTCGCTTCAGCCCCGCCTTGTAAATCAGATACAGATCGCTGTTCATACTTTATCGTACTTATCAACTGGACGCATCTAAATAGCCATGTTTTCAAACTATTTTTCAAGTTGGAGTGAGTTGAGGAAAAAGTTTATGTAAATCAGGACGAATCTGCATGCGATTTACAGATATTGATTAAATATTAATTTCTTTTGAATTTTCTTCATAAATGTTTAATGAATTTGATAATATTCCATACTGTGTACTCTCCCGGTTATGTAGTTATTCACAGGTAGTCCTTTACAGTTGTTATTGATGTGTTTGTTATGTAAACTCCAAAAATGTTGCCGTATTTTAACTTATAGTTCCATAAATCATTAAAATAAACTTACTTTTGACAGTTCATCTCTCATGTTGTCTACCTTCAGTGAGTTGAAACTTGTAGCGGGCTAGCGGCAATAGTTTCGAACGGCGTTTGCCGGACCCCTCAGCCACTGATCTCTAGGTACTGTTAAAATATGAGCGGCCCAACTCTCGCCTTCGGCTCGCCATTGTAAATGCCCATAAAGATCGGACGCGAATATTTTAACTTATCAAATTCTAAGTGTAAATGATGAATACTTCGTTTAAGAGTTGTGAGAAACGTTAGATAAGATCATTTTACCTCAGAAAAAACTGAATTTGAGCCGCTAGTGTCTAATAACTTTGATCACAGCTTTGATAAAACATTGATGTTTTATTAATCAATGTTTTAACAGTATTTTAATACAAACACCTGATTAAACATTCATTTCTTTTTAATTTGCCTTATGAATTATTAATGAATTTGATAAATAACTATCATCATCATCTTGCGGCCTTGGCCACGAGAGATAAAGTGATAATTATAGAGATCAGTGCCCTCAACTCACTGACAATGTAGACAACATTGAGACAACATAAGAGATGAACTGTTAAAAGTAGGTTTAATTTTAATAATTTACGGAACTATAAGTGATAGTTAAAATATGAGCGGCCGATCTTTATGGGCATTTACAATAGCGAGCCGAAGGCGAGCCATTGTAGATGCCCATAAAGATCGGACGCGAATATTTTAACTTACTTATCAAATTCTAAGTGTAAATGATGAACACTTTGTTTAAGAGTCGTAGGAAAGGTGAGATAAGATCATTTACAGTCGGAAAAAGCTCAATTTGAGGCACTAGTGCCTATTAACTTTGATAAAACCTTGATGTTTTATTATTCAATGTTTTATCCGTAGTTAAAGATGCTGATTAAACATTCATTTCTTTTGAATTTTCTTCATGAATTATTAATGAATTTGATAAGTTAAAATACGGCAGCATTCTCCAAGTTTATATAACAAATACAACAACAACTACAAACCTAGTGTGATTTTTACTGATTGTATTTTAACAGAAAAAAGAAGCCGAAGGTGTTGATATCGTTAAAGCGGACGCTCCAAAGCATGGCGTAAGTTTGGTATTGCATATTGTCCATGTTTCATATTTCCTTTCCAGATGATTTTCATTCAGCGGGATTTCAACTCGCACCACAGAATAGAAATACGACCAGAAGTCCAACTCGCGTCGGAACCTTTGAAGTTTCTATCCTCGCGCATGTCGCTTCGCGCATCTTGATTCCTCGCCATCCTACGCCATCCTACGCAATCCTGGCAAGTTCCCCCGGCAGTTTCGACCTTCAAAAGAGGTTAAAACTGCCGTGGGAACTTGCCAGGATTGCGTAGGATGGCGTAGAAAATTGCGTCGGATGGCGTAAAATATCGCGCCTGCGCATTGAAGAAATGCGGACAAGTTGTCACTCGAGTTGGACTTCTGGTCAATCCTTATTCTGTGCTCGCACCTTCGGGATACCAACCTCGTACCCAGGGTCTTATCTCCGCTGCTCCGCGAGCGTTGGCGAGCGGAGATAAGACCCTGGGTACGAGGGATACCGGTCCGCCGCTCTACCTGTTGAGCTATCGAGCCGCACAGGGATTGGAGGCGAGTTTTATCCAACTTAAGTGCACGAGATACAGTCGTTGGCACCTAAGCGTGTACACCGCCCGTCAAAACATGTTTTAAATTTAAGCCAAAGTTAACCGTTTTGAAATTAACCGTGGGATTGGCGAGACGTGATTGGCTAAGGGCACATTCATGTGACAATAATGCATTGGTTCGAATGTATCGAATGAAAACCTAATACGTTTGCAAGGTAAACATTTAACTTTGACGTTGACATAAAACATGTTTTGACGGGCGGTGTACACGCTTAGCTGCCAACGACTGTATTCTCGCGACAACTTAAACGCTAATCCGTATCCCGTGAGGGATAATGGGGACACGCGAGCCCAGGGTACTTTAATATCCATGTGTCATATGGATATTATGGATATCCCGTGAGGGATAATGGGGACACGCGAGCCCAGGGTACTTTAATATGATAAAAAAAGATGATATACCGATGTTTATTATTTCAAATATTTATCTAGTTCATTTCTCCTGACACTCCAGTACAATTGGCCAAAGATGACTTTTTTCTACACTATACAAGACAGGCTTGTAAACCATTCCTACTTTCTCAAAATCCATTTGTGAAGATTATAAGAGACCTTATGGTTGCCCCGTTGACAGACTTCACCTGCCTGAGCCTCTACTACCAATTATACCTCGTCGAGATTTTTCACGTCAAGTTTTTAACAAAAGCTGGACACTACTTGTGCATGGTAGGAAACATCTCTTCCTTCCTTCCTTCCTTCCTTCCTTCCTTCCTTCCTTCCTTCCTTCCTTCCTTCCTTCCTTCCTTCCTTCCTTCCTTCCTTCCTTCCTTCCTTCCTTCCTTCCTTCCTTCCTTCCTTCCTTCCTTCCTTCCTTCCTTCCTTCCTACCTTCCTTCCTTCCTTCCTCCCTCCCTCCCTCCCCCCCCTCCCTTCTTTCCTTCCTTCCTTCCTTCTTTCCTTCCTCCCTCCCTTCTTTCCTTCCTCCCTCCCTTCTTTCCTTCCTTCCTTCCTTCTTTCCTTCCTTCCTTCTTTCCTTCCTTCCTTCCTTCCTTCTTTCCTTCCTTCCTTCTTTCCTTCCTCCCTCCCTTCTTTCCTTCCTTCCTCCCTTCTTTCCTTCCTTCCTTCCTTCCTTCCTTCCTTCCTTCCTTCCTTCCTTCCTTCCTTCCTTCCTTCCTTCCTTCCTTCCTTCCTTCCTTCCTTCCTTCCTTCCTTCCTTCCTTCCTTCCTTTATCTTTCTCTTTCTCTCCCTCCCTTTTTCCTTTCCTGTTTCTTCGTTAAAAAACAGTGGACTCTCATTATTCATCTTAGCCTGTGATTGTACTTCTAATGGCAACATGGTTTGCTCAGTGGCGCTTTATTGGACATTACACGTTCGTAGACTGCGGTATCTTTATTTGTAATGGTACATTAGTGTTTGTTTTGGTTCTCCTACTTTGGTACATTATCTGGGGATGTCTCTCTCGCATGTATCTCTTTGGGGTAAGCAATATATTTTAATGTTCATACTAATCTCGCTTTGTTGATCTTTTCGGCAAAATTACTCTGTCCTTGGTCACAGAAAATATATAATCTTTATTCTGTGTTTTGTCCTTTCACAAATCTGTACTGAAAAGCGCAGGATAATTTTGCCATAAAGACCACTCACTGCCTTCCGCTTGATCGATAAGTCTTGTTGACCTTCTTTACTGACGCGTTGGCGCAGTAGTTCAGTTGTTCCTGAATAATCTTGTTGACAACATTGTTCAGAAGTACTATTTACATAATGAGTGGCCGTTCTGTATCAGGGTATTACAGACACGAAGCCGAGGCTGTATTCCGATACAGAACGGACATGAATTCTGAAGAGTTCTTCTGATCTCTATATGCCCCGGTATAGCAATGTGTTTTGATCACTTGAACACTTTGTTTATTATTTTTAGATATTTATGATCTGGCCGCTGTTCGTTATTTATATCTTGGCCAACGCGCTGTTTCAAATTATTGTTATTAACTCATTCTGGATTCGTCTTTCTCGCATTACTGTGGCTGATATTGTCAAAGAATGGGGTCAGAATTCTACTCATTGGTATGATTTTATCACACTTGGTCATTTTCATATTGTTTGGTATTTCCATCCTTTGCTGTGGGCTTTGATTTTTTGTGCCTTTCAAGCATTAAGTCATATATTTGAAGGTAAGGAATGCTTTGTGTTTTGTTTCTTCATTTATTTATATTCAGACGACATTCTGTGGCTATTGATTTCGAATTCGGACAAACGAACGGACGGACGGACGAACGAACGAACAAATGAATGAACTCTTTACATCGTTGATCTTCTAGGCTGTTCGCTTTTGGCATCACTTATGGCAGTGTTAAACGGGACCTTTGAACTTCCGGCATGTATACAGCGCGAGACGGAGGGCCTGTTAGGTCTTGTCCACTCTCCCTAAAAAAGTTACACTCGCTTGCACCTAAGTGGAAATACCGCCCGTCAAAACATGTTCTAATGTCAACGTCAATTATACTAGTAAAACATATTAAGTTTCCCTTCGATACGTACATGTTTGTGCTCTTAGCCAATCACGTCTTGCCAATCCCAGGGTGTCAATTTCAAAACAGTTAACTTTTGAACATGTTTTGACGGGCGATGTTTCCCCCTAACTAGCAACATTCTGCTGCTGCTGCTGCAAGATGATTTTGAACTGAACTTTTTTCCTTTCCACTTCGGTGCAAACGACAATATTATAACCCTGTAAACTTTGCAAACCATGTAAATGTTGTGATAACCATATCAGTCGTATATTTAAACTGTTTTCTCTTGAGGTATAGTATAGGCTCTGTCATCCTTTATTGGTTTGGTGTCTCTCTTCCACCCCAGGAATCACCTATTTTGTTTTTATTCTACCAGACAAGCTTCCTCCTCGAGTTTCTCAAACTGCTCACTGGATGGATATAACAACTTTCTGTAAAAATAATGGATGTTTTAAATCCTCTCTTATTTTGACATCGCAGATTATATTTGGAACTCTTAACGAGGTAAACAATATGAGTATACCACTAGTAGACATTTAAAAAATATAATAAGCAACCAAGCATCCAATCAACCAACCAACCAACCAACCAACCAACCAACCAACCAACCATCCAACCATCCAACCAATCAACCAACCAACCAACCAACCAACCAACCAACCAACCAACCAACCAACCAGCCAACCAACCAACCAACCAACCAGCCAACCAACCAACCAGCCAGCCAACCAACCAACCAATCAATCTTTTATTTTAGTTTGTTGCCAGTCCTCGACTTCTTCCTTTGTTAGTTCTTCGAATATGTTACACAATTGGTTACCAAGAAACTGTATGGAAAAAATTTCGTGTTTTAGTTGCCGCATGTTTGAAATACGGTGAGTAATTTAGACGTTTAGTCTCTGCTCGGTGACTGACCGCGTTAGACTGTAGTGTGGAGGTTATCTTTGGATTATGATCTGACATCTGTGATGATCATTTGATTATTTATTGATTAGGAGATCCTGCAATTGATTATATTGGTTGTGGAGGAGCAGAAATGCCTAGCCGTTTTGAAACTCTAGGTAAATGAAGTTGTTTAGAAATATAGCCTGCATGTTTGGTGCAGATTTATTGTATGAGAATACGACCAATTAGACCTACTTTACTACAAGAGCGAGCGAGAGGAGGGATTGATGGAGGGGGAGTGAGGGAGGGAGGGACGAGGGAGAGAGGGAGGGAGGGATGAGGGAGGGAGGGATGAGGGAGAGAGGGAGTGCGGGAGGGAGGGACAGAGGGAGGGATGAGGGGGGGAGGGACGAGGGAGGGAGGGAGGGATGAGGGAGAGAGGGAGAGAGGGACGAGGGAGGGAGGGACGAGGGAGGGAGGGAGGGAGGGACGAGGGAGGGAGGGAGGGATGAGGGGGAGAGGGATGAGGGAGGGAGGGAGGGATGAGGGAGAGAGGGTGAGAGGGATGAGGGAGGGAGGGACGAGGGAGAGAGGGAGGGAGGGACGAGGGAGGGAGGGAGGGATGAGGGGGGAGAGGGACGAGGGAGGGAGGGAGGGATGAGGGAGGGAGGGATGAGGGAGGAGGGAGGAGGGAGGGACAGAGGGGGGACGAGGGAGGGAGGAGGAGGGAGGAGAGAGGGAGGGAGGGAGGGAGGGAGGAGGGAGGGAGAGAGGAGGGAGGGAGAGGGAGAGGGAGGGAGGAGGGAGGGAGGGAGGGAGGAGGGAGGGAGGGAGGAGGGAGGGAGGGAGGAGGGAGGGAGGGAGGGAGGGAGGAGGGAGGAGAGGGAGGAGGGAGGGGAGGAGGGAGGGAGAGGGGAGGGAGAGGGAGAGGGAGAGAGGGATGAGGGAGGGAGGGAGGGAGGGAGGGACGAGGGAGGGAGGGACGAGGGAGGGAGGGACGAGGGAGGGAGAGAGGGATGAGGGAGGGAGGGAGGGATGAGGGAGGGAGGGAGGGATGAGGGAGGGAGGGAGGAAGGAAGGAAGAGTGGGAGGAAAGGAGAGAGAGATGATGAAGGAGGAGGTAGGAAGGAAGGAATGGGGGAGGGATCGAGGGAGGGAGGGAGGGAGAGAAGGAATAAAGTGAGGGAGTTAGATAGAGGGGGGTAGGAAGGAAGAGAGGAAGAGCAAAAAGAAAAGAGAGTTCGGAGAGACATTTCACGGAATGATTTATTTTTTCTTGAACTTTAGACCAGCTGAAAGACAAGTATCATGAAATAAAAAGTGGATTAACTAAAGAACAGATAAAAGGTTTGAAAGACCCAGAATACCTGAAGGATCCAACGCGTTTTACGTCACTACTCCATTATTATGTTCTTCTACGTCATCGCTTGACCAAATATGACATTCAAGTGAATGCATATGGTCCATTCACTCCGAAAGGTGGCGGCAATCTTAAACCGGATAAGCTGAGAATGAAGAACGATTTTCCTGACAATTATGATTTTAGAATCTTTTTGAAAGAGGTCAGATCTAATTTCTCAGAAATGGAATGGATGTTTGTTAACAAGTGTAAATCTAATCATTTGTAAAATATGTTATTGAACTCTCTCTCTCATGTTATTGAACTCTCTCTCTCTCCCCCTCTCCCTCTCCCCTCCCCCTCCCCCTCTCCCTCTGCCTCTCTCTCTCTCTCTGTATTTTTTTACATATACTACCAACTTGTATTTTTTTTTATCATTATTATAATTTCAACTTGGCAAATAATAAAATAAAAATACAATGCCACACAGTTTTTTTTTTATTTCTTAAACTTTGCTACAGAAGTCACTGAATAAACTGACTGTATCTAAAAACATTTAAAAGAAACACAAATTGAATGAAAATTGGAATCAGTTCATCTTTTTTACCAATCTCGTTCCCAGAGCCCACGTTCCCCACCCGGGAAATGAGAGACTCTGGGATGATCCGTCTCAAATCGATATTTCATTGGCTGATGAACACAGTGAACTCTATATAACTCTTCTTCCGGATCACAAGAATCCTGTGATGGCGTGAATGGGTTATCCCCAGCATATCCTCTCATCTAGAATTACCAATAATCAGTAAGTGTGCAATGGCCTACAATTAACAATAATTGTGAATTTTAAAGAACTAATTCTCAACCCCCCACCCCCAACCTCGACCCCAACCTATAAACCTTACCCTAACCCTAACCACAACCCCCCTGGAAGGGGACATCATGTTATCTCAGAGTCTCTCGTTTCCCGGGTGGGGAACGTGGGCTCTGGGAACGAGATTGCTTTTTTACAGAATGATAATTTGCGAGAAAGTTTTTTTAGAATAGCGATAGCCAATCATCAAACGATACTCCTAACACGTGACTGAAGACTTGCCTCTACTTGCCGGTACTTCAAAATGGCGGCCACAATTTATGGAAAAATTCAACAGATAGTAATAGGCGCCTCAATAAAGAACTAAGGTGAGAATTTATAATAGTAATAAGACCGAAAACTCTAAAAGTTTTATATTTTCTTAAAAATCGTGATGAAAATTTAGTAAAAGGCTTGTTTTGAACGAATTTTAGCTCATTTTCCCCCTCTGTTAATAAATGGCGACGTCCAACTTTCCTCGCATTTTTGGATGTGATTACTCTATTCCCCCCTCGCGAAAACAAAATTCCGTAGATGTACAAACAACTCAAGAAGAATTAATTATATATAGACCATTACTCTACATTCCCTGGGAATGTAGAGCTGTTAATCATCTCAGGGGTGGATCCAGGATTTTTTTAAAGAGGGGGTTGACACCTCTAGGGGGGTCCGGGGGTATGCAACCCCGGAAAATTTTTGATTTCTGATACCCTGAAATGCTATTTCCTGCATTTTGGGGACAATATTAGGGCAGAAATAGTGATTTTTATACGCTATATTATACACTAAACACAATTTATATATTATATATAATATAATATACCGGTCAAAGAATACATATATAATAGGCCAGGGGGTTGCAACCCCCATAACCCCCCCCCCCCCACCCCCCCCATTGGATCCGCCACTGCATCTATTCATCTTAAACTGAACTACTACCACAAGCCGAACTCGAAGGTTTAATTTCACTCTCACGAGTTTCCGATGCTTGAATTCTTCCAATCAACGACTTTTCGCAGCATTTTGGCGCACAACGCGCTATCCAGGTGCGCCATAAATTGCGGGCTTTCGGTTTGCTCGCCAACAGACCCAGTGTGGCTGCTTGAAAGATATTCCCAGCCAAGAAAGATATAGTAAGCAGTGTAGAAGATGATTCATACTTGAGAAAATCTACAAGAAATCAAAAAATGAAAAGGTTTTTCCACCCAAACGTTTATGAAAAGTAGAAAAGATGGGAACCATAACAGGTAAGCAACATATTTTTCACATATTTTCGCAGAAAATTGTCACCGGTCGGTCGAACATAATTTTTCTGAATTTTGACATCTTTAATCATTTGATACAGTGCAAGACAGGTAAATAAAGAAAAAATAGAGCTAGTTATATATATTTTAGGTATATTAAAGCGAAAAGATTGTGAACTGGCGAGATTTTTTAGGAACGAAATTCTGACGTCTTGAGTGGAGCCTTTCTCCAGAGTAAAAACGTGATAAAAAGCTTTGCTTAAAAAATCGTCAGTGTATATCGTTCTTAAAAAGCTTGGTAGTACACTACCTTTTCGCATTGCTTAATGTTCCCAAAATAATGTTAACCATTCTCAAGCAATAATGAATATGCTATTCAATTCAAGGTCCCAAAGGGGGGGGGGGGGGGGGTGTTCATCCTAAACTGCAACAGCTTTGAAAACAATGGGGGTGTGGATGTCACAAGGACCATGGGCCTAAGGTAGGGGGGTGTGGGTATCACTGTGTGTGGGTGTCACAAGGACCAGGGGCCTAAGGCAGGGGGTGTGTGGGTGCATGCCACAAGGCCCAGGGGCCTAAGGCAGGGGGGGTGGGTGTTACTGTGTGTGGGTGTCACAAGGACCAGGGGCCTAAGGCAGGGTGTGTGTGTGTGGGTGCCACAAGGACCAGGGGCCTAAGGCAGGGTGTGTGTGGGTGCCATAAAGGACCAGGGGCTGAGGTAGGGTGTGTGTGGATGCCACAAGGACCAGGGGCTGAGGTAGGGTGTGTGTGGGTGCATGCCACAAGGACCAGGTGCCTGTGATAGGGGTGTGTGGGTCTCACAAGGACCAGGGGCCTGAGGCAGGGGGTGTGGGTCTCACAAGGACCAGGGACCTAAGGCAGGGTGACAGTGTGGGTGTCACAAGGACCAGAGGCCTGAGGCAGGGGGTGTGGGTGTCACAGACCAGGTTTGAAGATACTAGCAGTTAATCACTAATAATCAGACAGCTTAAGCAGCAATGAGTTAACAAGTCATTAACTCATTATTAACCCATTCCTACTGAGGTGACCAGAAAGAACCCCTTTTTAATTGTATTCTGTTTAATTAAGAGCCCACAGCAAGCCTCTAGAGGCAGCAGCAATGAGTTAATTTCTATGCAACTGTCTAAAGTTTCAAACCTTTACCTTTTGGGCAATCTTTACTAAGTATCAAGCATCTAAAATATTGTATCAATGTCTTTTCATAAGCTTGGGCGTTGTGCAGTTGAATACATATCAATCCATATGTGAGGTAGACACATAGAATATACGATATAATCACCATGACAAAACCAACAGCTGCTTTTTGAAGCTTGATTTGTCGAGCTTTTGCTTGAATTTGGGATGCCATCAATGATGATTTTCTCTCCTATGTTGTTAATAATTAATATAAGTTTATTCAACCTAAGTTTTGGAACAATATTATAATTATAATTGCCAACGCATCTCTAAATAACACTTTTTCCAATTAACTCCCTCTCTAATAACACAATTTCTCCAATTGACACCCTAATTAACACCCTCTCTAATTAACACTCTCTCTCTCTAATTAACACCTCTCTAATTAACACACTCTCTCTCTAATTAACACCCTCTCTCTAATTAACACCCCTCTCTCTAATTAACACTCCTCTCTCTCATTAACACCCCACTATAATTAACACCCTCTCTCTAATTAACACTCCTCTCTCTAAAACACCCTCTCTCATTAACACCCCTTTATAATTAACACCCTCTCTCTAATTAACATCCCTCTCTCTAATTAACACTCCTCTCCCTAATTAACACTCCTCTCTCTAATTAACACCCTCTCTCTAATTAACACCCCTCTCTCTAATTAACACCCTCTCTCTAATTAACACCCCTCTCTCTAATTAACACACCCCTCTCTCTAATTAACACCCCTCTCTCTAATTAACACTCTCTCTCTAATCACACCTTCCAATTAAGAGCTTTTATTATAGTTTTAATATAAACTTACTTTAATCAGCTTGAAGATAACAATGAGAAGGCAAGATATTCCTATACTTAAGAACAGCTGATTTGGTAAAACAAAAGAATAAAATGCCTCATCGATGTTTCTAGGAGAACAGTGGCGTAAATACACTGGGACATATTTATCATCGGACATTAAAACATAGGTTATTGGTATGATGGGAAGCAACAGGCCAACGATTGACATGACTATCAACTTTTTCTTCTTGTGTTCTAGATTAGGAAGTTTGTCAATAACCAAGTTCTAAAAAGAATAATTAAAAAAACTCAATCATGAATATTGTATGTGCTTTATACACGTCAAAATCTCACAGCTTGTCAACAGGATGTGTTCGCAACAGGCTTGTAGCAAGGCTGGGAACAAGTTGTAACGATGCTGTTCATTCAAGAAGCTGCTACAACCTTGTTAGTATCAACCTGTTAACAACTTGTTGAGTGCAGAGCGGTAACAGATTGTTGGAATAACTTGTCATCAGTCTGTTGGAGTCATCAGCCTTGCTACAAGTTGTCAACAACCTGTTACAGACATGTTAACAGACTGGGACAACCAGTGCGAACACATGACGGTGACAGCCTGTTGAACAGCCTTGTAACAACTTGCTTGCAGGTCTGTAACAGCTTGTGCGTTTTTACGTGTGTAGTACAACACTTTAGCTCTTAAAACTAATAATTTAACAATTACTCGCCGAAGGCGAGGTGAATATCGGTGCATAATATCCGAGACGAAGTCGAGGTTATTATTCACCGATAAATACACATTTTCGTACTTTTAGGAACAACATTTTCTTTAAAATTGTTAATTTCCTCCTCTGTCGCATTGACAAATTGGCTGGTGGCCATTTTGAATAAACGCTGTAGGTGATTATCGAGAATTAGTCCGAAGTAACTCGAGCAATCAGCGCGCGCGATTTTCTATAATCACCTGTGTATTTATACTAATATGTGTTGTGAATTATCGGTGTGTACCTTGAAAAGCAGTGCATTGGAAACGAGAAACATTTCTCCAATAACCAAGCTGATATAATGAATGAGAACGCCATGAATTGTACAAAATAATGTTGGATTCTTAATTGCTTCATCCAGAAATATACTTGAGCAGAAAAAAGTTGATCTGTTGCCAAACTTTGGGATTAAAACCAAAAGCACTAAGAAAAGAAATCGTGTAAAATATATCACCACAATGTGACTGACCTACATACTGCTGCACTGTGGGGCCCCTATAATCCTATATACAATGACTGACACTAGGTTGCATCACTTGCATGGTAGTAACCACTGACGTTTTTCTAAAGAAATTCATAACTGAATTAGTCACAGTATAGCCAGTGCGGTTGAACCTACTGTTGCTTCAGTTATAAAACAAAATATCAAATTTTTGAACACTTTCGAAATAATAGAAGTAATAACAAAAGAAAGAAATATATCGCCACAGTACACAGAGACTGAATTCATAACTGAATCAATCAGACTATAAACTACCGTAGATGGTTCCCAAAGTTAACTAAATGGTTAACACTTTTATTAAAAACATGGTGCAAACTTTCCAAGATACTATCTAAATTCATGGAACTAACGTGCGAGTGCCTAAGAACTAAGAAAGATAAAAGCAACTTCTCAATCAAATGTTGTCTTTTGTCCAGCTGTCTTAATTACTAAAGGCCTGGCCAAACGCTTTCAACATCGCATTCAACATCATTCAACATTGTTGAATAATGTTGAAAGCATGAGTGGCCAAATTAATTCAACATCGTTCAACATTCATGAATGACAATTAATTGAACGCGGGCTACCACAAAAGCTGGAATCGACAATATCCTGCATGGCGTATGTCAGTATATATGAAATGTGGCCAAATGCGTTCCTTTCAACATTTTGAGAACAATAGAAATGTTGAACGCGTGTTGAACGAAAATTTGAACATGTTCAAATTTCGTTCAACACCATTCAACAACGTTCAACATCATTCAACAGGGGTGGCCAAACGCTTTCAACATGTTGAATTCAACAATGTTGAACGATGTTGAATGAAATGTTGAAAGCGTTTGGCCAGGCCTTAACACTTTTTTACATCCGAAAATAACGCCTCCCCCGTCCCTTCGAAAGTAGCGGCCCTCAATGACCACTAATCCCAAAAGTAACGGGGGGGTCGCTACTTTGGGAAATCTACTGTATCCTTAACTAATAATAACAGATGCTTACCTATTGTTGCTCCAGATCCAGCCATCAACAGGATTATGATATGTGGGAACCTCATTCTTTAGAAAGAAACTTTAGATTAAAGAAAAGTCTAACTTTACGAAAATCTTAAAGTGCGTCGAAGTTGAACTCTTTGTCTATACCGTATCGTTCATTTTCGAACGAAGCAGAATTTAGTATTTTACTGTGTCTAACACCAGACTATTTTACTCTGTCTAACACCAGACTATTTTACTCTGTCTAACACCAGAATGTTTTACTCTGTCTAACACCAGACTATTTTACTGTGTCTAACTTAACACCAGACTATTTTACTCTGTCTAACACCAGACTATTTTACTCTGACTAACACCAGACTATTTTACTGTGTCTAACACCAGACTATTTTACTGTGTCTAACACCAGACTATTTTACTCTGTCTAACACCAGACTATTTTACTGTGTCTAACACCAGACTATTTTACTCTGTCTAACACAAGACTATTTTACTCTGTCTAACGCCAGACGATTTTACTCTGTCCAACACCAGACTATTTTACTCTGTCTATAAAACAACGTTTAGTTATATTGATTTTTCTTTATTTTTAAAAGATTCCTAGAATTTGTTGAAAGATGTTTCAAGAAGTCCTATACATTGTTTGTTATTGAACAGCTCCCTGGGCTGCGAGTTCCACTTACAATTCAGGTAGCTTCAACCAAGTTGTGAGAACAAAACAAAAGCAAGTTGTGCAAAAAATTGCAGTTATCCAATCCACAACAACCATGGCTTCTTGCCCGTCGTTACTGAATGGCAACCAATCACATGGAGGCTGGCAGAATCCAGAGTTATTGGAAAAAATCAACGGAGGATTACATGGCCATGAAGGCCGGAGACTGACAAAGAAGAGAAAAAAAAGAGTTTTTATCAAGGTATGATAAATAACAAAATTTCTATTTAACTCTTTGAGGCCTGGACCTCTCCCTGTGCTGAATAAAATCGTCTTGCGTTAGCTAGAATAAAATACGAAAGTCTCCGTTTTCGATTAGAGGCGGACCATTAGAAAAGTGATGGGGGGGGGGGGGAACCAAAAAAAATTCGTTCAAGGCAATGTGCTCGGGGGGAAAATTCATACACAAAGAAAGTTTGAGAAAAAAAATTCGTGCAGAGCCTTCTCATGGTGAAAACTAGGTATGTGTAATAAAAAAAATTCATGCAAAGGATTAGACAACAACAAAAAATTCCTGCACAAGCAAATGATAAAGAAAAAAATTCGTGCAAGCTGAAAAAGTCCCACCCCGCCCATCACTTTTCTAATCAGTCCACCCCTTCTCACTATCAACTCATTTGATTGTAGTGCTTATTAAATTACACACGGTAATAAGACGTCAGAAAAATGCACTGATAAAAGACAGCTCTTTGTTTACAAGGCTCTCAACGTGCGCAATATTAAATAAACCTGGCCAACTGATAAAATGATATGTTTTCATTAAAGTTTATAGACTTTACCGTTTCAAACATCCATTTCATATGATTAGAATTAATGCATGAAACATATAAAGCCCAGGTCAGCTTAATTTCTGTCCAGCAGTCCAATATTCGATCGCCACAGCCAGATTATTATTATTATTATTAATATTAATACGTGTTCAATTTTTTTTGCTGTTCCGGTTTTTCAGCTGTTGTCGTTGAAGTGTTCCGTGTTCCAGTGTTCCGCTCGTCCGTGTTCCGGTGTTCCTGATTTTTTACTAAACCCACCATCAGTGGTCGTAATAAAATAAAAATGACGCTTTTTGAACTCGCAACATCTTCAGAGAATGAATGAGGGAATAAATAATTACAAATATATAAAGAGGTTACTAATAATAACTATTATTACAGATATATATCACCCCGCATATATCTGTAATAACAATCGAAATATAGTAACTTAGGTTAGATATACTGCCGAAACAGAGAACGTACGTTCTCTGGTACGTTCTCAATTCCTACGTTCTCTGCTTCGGCAGTATTTCGATTGTTGTTTCTACACTGCCTACGCAGCACGCTACTTTTATTTCACTTTATCTGTAATAGTTATTATTAGTAACCTCTTTATAAGTTTATATATTTGTAATTATTTATTCCCTTGTTCATTCTCTGAAGATGTTGCGAGAAGCAACGAAACGTTACGGAACTCATTAAATTACTTTTAAACTCATGGCTTTGCTTCGTTTATTATGCTGGGCATTGATATTTATACTAAGAACAAGGTCTATATATCTTATTGACAATTTAATCGAGACAGAGACGTGTACAAACATGTCTGGGATTTATAAATGATAGTTCAGATCTTCGTCTTTGTTGAATAAAATCGTTTGGTGTTATAACTACACACGCAAAAACGCACACTCTGTGTCAGACCTGATGCAGAATGATGTCAGATCTGTTCAGAAAAATGTAGCGACCCCTGATACAGCCTGTTGCAGTATCAGCTATGATACACCTATGATATCATATCTGTATCATACCTGCAGCTACAACAGACTGTTCAGAACAGATTCTGTCAAACTGTATCAGCCTGACACGGTCAGTGCTGTATATAACAGACTGAACAGGTATATGTTGTCTACGGAGCTGTCGCAGTCTGTTAGAAATTCTAACTAAATGTTGATACATCAGCGCTGGTACATTCTGTAGCTGTCAGGCTGTATCAAGGGTCGCTACATTTCTCTGAACAGATCTGATATCAGAGCTGATTAGACTGTGCGTTTTTAGGTGTGTAGATGGGCAACGGGCTATACCGAGGTTTAATACATTAATAGATATGGCCAGAGTCTGTTCTACACGGTCCTATATGATGTTTAACTTTTTATCGCACACTCAATGGAGCTTTAAATTATTTTAATAATTTAAAAATACAGCAGACCAGGTGGCATAAGACCATATATTATACAATAACTATCAATATAATAATATGGCTTATTCATATGACCAGATAATCTCTTTTTCTACTTGCTTGCTATTGTCCTTGTTGCGTTTTGATGCCACTACGAAAACAAAATACCCAATATATTTGAAAAACAGTGTTTTGACAATATGTTTACCAGTGTGAGTTATCAAATGATATCCGCCTTACCTTATATTTGATAAAGGTTTCTTTTGCTCTGGTACTGTCACGGGGTTCAAAAAGAACACAGTTGGGAGAAAGCAAATGACCCATGCACTAACCACGATAAGTGCACACAAAACATACGCGAGAATTCGTAGATTTCTTTCTTTATCCATCGAGCTGCAGTTACGAACACCTTCGTGTTGACCTGAAGATGAAACTTCCTGTGGCGGTCTCGTTCACTACTTTCCGAGGAAATACCACGAAATCATCAAACCATTACGAAATATTTACGCCTGCGCTAAACGTCGCAAGATAGACGAATTTAATTCGAATTAACGTCGAGTTAAACGTTGAATTTCCGTCGAATTTAAGTATTTTTACTTGGACTCTTGGAGCTTGAAAACAACTTCTTGAAAATGTAATAACCGACACGCACGTTTTACACTTTTATTTATATCACTTAATAAATTCGTTGTTTGATATAACCAAATAAATCAGAGAAAAACTGACACTATAAACGGTAAATAATAATTTGACACTCGGCGCCCCATATTACTATATATGACTTCATTATCATATATAGTAAGAACATTATTAACTCCTGGAAACACAGGAGCGCCGTTCTGGCTGTGTGTACATACGTATGCAAACTTTATTTAATTAATTTTTAACGTCAAATGTCAGTTTAGCTCGAAGAACTAACTTGGAACACTACAACGTTGATTGTACGGAGGGAAGAAAAACTGGTGAACCCCGGAGCCTGAAACCCTCGAGGCTCAGGAGAGAACTGCAGCACAGCTGTACTCAACCCTAACCTGCGTGCAGGTGCTAGCATGATCTTTCTGAGTCAACAAGCGTCTGCTCGCAGGCTATTCAACCCCGCCCGCCCCGGTGTAACTTCAGTCAACGACAAACCATGACTGTATAAGTCTAACTGTTCCTTTTGCAAGAACTGTAACTTTTCAGACATCTTATTTTATTAGAACTACCAAAGTCTGGAATATTCTTAATTCAGACTTGAGAAACAAGAACAAATCTTTTAGCTCTTTTAAATACGGACTAGTACTATACTACCGCGATGCTCTAACAAAATCGTATGACACAGAAGATCCGAGAACCTGGAAGTCTGTGTGTATAAAATGCAAAAGAGCTAGGTCTCTTGTTAACAGTATAAATTGTTGTTTTTAACTATTGTATTTATATTATGTAATTTTAATGTTTTTAGTTTATCGGGACCGCAGTAATTGGGGTCAAACCTGTTGCGATATCCCTAGCATTTTTTACTGTTTTTATGTAATGTGCTGAAGCTTAATAAATCATAAATCATAGTCAATCGAGATATGGTCTGGAAACTTAGCCAAAGTCTTTGGTTTATCTTTTTGTTCGCCTTTATGCATTTTTGTGCACGGTGCACGGTCACTGAACACATTGTATTTTAGTATAATGAACGAATTGTCCAATAGCAACGTTTTAGTTCAATCACTCAACCGTGCTATTTAAATATTAATAAACCTAAAACAAAGGATGTGCACGGTGCATGTAAGGTACGGTTCAACATAAAATCACAGCTCATTATAGGCGCTTTGAAGTTTGCCGAGTTTCCAGACCATATCTCGATTGACTACGGACAAGCATGTAAGAAGGCGTTTTGCAAGTTTCGCAACATTCACTACCCAACATCACAATAATCGTATGATCAAAAATGTTTCTATATTTCGATAATCGAGCTACTGGTCATGGGAAAATTATTTGGCAAGTCACCAGGTGTTGTGCACACATCAATTTTGGCGTACTCCAATCAAAGACAAGTGAGAAAAGATCAGTTCTAGTGTTCTACACAAGAAGGGTAACCGTGAACTTTCTCTATCCGCCACTGCTGGCTTCGGGGGCGTGCCAAAATGATGCACGAGCAATAACTGGCAACTCATGTAATTTTGATAAAATCTTTAGCATGCAGACATGCAGTTCTCGCGCACGAACTATATACTACAATACAGTCTTTATGCGTGACCCAACAATTGTTTATTTTCGTTTAAAAGATGGGTCACTGATGTACTTCTGGCAATTCTGTTCAGTGATTGTTCTTGTGAACGTGACATAAGTCTGCGTAATCGATAATAAGGTTTCTTCCACAGCTCTCTGGCTTTTTCATTGGCTGCTAGAAACAGCATTGTAGACACTGGAAAGATGCCAGCAGCAATGTAATCCAGAACAATGGGAATGTGTGATATGAATTGTTTATAATCTAGAAAAAGAACAAGACGCGTGTTAGGATAACACCATCGATAAATGGAGCACGCACGTCAGGGCAGGCAATTAATCAGAATATTAACACGCCTGACGACGAGTCTTTAGTATTTTATTCTGGCTAACGCCAGACGATTTTATTCAGCACAGGGAGAGGTCCAGGCCTCAAAGTGTTAAATCTATGATATCATAAACACTTATTTACTGGCACGGAAGGGAACAGTGTGTTTTGTAGCCCCGAAACAACCGTTGTAATGCCAACAAAGTGTTGAGCGAAAACCTTGATATTAAAAAGAATGTCACCAGGCAGCTGTAATATTTTTAGAGGTAATATTTTTGTTTTTGTAATTATTAACACATTGCTTACAACTTCTTACCTGGAGAACAAGTTGGTCGAATGATTAGGCAATCAAAATAAACTTTTATTGCAGTTTCAAATGCTTTTGCCTGATGGATAAGGTAACATATGCCACCGTACGTTAGAAAGACAGTGACAGCGTAGAACACCATGAGAAGAGTGAGGCGAGTGACGACATTGTTCATCTTGTTTTTACGTAGTCTGGCTTGTTCTAGAGAAGCTATTACGGGTGCACGTCTTTCCTAAAAGGACGCCATCACAAAATAACAATTAAAGATATAAAAACAAGAGACACCATTTCTCATGCAAACTTATTAATAATTCACGAGAAAAACAATGGAAATGAGCTACCAAGGCAGTGTTGGACTATAAAAGTGGCTATTACTATCATTTTTCAAACTTACTAATTAAAACTAAACTAAAACTAAACTAATCTTATACTGGATAGCTCTATCAGTTATATCCAACTGTTCTCCCTAGAGGTCCAGTAAGGCTATCCCTCATTGGTCCAGTGTTACTACAGGAGGTACCCGGAGGAAACCTGTGGTGTTTGGTAGAGTCAAACTGGAAGCACTCTTCTCACATATGGCCAAGGTGAAATTTTAATCAGATAACTGAACTGAGCAGGTATCGAACCCGGGTCGCAGAGGAGAAAAGTACGTGCATGCGCTAATAATTCATGTAAATATACCATGATTTTGGCTTTTGAACGCCACGAATTTTCCTTCCACCAGGCCAAGCACAACTTACCTTTAACAGTTTCCAAATAACGATGTAGAGAAATGAGACACCAATGGCGAATAAAATATTCTCTGGTAGTATACCAGTGTAGTAAGCAAGCTCGAGTGAGTTGGGAAAACAATAATTGGAGTAAAAAGAAACGGAATATCCGTCCTTAGAAACCACAAAAATAACTGGGATGATTGGAAGAAGCCAGCAAGCTAGTGCACTTATTAAAAAGTACCATCTATTTTGATCGTTTGCTGCGGGAACTTTATCAAACACTAAACCCTGGAAATGAAAAAGTAACAAATTATTGACAATTGAGGGGAAAAAAGATAATTTTCGACAAAAAGGAAATGAAAAAGGAAGGAAAGAAGTGGGGAAAAAATGGAAACAAATAGATAAGGAAGGAAGGAAGAAAAGAAATACAAAGCAACACGAACTAAAATCAAGTACAGAAGAAAGAAGACACAAAACGTTAAGAGAAACATTGGATCCATTATAGGATTTCGGTGGATAGAAATATGTTTATGACCGTCAAGTTTGATAGAAACTTTTGCAAACTCCCACAGTATGTGAGTCAGAGTGAAAGATAAAGGATAAAGGACTGGGGGCTAATCATCCGTTGAGGCATATCAGAGGCGCACAAGGCAGTCGCCATATGACACAGTTCAGACCACGGATCACAGCTAAGATGTTGATTTTATGGAGCCGGGGAGGAAAACCGGAGAACCGGGCGAAAAACTCTCGAAGCAGGGTTTCAAAAAAGATCACAGGAGAGATCAACTACAACTCTACTCACATGAGTTCCAAGCTCGACAACGGGGTCATTCCCAAGTGGTCACCCATCCAAGTACTAACCCCGTCTAACCGGGCTTAACTTTTTGGTGAGAGGCAGCGCGCTCAACAGCACACGCCACCAGCGCTGAAAGAGCAACTGCATTTGCGGGTTCCTAAGAATGTTCAACTACGTAAACATTACCTTGGCAACCACGACATTGTACGCGACAAACCACAGCAAGATTGAGCCCTCCAGATAGTGAATAAAAACGCCTTGAAATTTACAGTACGTTGTCGCCTTCATGCCAGGAATCGAGAACTTGCTGGAGCAATACACATCATTTCCCAACAATGTGGCCACTGCAGCCATAGAAACTAGAAAGAACATTTTATAGAATTGTTTCAAATTATTTAAAAACTAGCGTAACGCAGTGTAACACCTTGTAACGTAGCGCAATGTCTTATAACGTAGCGCAATGTCTTATAACGTAACGTCTTATAACGCAGCGCAACGCCTTGCAACATAGCGCAATGTCTTATAACGTAACGTCTTATAACGCAGCGTAACACCTTGTAACGTAGCGCAATGTCTTATAACGTAGCGCAATGTCTTATAACGTAGCGCAATGTCTTGTAACGTAGCGCAATGTCTTGTAACGTAGCGCAATGTCTTGTAACGTAGCGCAATGTCTTATAACGCAGCGCAACGCCTTGTAACGTAGCGCAATGTCTTATAACGTAGCGCAATGTCTTATAAGGTAACGTAATGTCTTATAACGTAACGGAACGTCTTATGACGCACCGCAACGCCTTGCAACGTAGCGCAATGTCTTATAACGTAGCGCAATGTCTTATATAATGTATAATATAATAAATATAGTGTCCACTAACCAATTATTGTTGATTGTCCTAGCATAATGACAATGATAAAATGTGGATATCTCCATCTATAAAATACCGAAAATTATAAGGTATATGTATCTCAACTGAACTCTCACCATCAAGCGAGGAGCAATGTTGATATATCAGACCTACAGTACAGTACAGTAGTAGTTGTGCAGTGCAGTACAGTACAGTAGTAGTTGTGCAGTACAGTACAGTACAGTACAGTAGTTGTGCAGTACAGTACAGTACAGTAGTTGTGCAGTACAGTACAGTACAGTAGTAGTTGTGCAGTGCAGTACAGTACAGTAGTAGTTGTGCAGTACAGTACAGTACAGTGCAGTAGTAGTTGTGCAGTGCAGTACAGTACAGTGCAGTAGTAGTTGTGCAGTGCAGTACAGTACAGTAGTAGTTGTGCAGTGCAGTACAGTACAGTACAGTAGTAGTTGTGCAGTGCAGTACAGTAGTAGTTGTGCAGTACAGTACAGTACAGTACAGTACAGTAGTTGTGCAGTACAGTACAGTACAGTAGTTGTGCAGTACAGTACAGTACAGTAGTAGTTGTGCAGTGCAGTACAGTGCAGTAGTAGTTGTGCAGTACAGTACAGTGCAGTAGTAGTTGTGCAGTACAGTACAGTGCAGTACAGTAGTAGTTGTGCAGTGCAGTACAGTGCAGTACAGTAGTAGTTGTGCAGTGCAGTACAGTAGTAGTTGTGCAGTGCAGTACAGTGCAGTAGTAGTTGTGCAGTGCAGTACAGTGCAGTAGTAGTTGTGCAGTACAGTACAGTGCAGTACAGTAGTAGTTGTGCAGTGCAGTACAGTAGTAGTTGTGCAGTGCAGTACAGTGCAGTAGTAGTTGTGCAGTGCAGTACAGTGCAGTAGTAGTTGTGCAGTGCAGTACAGTGCAGTAGTAGTTGTGCAGTACAGTACAGTACAGTGCAGTAGTAGTTGTGCAGTGCAGTACAGTACAGGTACAGTGCAGTACAGTACAGTAGTTGTACAGTACAGTATACAGTACAGTGCAGTACGGTACAGTGCAGTACGGTACAGTGCAGTACAGTGCAGTACGGTACAGTGCAGTATGGTACAGTGCAGTACAGTATACAGTACAGTGCAGTACAGTACAGTACAAAGTAGTACAGTACAGTACTTACAACTGAGGTATTTTGAACCAAGTAAGCAATGCCAGTATGAAGGAGAACAAAGAAAGAAAACAAGCTGTATATGTTGTTCCATTTATCTCCAAAATTTGTTTCTCATTCCAAGGTTTCCAGCCACATGGTGGTACACAAATACTTAAATTATTTTTCTTGTACTCAATAAGAGGTTTGTTGCATATTGATATATTTTGAGGGTAATTCAGGTGACTAACCCTTCCATTTCTGGTCATGTTACTAGAATGAATGGAAAAAAGACTTCATATTTTCCCCTTAGCTGTATATACTATAAAGCCACAACAGTGGTGTAGCCAAGGGGGGGGGGGGGGGGGGGTCACCTCCCAATGGTCTCCAAGACCGTTCTCGTGAAAAGTTTAAATCCGTGGAGAAACATGTAGGGTGGGGGGGGTTACAGTTTTTTAAGTCCAAGTGTGTAGATAGTGATGTGTTATATATATTGCAGGCATGCATATGCTATAAATTACAATACTAAGGGTCTATACAAAATGACTCCAACCTGTTTTTACATTTACAACTTGTTTATAAATAAATCTAAAGATATTCTGATGTGTATCATTCTATGTTCTGGTTTGATTTCAACAAAATTATGTAATTTATGGCTTTCAGATTACTCTTAAATACTTGCCTCAAAATGCAGGAAACAGTGTTTACGAGACCCTAGAAATCCAAAATTTTCTGAGGGGGCATGCCCTCAGACCCCCTGAGGAGATCGAGGTTCTTGCCCCCCCCCCCCCCCCAAATCCAAGACCCTGGCTATGCCACTGAGCCACAATCAATTTGTCTAACCATTCACAATTTTGCACATTACATACTGTTCTGAAGTCATGCTTGCATTATACCAATATAATATTGTTATATATATGAGTCTGGGAAACTCCTCCAAACACCAGAGGTTTTCTCAGGTTTCCTCCTATAGTAACACTAAACCCCATCTATGGTTGGCCTGTACTGAATCCTCTGGGAAGACCAGTTTAGATATGACTGATAGGGTATATCTGGTATAAATAAAGTTGGTTAATTTAGTTTCCTCCTGTAGTGAATCCTCTAGGAAGAACAGTTTAGATATGACTGATAGGGTTATCCAGGTTTACTCTGGCCCCTTCTGTAGAACAGACCAGTGAGGGATGGCCCTTACTACTACACCTCTAGGGAGAACAGTTTAGATATGACTGATAGTTATCCAGTATGAATAAAGTTAGTTTAGTTTACTCTGGTCCCTTCTGTAAAACGGAACTGAGGGATGGCCCTTACTACTCCTCCTCTAGGGAGAACAGTTTAGATATGACTGATTATCCAGTATAAATAAAGTTATAATAAAGAATTATGATCAGAGATAAACAAAATATGTAATTTTTGTAAATAATAAACAGATCAAATGCTGGTATATATATTTCAACGTACCTTGCAATACTTGAATTTGACGGTTCGAGTTTTTCTGCCGTGAAGTAAAAAACGGTTGGTAATGAACAAAGGCCGAGAACGACGACAAATAAATGAATAATCAGTCCATTTAAACACCATATTTTGATCTTTGATTTCAAGGAAATGGATCCCGCTCCTTCAGGTGCAATTCCGCTTTTTATCATTTTCTTGTATTGCAGTAAATACTAGTTGTATATTTTGATATATTCAGGAAGTAGGAACGATTTTTGTTTGAAATAAAACGGCTTCCAAGCCAAAGCACTGCGCTGTATTTGGAATTCTCGAATTCCAAAACACAGGTTTGGAATTCTCAAATTCTCGAATATATATACTGTATTGTGTATCTCATTAAAATTCTCGTTTGAACATGTAACATAAATTAAAGTTTCATGAAATTCCCCCCCCCCCCCCCGGAGTTCCACACAGCAATAGGAACGGTGTCACAGCGTCCTTATTCTATCGGGGGGTGGGTGAAGAAGAGAGTGTCCTACTTATCAGGGGGGTCATTAGGGTATTTTAATCACTCTTGGTGTAGAACAGGGTGGTTTTTCTAGAGCACCAGTAATTTGGTCTGGCACTTCCACATCCATGAAATTTGAAATTTATGCAAATATGTATTCACTTGTAATGTTGAGAAATGTGACATTCTGTGCTTTTAACATTTTGAGGCCTGGACCTCTCCCTGTGCTGAATAAGATTGTCTGGCATTAGCCAGATAAAATACTAAAGACTCATCTTCAGGCTTCAAAGGGGAAAATATTAAACAGAAACAAAGTTTATAAATTATTATAACAGTTTTTATTATTACTTTTTTTTCTGACAACATTAAAATATTTCAGATTAAACCATAAAAACTATCTGTCATATTCCAACTAGCCACAACACTGACAGGATTCCTTAGGGGGTCTTCAAATCAATTCAGCTTTTCTTCCATAGCACCTGTGATCTTTTTTATCTTTGTTGCAATGGACATATCAACATATTTATCAGCAATATTTATTATCATTCCACCAATAATAAATGGATCAATCTGAAAAAAATATATAGACAAATTTGTTTTTACTTTCAAAGTTGCTCTTATGTCTGTATTGCTACTAGGCTGGTTCAGAGTTCTTTCTTTGATGAGAAAAATTGTGTGGCAGAAGTTGCATGTGTTAACACTTTGAGGTCTGGACCTCTCCCTGTGCTGAATAAAATCGTCTTGCGTTAGCCAGAATAAAATACTAAAGACTCGTTGTCAGGTTTCAAAGTGTTAAAGAGATAGGTTTTAACACTTTGAGGTCTGGACCTCTCCCTGTGCTGAATAAAATCGTCTGGCGTTAGCCAGAATAAAATACTAAAGACTCGTCGTCAGGTTTCAAAGTGTTAAAGAGATAGGTTTTAACACTTTGAGGTCTGGACCTCTCCCTGTGCTGAATAAAATCGTCTGGCGTTAGCCAGAATAAAATACTAAAGACTTGTCGTCAGGCTTCAAAGTTTCAACTACAGTAAAATGTCAAAATTACAGAATCAAACCTTAGTTTCAATTTTTAAAGTTTCATCCGGTTTTACAAAACTTTTCAAAGACTGCTCTAGGTCTTTCATGTTTGATGCATCCAGTGGCTAAAACAAGGAGAAAAATAAACATTTTTTCATACAAATGTTTTCTTGATATACAAGATTAGATGTAACTTGTTGTCATGTTGTGTCAAAGCTTTATGTATCACCTTTGCAGTGGTCACAACACACGGTACTTCCTTACGATGAGCAGACATGATTTTGGAGTAAGCTTTAATCACATTGCCGGACCAAGAAAGACGACTATTTTCAGCAAGAGCACCTGTTGAAAAGAGTCAAGAAAAATAACATACAAAACTGTTAAATTCCTAAGAAATTAACTTTTCTTGGTAGATCAAGATCCAATCAGCTGCCATACCAAAAAGGTTAATAGTTAAGTCAGAGAAACTTAACATCTTGAAAATGTCCTGTAAGGCACCTAAAAATTGGAAACAAATAAATTAACCACTAATTTGGTGATTTTTCTAGGATGTTTAAAGGTCCTCCCTTTGATGAGTAAAAGGTGGCTCTGGCAGGAATGGGTTAATATTTATAGTTTGAATCTTTTAAATAAAATAAAGCTCACTTTGTTTTTTCAACTTGTTCAAAGTAGGATCTTTCAGGAAATCTGCAAATCTAGCATTTGTCTTTAGTAAACCCTAAAACATACCAGGAGAGCAGTTAGCTGATGTAAGCCATTTTAAGTGCCATAATTGTGATGTATACATCTCAAACTCATTAATAATTCATGAGAAAACACAAAGGAAATCAGTACCGTGTTGGTGGTTTGGATATCGGAGGAAGAAATTACATAAATTAAGCAAACTTTCATCTTGATTTTCTCTTAAAATACTGATTTGTTTGAGATGCTATATCATACACTCGGAGGAGTGTTTCATCAGGGTATCCAAACACCTCGAAGTTTGTTCAAAAACCTTGGCTTTGCCTCGATTTTCAACAAACGTCTCGGTGTTTGGATATCCTGATGAAACACTCCTCCTCATGTATGATATATTACATCTAATATATCACCTAGATAATAGATATTATCTAGGAAAATAATAATAATAATATAAAATAATATATTTAATAATATTATTAGATATTTATCTCAGATAATATATTATCTGAGATAAATACAGCAGCCACAATTGCATCAGTTTACTTCCATTTTCACTGTTTACCATGATGCATGGTAAATAATGGTGTGTCCGTGTATATGTATGTTGGTGTATTGGACAGTGTGAATTTAGCCATGCTTCTATACAGTTATAGAAACACAGCTTTCAGCCAATCACAGCATGCATTAATTAAAATGCTATTTTATAATTAGGATTATAAAATAGGTTGCGTCTTACGCGCACTGTGATTGGTCAATTACCATGTTTATATCAGGCTATGTAAACACGGTTGTGATGTCACGGCACATTTTTTAGCCTTATTTCATAAAAGAAATAGAAAATGGATGCCCTGAGTTTATATAACCTGATGCAAACACTCGAGTGAGTTGGGAGAATTCGAAAGTACGTATGTAAACCCTCGCCTATGGCTCGGGTTCACATAAACTTTCGAATTCTCCCAACTCACTCTCGTGTTTGCATCAGGCTATATAAACACGGGCAGCCATTTTCTATTTCTTAATTATTGAATAGATTGTAATATACTGTTCTTTTATTTTCATTCAGATTAAAATAATTTACCTGTACTTGGGCTAATTCTTTTTCTACATTTTCCAGCTTTTTATTTTTTGATGCTGCTGAATATAAAGCATGAGCATATCGGCCCTCAATGCCAAACACCTTTATTGGAGCCTTTTGGTAAAAAAAATTTAAAATGTTATAAAAAATACAACCTTTCTTTCACCGCTAGAATTATATTAATAATGGCATCAATTGCACTTTTAGTATCAATATTCTGTACTTTATACCTTAACTTGGGACGCTTTAGGCAAGCTTGTACTGAAAGAGCGAACCTAGACGGAAAACCAATATTGTTTTAATACGACAAAGATAAGGATATTTGTAAACTACAGATTTACGGCGAGTTACTATACACATTTTTAAGGTGCAATTTTCATACTTTAGAAGCGTGGAGACCGACGTTTTTTGTAATAATAAATTATTATATAGTGTAATTGTTTAACAAGACATTAATTTCAAAGATAATATGTATTCTTACGGCTAAAAAACTAGCTTTTTCCACAGCTTTACACCAACTTGTTACACCCGCCATCTTGTCTGCTCGTCACCAGGACCAAACTCGGTATTCAACAGGGAACCCATACAGAATCACCAATCACCATGGCCCACTACAGAATAAATATTCTGTGCCATGGCGCAATATTCAATACAGAATAAATATTCTGTGTCATGGCGCAATATTCAATTTTCCCAGAAAAACAAAATGTTAAATTTTATTCTTTCAAAAGCACTTTACAAAATTATTTAAGAGTACACAGAGATGGGATCAGTGATTTACCCCTATAGAGCCTGAGTAACTGTAGCCTGTGTAGCTGGTGGTATTAGGGAGTTCAACTGGGGCACATTCATTGCTCTGAAGGGGGGGGGGGGGGGGGGTAGGGGGTGTACCAACAAGGAAATATTTCATCAAATTGGCCCTGGGAAGAAAAAGTTCAGAAACCACTCACTTAAACACTCCCAAGTACTACAAAAAGTTTAGGTATATTTTGACCATTTTGAAGCTTTTGTTTGCCTGCATGTAATTGTTTTGTTTTGACAATCTGAGGACAAAGTCTGCAGTTGAATTTCCTTTTCTTTCGAGTTACATCCAAAATGACTTTGTGGCAATTGATTTACAACATCAGTTGTGTTGAAGCTTTCTAAATATATTTCTGCTGTTTCTGCTTTATTCAACATCGTGTTATGACCAGAAGATGGTCCACACTTTGGATTGTTTCTCTGTATTTTTCTTGGAGATCTCAATTCTTCCAGGGCTGTCTGCGTATTTGATTTCTTTCTTTTTTGTCCAGCTTTATATTTGTTAAATATCCCTCTTTCTGTTGTAAAAGAAGTTTCTGGGTCACTTTCACTGCCATCTTCTTGAATTTCTTAAATAAAATACAAAAATATCATGACCTAATTTTTTATATAATAGGGTTTGTGAATGTCCCCCCTTGTGTGCGTAATATATGTCTCTCTTTCTCTCTTGTACCTTTTTCAGATCCAATAAACTGTTTCCATTTGCTATAATCGTCATGGTTGACCTGATCTGCAGCTTGTCCCAGTTGTTCAGTTTTCTGCCACAATGGCTCCTCTTCCTTCTCTTCCTGTTTATTCACTTTTCCTTTCTGTTTATCCATTTTTCCTTCCTGTTTATCCACTTTTCCTTTCATCATGTTCAATTTCTGTACATACTGACGACATTCTTTGCCACTTCCTTGTACAAAAATCTTTCTAAATGATTGTTTTTCACCACACATTTTGCATGTCCATTTTTTCTCTTTTTTAACCTGTTTTTAATAAATCAAAATGGATATATAATTTATTCATTCATTCATTTCTTGAATTCATTCATTCCTTCATTCATCTTTACCCATATAAAGTTATTTTTACAGTTTCTCACCTGCTGTCCTTGAAAGGTTTGGCAAAAACAGCAATTTACAACACAAATTTCAACCATTTTTTTTCAATTAAAATATCAGGTTTTCACCGCCTAAACATTGGGTCGGAGATACTTCGTATTAGTTTCGTGTCCCGAAGATGGTACCGAACTTGTAACGACACATCGAACCTAAACCGACTATAAATTGCGAGTATAAATTTAAAATACTAACATTTTACGGACGAGAGTTTATATTTTGCGAAGTGAGAAAGGTTGTATTTGAAGTCATTTCCACAGTTTATTCTCTTATCTTATGTCTAATACTTGTAAGTATTATAACTATTGATATCTTTACCATTTATTTAAAAAGCTCGGGACTTTGTTTAAGCGATTTATTAAAAAATATTGATCATTAATTGTCGGACGTCCTAATTAATTTTTCAAGTGACTGCTCTTTTGATATTCCGATTCCAAAGAGCATTTTGTTACGGCCAAGCATGGTCAAAATTTGGCGCTTGTTTTTGAAAGGAGGACTTATTTGGAGTATATTCCTAGACTTTGCTGTAAAGTAGGGCGCTTTTCTAATCAAATATTGATCTAAAAGTATTAAAAACATGGCCATTTTAATTGCAATTGTTTTACCAAGGTAACGACGACGAAATGTCAATAATAGTTTATTGTGTGAATGAAAATGAATGAAAAATCATTTCTTGTCCAACACTGACGCTCCTGAACTTTCTTGTGAAAAAATACAACGTTAACAGCACCAGTTGAACGATTTTGGCTCACAATATTTGTTTATTTTTAATAGAGTATATTAAAATTGTAAAACATAGAATTGCCGTTGAATTTTCTCACGGGTTGAACAGAGACCGTGCGGCGCAAATGGACCAACCTTCCCAAGTTTTACTAGTAAACTTTATTTGTGCTCTCTCCTATCATTTGGGCTGGTTTTAATTCTCTTTGATTAAGTATTTTGCATTTATTTTTATAAGGAATAGGCAAGGAGAATGCATGTATGTACAGTGTGTGTAAAGATGGTGGTGTGCCCGGTAATAAGCGCTGGGGAGGGTGGGAGGCTGGAAGCCCCTGAATTTTCCAGCCTAAGGACATGAAGGAACTTGAGGACACAAGGAGGTGAGGTGGGAGGTGACGAAAGAGAGCCTGCACGGATCCCATTGAAATTTGAATGCTAAGTCCAAAATTTGTATGCAATGTTCTGATTGGTGGATATTTTAATCAACTGACAAGTTAATTAAAGCAGATCAACTCATTGATAGGGCACACCTCTAATGTTTATCACAAGCATGTATATGCAGGTTGGCCCCTATGAAACTAAGATAATTTTGGGAGATGATAGGGCTAAATCGAGTTATTCTGACCTCCATATGAATGTAACCTCCACCTGAGTTGTATAGGCCATCCATCTCTCCTTACCAGTGAATAATGTATTTGGTGTTTCTACAAGTCATTGTATTTTTGTATTTTTTACAATAATTATAAAGATACTTGCCACCTATCCAATTGCCAGGGATTGGACCCATGTACAGCTTACCAACCTCCAATATTCCCCACCACTGCTATAAGCCAAGAGATTAATAATTATGAAAGAATTCTACGCTATAATTTTGGTCCTCCGCAGGATTCACATGAAGCAATGTTTCAACAAACACTAGGATACACGCCAAGTAGTTGTACTATGAACAATGGTGTTCCACGTACTACTACTGCAGGTTGCATTAATCAGCTTAATACAGATCCAAGACAATGGGAAATGTTGCTGCAGACAAAAGATTTGATCATAAAGCAAACAAAAGAAGTTATTGAAAAGTGAGTTGTCTAAAGAGAATATACTGTATACAAAGATTTTGGGACAGTGAACTAGGGTGGAGAAGAATAATGTGTTATTCTAAGTGAGGAACCATACCGGACAAGTAGAGAATATATAATACATTTTCTCTTGGCAGCCTACTATATGGAGTATTGGAGTTTCTCACTGGCTGAGTTTACGAAAGAAGTGAGAAACATGTTTCTCACACTGGGGGCCTAGGGCGAATTAGTATTTAACATCACATGTTAATTGTTTGGCATCTTTTTGTTCTTTGCCACCATCGTGTCCACCCACCCTCCCAGGTTGGCACTGCATGCATGTAAATAGTAGAGTATAGCTTGATTTTGTTATATGATTCAGATTGACTGTAAATTTTGCAATAAAAGCACTGCACTGCTTTTGCGGTGGTAATATCCCAATTTTTTACTTAATAATAAAATCTCTTTCAAACTTTAGGCAGCATCAATGCATAGACAGTCTAAAAAAACAACTTCATGAATATAATGCAAGCACAGGTGGAAATCTATTGAGAAGATTACAGGATCGTGAACGAGATGTTGAACATTTACGAATAAGACTAGAGACTGAAACAGCACCAAAATATGAAGTGGAAAAGTTACGTCGAACTTTAGGGTAAAAACCAAAATAATGCACTCACCATCCAGTAGTCCAATTTAAGTCAAAGAATAGTTCACATTAGACCTGACATCCTTAATCCACTCCTGTAATAATTTGTGCTCCTTTGGCCTAATTGACTAATGTTCTGTCTTGATATTGGTGTCAAATATTTAGCCAGACAGAGTATGAACTTGAGAAAACAGAAAAACTCCTTCAGGAAACTCTAGATGAAAAAGCCTCAGAAATAGAAACACTTACTGGACAGGTAAATATTGAAATACTACAAGTGGAAAATGGAGAAGAAAAAGTGAAAATGTGAAGTGTTATATATAGAAGTGAAGCCAATGCCATTGCAATAAACTACTGTACATTGAGAATGAGTGTTGATGTGTTTTTACATCTACATCATGTATATATTGTTCAGATTATTGGCAAAGTGAAAGAATTGGAAAAAGCTACTAAAGAGAATATACGATTAGAAGAAGAAAAGAGGGCATTAACGTAAGAAAAATTTTTACTCAGATTTTCTTAGAGACAGGTTTTAACACTTTGAGGCCTGGACCTCTCCCTGTGCTGAATAAAATCATCTAGTGTTAGCCAGAATAAAATACTAAAGACTCGTTTTCAGGCTTCAAAGTGTTAACACTTCTTCAAAACAATTTGGTTTCTTTTGTTGGCTCTCAACATTGGTACAGTTATTAGTAATAAAATATAAATTGCATTTATTAAATTTTTCTCTTATTTTTTAGAACACGGATTGAAAGCTTAGACAGATACGTTGGTGAACTTCCTACAGCTGAAGATTATAAAAGACTTCGAAAAGAAGTATGTGCTTATAAGGAAATGTGAGCTTTTTGCAGATTATAAAGTTGGAACTATTAAATGTACAATGCATACTAAATTGTTTAACTTAAAAACATTTCAGCTAAAACATTGGAAGGCCCATTGTTCAAAATTAAAAAATCAAATGGTTGAACAAGAAGAGAAATTGAGTTCTGGAAGGAAAGCTCTGGAAGAACGCGTATGTTAATAAATCATTTTAGATGAATATACAGTATATCTGAGACTTTGTGCGCTTTTTTTCTTTGCTTTTTTTGTTTTGTTTCATGACTGTTATTTTTAAAGTATTTTTGTTCTACTCTAGGCAATGAATGCTGATAGATTTGAAAAAGAAAATACACATTTACGAGAAATGGTAAAAAGGTAAAAAAGTTATAATCCTAATATTTACCTTGGTATATACTTGTATTGGATATTAAGAGACATGATAACAATGATATGGGATATGCTTATCTATTCTTTTTTCTAATTGCTTGACTTAGTCTTCAAGATGTGATGAAGAATGATGACATTCATTCTAAAGCATTGGAATTAGAACATGTACAGTTTGAAAATGAAAGACTTCAGGCAGACTTAACCAAAATGGAAAAGGTACTTCAATGGTGATTAGTATGGTATATTAATATGGTATGGGTACTGTATGGAATAGTACTTTGTGGTGATGGTACTGCATGGCATGGTACTTTGTGGTAATGGTATGGTATGGTACCTTGTGGTGATGGTACTGTTTGTTATGGTACTTTGTGGTGATGGTACTCATGGTATCATGGTACTTTGTGGTGATGGTACTTTGTGGTGATGGTACTGCATGGTATGGTACTTTGTGGTAATGGTATTGTATGATATGGTACTTTGTGGTGATGGTACTGTATAGTATGGTATGGTACTGTATGGTATGTACTTTGTGGTGATGGTACTATGTGGTAGGTACTGTGTGGTAATGGTAGTCTGTATGGAATGGTACTGTGTGGTAGGCTACTATATGGTATGGTGCTGTGTAGTAAGTAGTGGTAGTTTGTGGTAATGGTACAGGTACTGTATGGTATGGTACTCAACTGTGTGGTAATGGTACTGTATGGTATTGTATTGTATTGTCATCTGTGTGGTATGGTACTGTATGGTATGGTAGTACTGTATGGTATGGTGCTGTGTGGTAATGGTACTGTATAGTATGGTACTGTATGTTATGGTGCTGTGTGGTAATGGTACTACTGTGTGGTATGGTACTGTATGGTATGGTGCTGTGTGGTAATGGTACTGTGTGGTGTGGTACTGTATGTTATGGTGCTGTGTGGTAATGGTACTTTTTCCACTGATACACTATTTTTAATCTAGTTACTGAAGGAAAAACAAAAGAAAACTAAAGCTTTTTATGTTCGTTCACAAGAATCTCAGAAAAAATTGGAGCACCGTATATCACAGGAAGAGGTGTGTGTATATTTATGTAATTTGTGTGAGGATCTAGCGACAGCATTGTAAAGGGATTGCTGTCTCAATCTTATGTCAGTTTCAGCTTGCTTTTGAAATCCGAAACGTATAATCGCAATGTTCAGAACTACATTGCGAGGTAGATACAAATTTAAGTCAGCAATTTGTTTCTGTTTAACCAAGTATCTATTCTTCATTTCCATCAAACACTATACAATAAATAATCTTCTACTCCGTGATTTCGTCAAAGGAATTCAATTCAAAGCTTATTAAATTCGAACTTCACAAATGAACTTCGCGAACTTCCGGACCTTAGTTCCCAAGGTTTCCAACTCGAGTTTGGTAAAGAGCATAACCTTCCAACAAATGTTGACAAACGAATTTCAAAAGCAAGGTGAAACGCTTACCAGTCAAAACGTCCTCACGTCAAAACGTCCTCGGGTCATAGAAGTCAAAAAGATAAATACAGTATATTAACAGACTTTATTTGAAAGTTAAAAAAACGTACATAAGTGAATACCTCAAGCAGTTAGATGGTTAATTTGTATCGTTTGACTAGACTTTGTAGCTGTATTTATGTGTTGCTATAAAAATGGAAATTTGATACAAGTAAAGACTGGCAACAGCCTGATCTTGCAGCTTTATACAGTAGAACAGATTACTGGCGTGAAACATTTGAAGAATGTATTTGTCAATGTCAATTCAAAAATATACTAATAAGTCTGATATAGAGTAGTATATGTATGTTGACATGTTCCCCGATCAGTTTGGAAGAAGTGAGGACGTTTTGACCTGAGGACGTTTTCACTGGACACCGCTGAAACTGACTATAAGAGGTCAAAAGCATTGCTTTAATAGTGCCAGTGATTTGTTAGTGATGCAGTTTGTTTTACTTTCCGAAGGATACTGTGGCTGCTTTAAGAGAAGAAATGACGTCAAAAGAATGTGGTATCAGTGAACTGAAGAGTTCAATGAAGCAGGTGAAACGTAATTTCTTTTCACTCCCCATCCCCCCCCCCCCCCCCTTCCTCCTCCCCCATTTCCTCCTCCCCCATTTCGTCTACTTACACAAGAAAGCTTAGCCATAAGGTCTGGGTCTGCTGCGTATAAAGCGTTGGGTTGAGGTTTTCAAGCTTAAAGCTAGAGGTCAGTGCTACGTAAAGTCCGTAAACTGTTCTTTCTATAGGTCCAGTAAGGGCCATCCAGCGTTGATCCAGCGTTAATACAAAAGTACTCTCTCCTCCGCAGAGGTTCTAATTTCGGAGATCGGCTATGTCCGGGATCGTCGGAGAAGCGTCGAAATCGTCAGCTGACGCCTCCGAGCATCTCCGACGACCCCCGAAACCTCCAATCTCCGAAATTTAACCTCTGCGGAGGAGAAAAACAAAAGGAAAGCGGAGTACCCAGAGAAAACTGACCTGCAAGCACTCTTCTAGCACCCGGCCAAGAGAAACTGCATCGAGCTCCGGATTCGAACCTGGATCGCAGAGACGAAAGACAAGCACGTGCGTTAACCACGCCCCTTTAATCTTCAGCTTTCAGGGAAATATCAAGATATTGTAGAAGAGAAACTGGACCTCAATGACAAACTTAAACAGGTATAAAACAATAAATTTATCAAGGAATAGTTCATTTCACATTGTTTGACAACTCCTTGCTCATTAATTAATTCTTTGACCATCGTGTTAAGTGGGAAGAGTCGTCATTCTTAGCCAGCGACAAGCAATACTTCACGCGAAGAACAAGAGAGTCTATTGAGATTGCAAAAAAAAGCACTATCTCTCAAGAGGGACAGCCATTAAACAGCACGTAGTGTGCCCTATTCGGAGAACCTTCTTGATTTTGTTTTCTAATTAATAAAATTAACGTGATACGCCATTGTATTCTTACGTGATTTAATTGATCAGTTGCTTAGTTTATAAATGACGTGAGCCAACAGCTTGTTGTCATTGCTCTGATGAAGGCCTGAGTCAACAGGCCGAAAGCTTAGCAAAGAAATATTTTACGTGGTGTTTCCACAAAACTTATTTATATAACTCCTTGCTCAGTTTAACTTTTTTTTAACGAGCGAAGCCATTCTATGGACACCGCTAACTGTCAGGGGGTGGGTGGGTGTACATATACTTGAATTGGTCGCCTTATAGTTGCAGATTATTAACAGTAAAGAAGCTCTTGAGACCAACAGAAAGATTTACAAACAGGTACAGTTAAGTATACTAGAGCTATGATGATATATGACATACAACGAAACACAGTTATATGATGTATTGCATCATATGATTTATTGCATCATACGCGTGTATGTTTTACTATAATTCCCAACCCCCACCACAACCCCGAACCACAACCCCCCGGAAACCCTAAACCTAACCACAACCCCCCGGTGGCCCTAAACTTAATCCCAACCCTCCATAAAGATGTCCCGCCTACACACCGACCACAACACCCTACTGTTTTTTTTTGTTATATGTTTTTTAGTTACAGTCGTTGCACGCGTATGATGAAATACATCATAGAACTACGTTTATCATACGTAACGAAAGACTATGTTGTTTCACTTTGCTTTATTCAAAACACTGCCTACACAGCACTCTCCTTTCTTACAGCTAATTTAATTACTACTTTGCATTGTATCAGAGCGCATATGAATTGTTTCTTCTTCGTTTAGCTTCGTCGTTGTATGACTAAAGTGAAGGATATTATGCGCATGTATTGTCAAAAGAAGGAAGGCAATGATCCAGATTTATCTCTTCTCTTGGGATCAGCAGGTACACACCGGATGTTGTGATTAAAGTTATTAGTCTGATTATTTTGAGATCACTGATTATTTTGAGATCTGGTCACTCTCAACCTCGTACCTAGGACCTTGCGTGAAGGGAGTGTGAAAATGGCGCACAAAATTCCTTTTTGTTCACGAGTACTCCAAGGATTTAATATGACTTTAACCAGTCTGAGCCAGAGAAAGGCTTAAGCTTTGCCCGAGCTCTTTGTAGTTTGTACTCGTCTCCACAAATATGCCTGGGTACGAGATTGATCTCCAGGGCTCTGCCATTGCGGGCTCTGCCTGACCACCAATCTCTTTCCCAGTGCCTGCGTTCACGGCCGCTGACCTCCATCCTTGTTTTGAAGGTGCCGCTGACAGTTCAGGACACGTGGGTGAGAGATCACTAAGTGATGACGTAAGTCAACTGGCGGAGGATATCGAGGAATTCCGAGTATTTCTTGCCGATCAATATGCCGAAGAATTAGCGAACAATCTGGAAGGCAATTGTATTACTCACTGAACAAGAAGCCGTCTCGGAAAGTTTTGTTGGGTTCGGAAAGTTTCGTGTTGTGTCAGAAAGTTTTGTGTTGTGTCAGAAAGTTTCGTGTTTTTTTGGAAAGTTTTGTTTCATCTCGGAAAGTTTCGTTTTATCTCGGAAAGTTTCGTTTTATCTCGGAAAGTTTAGTTTCAACTCGGAAAGTTTCGTTCCTTTTCGGAAAGTTTCGTTTCAACTCGGAAAGTTTCGTTTTGTCTCGGAAAGTTTACTTTCGTCTAAGAAAGTGGCCTATTAGTCAGTGCATGGCTATAATATGACTTAAATCGTGCGTGTTCTGGTAAACATGTCAGATATAAAACCCTAATCAAACGAGAACGCAAGTCATCGCAAGTTGGCAGTCAGAATTTCTGTGGCGGTCGTTCGGACACCCAAATTAACAAAATAAAGGTTTCATGGGTGTTTTAAACAAGTTTTAACTTTGTCACGGTACATGATATTTTCGGGAAACTATTCAGAGCGGCTGGCTGAGATAGCGTGACTGCCAACTTGCGATGACTTGCGTTCTCGTCAGTTGATTAGGGCTTAAAGACGCTAGCGTATATAAAGACAAGTAACTATTTTTGTCAATATTAATTATGCTCAAAAGAAAAGACAAAAACGAAAGTAAATTAATATAATAAAAAAATTAATTTATTAGAATATAATTATAAGAAAGATCTATGTAAATATTGTAATAGTAAAACATGTGATAAATGTATAGTGCATGTTATAAGCATATGTGTGCTGGCATTGAATATAAGCTTTTGTGCTTGAGTCAAACTGCATTTGTCTCGAAATTATTCCGACATGATCAGCTAGAAGGAGTATTTCGGCCAATGATAATGATCGTTAAGTTTTAAAACTCATCACTGTTTTAATTCGTTGTGCACTGCGAAAGACGGCGGCCAGGGGTAAGGTGTTCTAGTAATTTTACCTGCATATATACTTTATATAAAGTATTGATTTATTAAGTTTTTGCCGCCAAAAACACAAAATAACAACAACAAAAAACAGGGCAAAGGAGACGTCATGCAGGTTATACACCATTTACGACGATCCCGCTCTAACTCTCTTTTGGTTTAACGCGTTTTTAATACACCACGCTGAAATGTACAGTTATATATATATAAATATGACATATTTTAATCTATGTTACAGTTAAGAGTCTCTATCTAAAGTTCGATATTTATTTAGTTGTGATACTGTTTTTGTTTTTACATAACTGTTGATTGATGGAACAATGGCGAGAACAATGATAAAGCAGTATTTAGTGTTGTCTTCACTCTCTTTTCTCGTTGTCTTCTGTTACAAAACCAAACACGCACAACTTCTTTATCTAAACCTAGACTCTCTGCAATGCGATAAACCTCGAGTGAAGAAGGTTTCGGATGTTTCATGTAGTGTCTTTCCAGTGCTTCTTTCGCTGTCAAACCAATGGTTGTTCGTTTTTTTCTCTTCCGATCTTGGCCAAGCCCGTCATCAGTTTCTTCTCCTTGTCTTTCAGCCTCAGTCAACCAGCGGCTAAGTATTGGCTTGAGTTTATACGCGTTCTTTAGACTCAGTTGTAGGTTCTCAAAGCGACATATTGTCGTTTGGCTGAAGTCTGTACCGTGGATAGCTGCCAGAGCTGCACCAACTCCAGTCTGAGTGTATCCAAGTTTGATGCGACAATGTTTAAACTCGTTGGCGAACCTCTCAAGTTCTTGAAGCTGTTTAGCGCGTGCTTCTAACTCGGGATCGAACACCGACCCGAGAGGATTACTGGGGTTAATGACCATGTTAGTGCCACTGCTTGTACTCAAAGCTTGAGTTGGTAGCGCGTATGTATAACGACATTGTGGTTTATGTAATGGTTGAGAGCTTGGTACGGCAGGACTGGCTTGGATGAGCGTCGATTGTGGTGGGATGGGATAAGGCAAGGAGTTACCGATTGGATTACTGCTCGATGTACTGAACGATTCATAAGTTTTATACGTTGTATATGCATTATGATTTGTAAACATGGAACAAGCCATTTTCGACATGCATATAAATATAATCTAACCACGACTGACCTGTTTCACGCCTATAGATGAGGATAAGTCTTGATGATTTGATCTTATTCACACAGCGTAGTGCGTCGTTGTGAATGATTTATATAAGACGTGTATTGACAAATTTATACTGAGCGCGCAATCACTGTTCCGTCTTAATGCATAATTAATAGAAGATATCAGCGCGCGTTTTTGTTCTAACATTTCTAAAGTCTAAGGATGCACGCAATTGATCAAGGCGGTCTTATTCTTTTCTCACCATATCGTTTGTAATTACGTGCAGGAAGCTAAACTTTTTTATAAGTGCTCACGCGAAATTGTCAATTTGCTTAGAGATAAGGTCGCCCTTTCATATCCTGCCTTGGACAGGAGCCGACAGACGTGTATTTGTCAATATTCAACATTTTAGAAATTAAAACTACAAACTCTAAAGATTTCAAATTAAAATGCCTCGAGGAGAAAAGTGTGTGCTTGGCCTTTCAAGTATACATCACAGTTTTTACATGGCTAGTTTAGTTGAATTTAGTTTATCCTGATAAGGAGTGGCTTCCTAAATGGTCACACACGGTTTCCTAGTTCTAAAATTCTTGCCTTAAAAACTGTAATAATTATTACAGTTTTAATTATTAAGTATCCGAAAAATAACTTGTTCAAATATTTTTGTAGAACGGACATGGTTAGGCATTTGACAAGAGCGCATTCAAAGGGAAAAGCTGCGAAATTGGCAAACAAAAAAAAAGGTGTTTACTTAATAAATGGCCTTTAGTAAATAGAAAAACCCTTTGCGTGTATTCTTGAATTGACAAACAGAATGTGTTGAAGGACTGATGTGGAGCAGGCATGTACTTCCCACGGTGCAACACAAAGAAAAAGATTAACTTTGATAAGCTTTCTAACAACCATATCAGCTAATGATCTCAACACTAGATTTCAAAAAAACTAGAAAAGTTTAAATTTCTTAAAAACATATATACAATTACAGACTATTCTGCAACATCAACACATACGTTACAATACTTAAATATACTCGTGTATATATTTATATACTTTACAGAACAAGGTTAATCAATATCTGTGTATACAGTTAGAATATTTTGCAACATTAGTTACAATACTTGTAAAATCGTGTATAGTTTATATACTTTACAGACGGTGAACTTTAGAACAAGGTTAATCAATATCTGTATATATATACCAATATACTGTGCTATATATAGTCTTTACTATTCATAAATGATACTTTATGAGCAATGATATATTCTTCTAATTGAAAGTGCTATTTTTCTAATTTATTATTCCCGCCATTTTTGACTTATTAATTTGATAAATGTTCCACGAAGTATAGTAGCAAGCTTTAGGTGTAGCTTTTTACAAAATAAACCTATTAAAATTAGACCTAAATAAATACTTTTTAAAAGAAACGAGAAATGTCGGTATACTAAAACGAAATAAAACCAACAACAAATATCAAAACGCAACTTTCCTCTAAGTATGAAAGTGTTTTAGGAAATTTTCTTGGCCTAGAGGTCACTAATTTTTAGCAGAAGCTTATAGCCTATGGTTATGTATCAAATTAAAGGTTAATTTACCTCGTTTAGCATAATAAAATGCTCGCAATATTATAATAAACGAAAGAACTAAATGACCAGTAGATAAATATGTTGTCGTGACTTGCAAAATAATGTACAATTAAGCTATTTTATCCTTGCAAAATAATGTACAATTAAGCTATTTTATCCTTGCAAAATAATGTACAATTAAGCTATTTTATAATAATGTACAATTAAGCTATTTTATCCTTGCAAAATAATGTACAATTAAGCTATTTTATCCTTGCAAAATAATGTACAATTAAGCTATTTTATCCTTGCAAAATAATGTACAATTAAGCTATTTTATCCTTGCAAAATAATGTACAATTAAGCTATTTTATCCTTGCAAAATAATGTACAATTAAGCTATTTTATCCTTGCAAAATAATGTACAATTAAGCTATTTTATCCGTCCTATCTTGACGTTAATATCTTGTTGTTTTGTTTGAGGCGCAACTTGTTAGCTTAAATATTTCCTGTACGCAGAACTTTTAAGTTTTAACTCTGGCTAACATTTATTAGACCATTTTATTCAGACTAACTCTAGACTAGCTATTTCATTTGCCTTTGTGAGTGACGCCTCGGGTGTTAAATACGCTGGTATATAATATAGTAAGGTTATAGATATACTGCCGAAACAGAGAACGTAGGAGTCTAACGTTTCGAGCGAAGGCCCTTGTTTCTCTCTGACGAATGGCCTTCGCTCGAAACGTTAGACTCCTACGTTCTCTGTTTCGGCAGTATATCTAACCTTTTACTATATAGTGAAATAAAAGTAGCGTGTAGAGAACGTAGGAGTCTAACGTTTCGAGCGAAGGCCCTTCGTCAGAGAGAAACGATATTTCGATTGTTGTTTCTACACTGCCTACGCAGCACGCTACTTTTATTTCACTATTTGGTATATAATATACTTTGTTGTTCATTTCTTTCTGACACTTGTCATTTCCTTATGATTTATGTATTTTGTTTCACTTGATTCTATATTTCAATATTAATATGCCGACAAGTATTCTTTATTCTACGTAATTCAAGTACTTCCACACAAAAAATAGCAAAAAATATGTTTTAGAAAGCATTCGGTTTTCACACAGGAGCAATCATGCATTTTGAAAAATTTTTTAGTTTTCTTTAGTTCTACATTATTCCCAGCTGTGTTTTGGCAGCTATAGGGAAATACAAGAGAAAATCTACTACTGTATATATGTATGCAGACTTTTCATTTCATTCGAAGAAATATTGGATTTTTAAAATAAGTTTCATGAATGCAATGAAATTGATACAACCGCTGGCAAAGTTAGCTTATAAAATACCTATAATTGGATCTAACAATGCGGTATCTTAACTTATTTAGCAAATACGCTTTGTTCATAATATTTAAATATGACATTAAAAACTCAAAGGAAAATCTTGTCAGAATAATTTCTTTTTCCGTTTAACAGATGTTCTGAGTATAGGTGAATGTTTTGATTTCGAGATGATATTTCGATGTAGTTCAACCACGGCGTTTATGATCTTTAATATTTTATTAATTTTTTGATTTTCATAAACTGACTACCCGATGTTTGTCAATTATCAAATATTATGTCCATTTATGTTCTGCCTAACTCTAAATAATTTTGTTTAGCACACACCCAGCAGGAGTCGACTTATGAACGGTTAAATTGACGTATCGTGGGGAATCCGTATATATACTTTTCCTGTATGGCAATTTTTGTGGTATATATATATATAAAACAGCTTTGGTGTATATGTCTGTAAAATGTGCAGTTTATATTTCAATATCGCAATTAGCAACTATATATAAAAAAGCCGGAATAATGTTCTTGTCATGGGAGTAATTTGTTGATTCTGTACTAATGGCAATGAGAATATAGATTTTTGGTGTAATGCAATGTGGCTTGTATATAGTGTTATACACGATCGAGTTTTGTACGTACAGTACAGTATTCAGCTTGTTGCAATTGCTAATGTAACAGTATAATTTGGTAGACGTTAGTGTCTCAGATAGACCTTTGAGTCGCACTCTGCGGGAATCGGACCTACAACCTTCTAATGACCGATTAGAACAGTACTAACCGTTGAATTAATTTGACTTTAACGCGCAATTTAGCTGATAATATTCACATAAATAAATCCTGGAGAATAAGAAAAATCTCGTATATAACTTCTGCAGAGACGTATTCTTCAATATAACTTTGAAGTATTGAGCTCGCGTTATGTATAAATTGCCAAACTATATATTTTAACTTAGTATACATTCAGTTTTTTTAGTTTAAATTTGCCATTTAGTTTGAATTCGCGATAAATTATAACTTCTTGTTGTTTTCGGCACTGCGATAATCGTTTCTTTAACAAAAATAGTCTCTTTCTTTGCCAATAGTCACTCAGTCTGTGATTGTTGTCAAGTAATTACGTTGCCATTGTTGATGACTATCTTTTATGCCAAGCACATGGCTACATTCGTCATTAGCATGTGCACAACTTCTCACGAGGATATTCTCTTGGCATAATCCCCCCGAAATAAAAACTTGCTGGCATATAGTTGGCAATATTTTGAACATAGGAGGACCCATCTTTAAAAATAGAAAACGTTCTCCGTTCATGTTTTAGTAATCGCGTTACGCGAAAACACGAACTCCTACAACCATTTCTAGTTCTGCCAAACTTTCCGAAAAGTGTTTCTGTATTTCTCAGTCGGAATATATGTTTTTTATTTTTCTTTATATAAAATAATGTAAAAAAACCCGACGAAATAACGGTTTCATTATCAGAATATAAATTCTCATAACTATGATTAACTGGTTTTGCGCGATCGCGCCAAAGAGCCTGGTCATGAGTTTTGGGTAAAAAGAAATTAATCCGGTTTAAACCGCCGGGGAACAAATTTCCTAAAGGATAATGCTCCTGCCGGGGACAGATTTCTTAAAACATATGGGTGGCGGGGGGGGCATATTTTTTGTGACAAGAGATTCTCGTGTAATGTACGTAAAGCCTGCGTGCTGCGGCAACCAAAAATAAATTTTCAATCAAGGGCACGACAATTTATTTTTAAATTTTAATTTCTTAAACGTGCTTCAATGAGAAAATATACAAGAAAGTAGTTACTGTAAAGACTTGAACCAAAGCTTTTTGTTAGTTTAACTGATTAGAACTGACAAGACAATATCCAATCTAGGAAACGAAATCTTCCGTTTATATTTCCCCCTCTATAGTATACATGTATATACCACATTATACTTCTACAAAATTCATAATTTTATTTCACAGAATTATTTACTTATATCAGGAGTCTTTATATACAGAGTCAATAGATTTTTCATGCTTCTTAGGCTAAAATTGAACGACTTAAAAGTTCAATTAATCAGTAAACTATATAGTAGAATTTCCGCTGCATGCATATCACTTATTTCTTCTCGGCTTCATCCTGCAGGTCCTCGTCATCAGATTTGTTTTTTAGTTTGCCCAAGAATTCATTAATTCTCTTTGAAACATCTTCTATATCCTGACTGTTTGAAGATCTTCTTCTCATGAGTAATGTTCCGTTATTGTTATTTGATTTTCTTTGATTTCCGTTCTCACATTCGTGCTCAATAGATTCGTGAAACGTGATAGTCGGAGGCAACGAGAATCTTCGCGGTCTATTTTCTCGTGATTGTGGCGTCTGGAGTAGTTGAGTGCTCGTCATCAAGGACTTTGACGACTCCGCTGTTGCGATCTGTGGCAGAACACTCGCTCCGGTTAGTCTGGGCGATGCGCTAAGCTTCCGAGCAAATTGTGGACTAAGTTTCTTCAAATCCACTGAAGACAACGGACGAATATTTTCCGGATCTAAAAGCTTTGATTTTACAATCTGTTCTCCTTCAGCAAGTTGTCGTCGAAGCTGATCTTTCTCCTGCCTAAATTGCTTCGATATTTGATCTTTTTGGCTATCCAATTTGTCCAATTTCAATTTCAAAACTCTTCCGGAGAAGGCGTTTTTCTTTAAACTTTTATCTTCGTATTCAGATCTTTGGTAAGCCATTTCGTTTTGGCCAAGCTAATACGTTTTGTGGAAAATAAACAACGTTTGAATGTCCTGACTGATGATGAAATTTTCCATCATCTCTGATAACCAATGAACCTAAGTATGCAAATCATGTTCCTTTCCACCTGCTAGCTTTCTATTCTCTATCCATCTAGAATTACTCCAATTAAACACATCTATATATACTAGTCAAGACAGCCATAAACTGACTTAGTTTGATTAACAAGATTTTAAAAAAATATACCGTATAATTATCAGTAAAAGTTAAAAAAATGTATGTGTGTTATATTAACCCTTCCACGCGTGCAGTCCGTAATTTTTTTAAGAAGTTCGATTATTTAATACGATCAGTTGATCTTGCTTTTTTTCGGTTTTGCCAAAGATATTCAAATTTTGCATTTCAAGATTAGCTGTACAATTGACTCTGTTTTGAATAATTTAATGTTTTTGAAACGAAACCAGTTTTGTTTGGTCTATATATATATATATATATAGCTTGCTGGTGCAATCAAACAAACAACATGATTTTTCGTATGTTTTACAGACTTTTAGTTTTAATTTAGCAAGATATTTTGTTTACATATGTCATCATACTCTATTTATCCGTTTATTGACAGAATTCGTTTTGTCATGAATAAAATAAAGTAGAATTTGATTTGTCATTTTCTAGAAAATCGTGATAGGAAAACATTGGCAAGTTTACGACAACTTCTGCAATAAATTAAATGTTTTGCGCCAACCTCATAGGTCGGTAGTAAAGTACTGTGTGTACCAAAGAAAGGAATCATTACTACTTTGTATAATCGGTTGCCCGTGCAGCATTTTTTCGGCCTACGCTTTATATCCTATAGTGATTCTCTTGACACACTTATCTTTGATAAATCTTGATAACTTTAATAATATTCACCTAGGCGTTATAGCATTTTGATTAAAATTTCAGATATATAGACTTGTATGCCAAATCCGTTAAACTACACGTTTAACGGATTTGGCATACAAGTCTATATATAAATTTTGATCAGTTCAGTATAACTGCCGAGATTGTAGAGAACGAAATACTGAACGTCATACTCAGGGCCTGTTTATATGGAGCTAGGCAAGTTACCCGGCCAGGCGAGTTCCTCGGCACCTGGCGAGTTCCCGCAGTGTTTATATGAGACAGACGAGTAACTCGCCTTGGCGAGAACTCGGCACTGGCAGCCGGGATCTCGGCAAAGCGGGATAAACATTTCCCCATATAAACACTTTTCCCCGGGTAACTCGGCATAGCGGGATGAATTTTCGATATTCGTTGTTTATATCACTTTTGTTGATGCTAATCTTTGTTGCCAGGTTACTCGCTTCCATATAAACAAACGTAAAGTTTATCCCGGCAAACCGGGTAACTCGGTTGACCGGGTAACTCGCCTACATATAAACAGGCCCTCAGGCTCTTATAGTCAATTTTTCTCCCGCGTTACGTTCACTATTTTTCTTTCTTGCAACACGGGGGTATAAATAGCGTTTGCTATAGCAGGCTAAGATTCTTGTCTCGTTGTCATGAGTTAGCGGAAATTGGAGATGAGACCCTGGGAAAGAAGTTACGAAATACTGAGACACAGACTCGACTCAGATCGAGGGAACCTGTCAGGGAGGGATTGGAAAACGGTGTGAGGAAAAGGAAGGACAGACAGATAATTGTCTTGGTGCACCTGCAGGGCGCCAAAAGTTCACCTGTTTATGAGTTGGAGGCGTATTCTGTGTATGTCGAGGCGTGGACTTATGCTTAGGTTGCGCTAGAGGCCCTATCAGTGAGATGCGTAGGTTGTGCTGCGCAGGTACAGTTCCTTGAGTACCGGGCCCTCCCGCCCTCTCCTCGCGCGCTTTACGATTGCCCGCGCGCCTGCGAATAGAAGCCTCTGCGGAGGAGATAGCTCCCCCCCCCCCCCGCCAGATCCTGGTCATGAGGTAGGTTGAAGTGCGCAGTCGGAGGATAGTATGTCCCTTGCCATTATGCAAAGTAGTTGAACAGTGCGCCCATCAAAACCTGGCCCCCTCCCCACCGAGTATTTCTTGTGACGAGCACTCGTTCCCAACCTGCCACCTCTTTTTTTGAAAGTGCGCCTGCATGCTTTGCTGTCACTTTGTGCGCATACTTTGTTGGGAGTTGGTGCGCACCACGCTGAAAGCAAGTCTATCATTTGAGAAAAATATTTTTGTCGGAACACTTCGGCAGTTTCTCCTTCAAATATCCACTGTAGACTGTGTAGATTAGACAGAAGAGGAGTCTTTTTCGTTGATTATGTCTGTAAATGAAAACTCTCGTTTAAAATCGTACAAGAACAAGGGACTAGATTCTGAAGAACTTCGTCGCAGAAGGGAAGAAGAAGGCGTACAGTTGAGGAAGGCCAGACGAGAAGAACAGGTAAATTATTTCATTTTGACTGGCTTTGAAGCAAATATTAACAGTACAGAATTATATATTGATCAATTACTGTATCATTTAACAAATTAATTATACCTAGTCTTTTTGTTTATAGGTTTTCAAACGTCGCAATGTTGTTGAAACTGAATCGAATTTCAAACCGACTCCAGAACTTGTAGCATTGTTGAACGACCCAAATCAGGTTAGATTGCCTTATAAAATGTATTGTGTTTTCACCGTCTGTTGTTATATTGTGTTGTAGTGTCAGAACTAATACTGAAGGTAGTTAATATTGTTTTGTACATATGTTCAACGTTGTATTAATTGTACGGTATAGCCACAGGAATATTTAAAGTCACTTTATTTTGACTTTAATTACTGTAATAACTTTATATTCAAGATATATATTAAACCCTTATTCCTCGGGCTACCTGTGGTAGCCGAGTCTAGGTTTCGGTGGCTTTCCTGTATTATTATTTTTCATTGGGTCAACAAACTGCAATTATTGCATCATCCCGAAACCACGTGATGTGGCTCATATTTCATGCGCCATCTTCTCTGGTTTGAAGCTTGTAGAAGATCACAAGTGACTTACTGAACACTGTTATTGATCATTCATGTGGCTGACAACTGTGTTAATGTTAAATATGCTCACTACGCCTACAACTGCAGATCTTGGTGGTGGTATTCCACACTAATAGATGCTGAGCTATTTATATTTCGGTCTGGGTTATATTCCGCTGTCTCGATCAAGACAAACATAAATGATTTATATGATTTATTGAATTTTAATACCGAAAAGTATTACTCATGCTCACAATCTGATAACCTGTTAACTATTGGAAACTATCTGCAAGATGAGCGAGACTTAAACAATGTTGAAAATTATATTATGCTGTGTGTTGACATTTCGTGCTGAAGAGACTCAAGTTTACGCTAAATGGGAAGCTTTAAATGTAGAGGTAATTTTAATATTTGTAATTTGCCTTGTTATTGCCTGGATTATGTATTGTTCTGTTAATAAAGTTACACCAAATAAACTCGATGCGATTCAACTGCTTCACTAGCTCATGTGTGATTAATTAGCTCATTAATAGTTCCTTGGAGGTAATATAGTAAATAAACTGCTTACTGGGTAGCACAAATTATGCAAAAAATACTGATAAGCATGTACTATGTCGAAGTGTTTGCACATCTAGATTAACGCCATGAAGTTAGAAGCTAGTTCGCCACTGCACCTGTAGCTCGTTCAATCAGCTTTTTCACCAATGGCAGGTGAACTGGCAGGTGAACTGGCAGCTATTAACTTATTAACGGGGTTGTCTAATGATCGCTTGAATCTACCGAATCTAGCACTGTAGATTGCACTGTAGGTTAATTTGTACTTTTTAACAAACGCTTAATATGTGCACGCTGTTTTGTGCATAGGCTATGCCAAGCTGCATTGCTATGAGTAGCCCGAGTGAACACCTAAGCAGGCGTCTTGTTTACCATTATAACTTAAGGTGCTCTCTAGGCTCCATGCTTTTATAAGAGAACAGAGATCATGAATGGTGGTGTAGAATGGCTCAGCTGGCCAGAAAAGCCTGCCAAGTTCCAAAACTACCTCACATTTAGCTTGATTTTTCTTCTTATTTTATAAAACAAATAAAACATGCTGCTCCCTGTGCATACATACTCTATAAAGGTATGTTTGACATCATTTGAAAAACACCTCGTGCCTCTACTCAACTTCTGACATAAAATGACATCAGGTTCTTCCATGCTGGTGCTTACTTTGTGCTTACATGCACAAATTTGTTATTCTTTGACCCTGACCCTGAAAACACCCTACTGTAATTCTAACCCTGATCCTAACGCCAATCCTTTCCCTAATCCTAACCTCAATCATAATCCTAACCCCAATCCTAAACCTAATCCTAACCCTAATGCATATTCGTGCGTGAAACACAAAGTAATAACCTCCACGCTTGTAGGGATAATGGGGACACATGAGGATGCAAGGCAGTAAAGTAGGTGGGGCCAATTATTGCCTCACATCCTCTTATGTCCCCATTATCCTTATAAGTGTGGAAGAACCTCTGATCTGGCACCCAGGGGATCCATTCAGCTGTCTTAGCCAGCTAAAAATGGCCTCTTTATACTAACAGTATATTCAATAATTTTATTTTCTCTTAGCCTTCATTACAGAATTCAATGATCCAGAAGTTATACACTGATAATGCTGAAGAACAATTAGCTGTGACTCAACAATTACGAAGATTATTGTCAAAAGGTATTTCATTGTCTCATATCACTAGTGCTGGAGTATGATACCACACCAGTGCTGAATTAACAGAATATTTGTCTGTCTTAGAACCCAATCCTCCTATTGAAGATGTGATCAACAGTGGTGTTATTCCACGACTAATCGAGTTTCTTCAAAGAGAGGAAAATCATCTTCTTCAGGTATCATGTTTAGAAGACAAATGTACATTGCGTACAATGGAAATCTCAGTATTAACAGTAGAGTATACAAATATTAATATGATAATATAGATAATATAGATAATGTTAATTATTTTGATTGGTCTAGTTTGAAGCTGCGTGGGCATTGACTAATATTGCTTCTGGAACATCATCACAAACAAGAAAAGTTGTCGAAGCAGGAGCTGTTCCAATCTTTGTTGCTTTATTATCTTCTCCTCATGAGGATGTTCAGGAACAGGTACTGTATTATAAGTTCACCAAAAATAATGCCACAGATCCAATATAGTAGAGGTTCAACTGTAATAATTTTGAATTCATTGTTTTCTTCTCTTGTGATTATTTCAAAGGCTGTTTGGGCTCTTGGTAATGTTGCTGGGGATAGTCCTGAGTGTCGAGATTATGTCATTAACAGTGGCATGCTTGGACCATTACTTGTGTAAGTAATGTACTATATTGTCGGTTTGTCACACCTTCTAAGCTAATATTGTACTTATCATAAACCACTACTGTAACATGATGTAACAATAGGCATTTAAATCAGCCATCATCTTTAATTTCTTGGTAAGATTATAAAGTTTTTTTCTTTCAATTGTTCTAGAATTTTAACCAATTCAGGGAAACTCAGTATGATAAAAAATGCAATTTGGGCCCTATCAAACTTGTGTCGGGGAAAGAGTCCATCACCAGATTTTACTAAGGTAGTTTAACTAATAATTTCTATTAGTTTTGGCTTGCCATAAAGCTTCTGGTAAGATGGGTGACTACCTGTTCCAGCTTGGCAATTATTAATGTTTTCAAAATTCTTTGTATTCATGCAGGTTTCTGCATGCCTTCCTATTCTGGCTCGGTTACTGTTCTGCAATGAACCCACATCAATGTACCAGTCTGACCCCGATGTTCTTGCTGATGCTTGTTGGGCCTTGTCCTATCTTTCTGATGGTCCAAATGAGAAAATTCAAGCTGTTATTGCTTCTGGAGTTTGTCGAAGATTGGTTGAGTTGCTGATGTAAGTTAATGTATGGAGTAATGAAGGATTGAATATCATCAACTTACAATATACAAATTATACTTTATTGGTAAAACAATACTGCGCTGAAAATCACTGCAGCTAAACTGTTGAGCATTAATCTATCATTACCAATAATACCCAATAACCAAGAAATATGTCTTTATCAATGACTTCTCTTCCTTCCTTCCTCTCGCCAGGCATCCATTCAACAGTGTTGTTTCAGCCAGTTTAAGAGCTGTTGGTAATATTGTCACTGGGGATGATGTTCAGACACAGGTACTGAGAAACTTAGACATGGTCATCATAAACATTCTTCACATGTTCACTTAAAAGTTTCCATAACTTATTTTTGTCACAGGTTGTTATAAACTGCAATGCTCTACCAAGTCTGCTTCACTTATTGAGCTCATCCAAGGAAACTATAAGAAAGGAGGCGTGTTGGACATTATCTAATGTTACTGCTGGCAATAGAGCTCAGATACAGGTGTGTGTCTGTGCATGTGTACACAATTACAGTACCGCTCAGAAATAACCTAACAAAAACTGAGGTCAAACCTAGGTTTAACCTCAGCTTAATCGTAATATAACTCTGTTCAGTGTTAGTTAAACGGTCTCTAAATCACTATGAATCAAAATATGGACTGTTTTCTGTATTACTAGATAATTTTATTGTGCTTTACTAAAGTTTATCACCATTTCTATCATTGTTAATAACTGTTTAACTTAACCTCAACCACACTGTTAGGTTATTTCTGAGCGGTACTGTATGGTAAATGAAGGGCTAAACTATTTTGTCATACAGTACATGTTACTCCTGTAACATTTTTAGAGTGTAATTGATGCTAACATTATCCCTATGTTGGTGGAAATTCTTGGAAAAGCTGAATTTAAAACAAGAAAAGAGGCGGCTTGGGCAGTAACTAATGCCACATCTGGAGGCACTCCTGAACAAATACGGTAGAAAGATACAGTACATGTATTTTACATGGTTAATATGGTATACCAACACCATAATTATACTCTGAACAGTAATTTTACTGTAGCTTTCAATAATACTGGGGGTGCTTAATTTTTGTCTTATCATCAAGGTATTTGGTTGACCAAGGCTGTATTCCACCTCTTTGTGACTTACTTACAGTCATGGATGCAAAAATCATTCGTGTTGCTCTGAATGGTCTTGAAAACATTCTTAAAATTGGAGAAGTGGATAGCAAAGCGCAGGGTACTCCAAACAAGTATGCTTTAATTATTGAGGAAAATTATGGTAAGGACACCTATTTTCTTTTTTTCTAATGTTTTCAAAATATAATTTATACTACAGTAAGTACAACATGGATGGTCCCATTGCTAAAACCCACCTTTTCTTCCCATTTTGAAAAGGTCTTGACAAAATTGAGTTTCTTCAAAGTCATGAAAATGAAGACATCTACAGGAAGGCCTTTGAGATTATCGAGAACTTTTTCAGTAGTGATGATGTCGATGAGAAACTTGCTCCAAACATCGAACCAGGACAGGGACAATTTCAATTTGGACAGAATGTTGATGTGCCTTCACAAGGTTTCGAATTCTGACATTAATCAGTTGAGAGTACGAGTGATGACAGACAGACAGTGAACAACAGAAGACGATTCTGAACACTGACATCTCATGAAGACAACATGACATTCCAAACTGCTGCACACCTACCCTTATTAGTGCGTATGAATAGAATGATAGATGTGATAAAGATGAAAAGAAAGAGGAAGCAAAGTGGACAGAGAGAAAGAAGAGAAAGAGACAGTCTGTAAGAAAGGAAAGTGAGTGAGAGAGGTTAAACCACAATTAATTTAAAGATGATCAAGGAGATAATATTAGTCCATAAAGCTGGAACAGTTTGACCAGCATGTACTTTAAAACCCCAGAAATACCTCTGGAATGAAATGAAACCCACGATGTACTAAGAAATGCCTAAAACCTGAGGAATACCTATTGTCAAAAGAAGTCTTTTTGAAATGCTTGTGAGAGTGTTATTAGGTGATTTCTGTTTAATTTAGGGAAATATAAATATTATATAAAACTTTTGTGCTGATAGTACTTAATGGTAATACAGTAGAAGAGTGAACCAATCTTAAACAATAAAATTGTTGAATCATGATACTACTAAAAATGTCTTTCAAATGTTTTCAATATTATGTTAAAGCTTGGGGGAAAGTGGGCTCCACCAACAAACTCGATCTTTGCCCCAAGTTTGGGGTGAGTCAGTCAGGCTTTACACTGGTCAAACAAGTTCTAGTTTATGAACAAGTGCAAGCAACTGCAGGAAAATAGCAAGTAATGTGTTAGAGCCTGGGTCAAAATAGTATCTTGGCAACCTTCACGCTGCTGAAAAAGAAATTATTGAGTTTTTTGGCAGAGTCCACTTTCCCCGGAGCAGGGTACATTATGCACTACCAAAGGAAAAGGAAGGAAGTTAACTTACGCTGTAAGTGTAATCAAGTAAATCGGATAATTATATAAACATGTTACAGTGTATTTACACCAGTAAATATGAAAATAATTATATCTAATATGCGAATGTCAATATACAGTAACAGAACAAAAACACAACATGACCAGCATGTATGGTTACCAATTCTGGTTTCATGCATTTCTTTGTCGATGATAATACACCAATTTTTATGGTATTCTGGTGGAAGTTAATAGTTTGCTTTTCTAAAAAAGAACAAAATCCAGCATTAATAGTAAGAATAAAACTTGTACGAGGGTGTTCCAGAGCCACCTGACCTAGTCTAAGTACAACAATTTTTTGATACTCGGCAAAAAAAAAACTAACCTGTCTTTCTTCAGTTTCCATTATGCCATCAACATAAACTATTTGATATTGTTTGGACTGCATTTGTTTTAGGGACCTTCTGAACAATGCCAAGTACTCCTTTTTTTTCGAAAATGTTTGCATTTGGTCTTGCGAACGTGATGGATCAAATAACAATAAGTTTTGGGTTTTGTTCAGTTTCTCCTCGATGCCAATAACTAATCGACTATGACCTACAAGCAAAACACAAATTGAGTGAAATTATTTTAGTAAATTACACAAGTTTAAAAAAAATCCTATTTTTGCTCATAAGAAAAATTTAGGTAGATTGAGTCAAAATTAAAATGTAACAAATTAATATCTTGCCTTGATGTTGAAGGTAGATTGGGGTTATTGATAATGAAAAGATCTGATTTGGTGCTCTATGGAAATACCGTCCAATCCAAGCAGACATTTCAGAATGAGTTCCATCATTTGCTGTTGGCTGGTGAAAGTCGATAATATGTGCTCTGTGAATAAATATAATAATTTTTGTTTAATCTTCAACTGGGAATGGTAGTCCAGGTAATTCTCTACAATGTCTTATTTTTTTCAAAAGTTAGCCTTACCTTAAACCAATGTATTTTAAAACGACTGCTATTTCAGTTGCTCCAATCCACTTGCTTGTTCCACTTAATTTGTTACCAAGTTGAGAAGCACCTTGTTGGTCATAACCTAACACAATATATTGGTAAAAATCAGAAAATAATAACACTCTTTCAATGTGGTACTATTGTGACAATGAAAGTTTTAAATGTACTGGTACCTACCTTCTTGCCAAGCATCTTCTATCAAGTGTTGAATTTTAGGAATTGAAGGAACATCTGTCAAAACTGCAATTTGAAGAACAAAGCCTTTTTAGGAACCTGTTTACAGTACTGTAATACATGTATCCTGCTCTCATGGTACAGTATATCACCATCCTGGTACTGTATTACCATTACTATATGGTACACTATCACCATAAAGGCACTGTATTACCATCCTGATACTGTACCAGCAGCATGGCACAGTATCACCATTATGGTACTATCCTGGTATTGTACCAGTATCATGGTACTGTATCACTATTCTGGTACCTTACCATCATGGTATTAAATCACCATCCATTAAAGGTACTGTACAAATACTATACTCTGGCAAAATTGCCAGAAAGTAATACCTTTTAAAATGGTTGTCTTATAGCTGTCTATCTTTATGAGAGCTGACAATAACATCTGTAAATTTCTATAACCACACCCCCATCCTTTATCACCATAACTGCTAGAAAAGTGATCTGTTGGACAGCAGAGTGTCACAACCTGGCTGCCTGATGGTCCTTCATTGATGTGCTTTTGCAATTTATTGATAACACCTGAAGAATGAAAAATAATCATCAGACTATACTGTTGTATTATACTATAAATTGTCTATTTCCAATACCTGATGTACATGAATCTCCACTTTCATTATCACTTATAAGTGTCTCCAACAACTTTCCTTTCCTTATAAAATAATCTGCTATAGATAGTTTGTTTTTTGAAACATCCTTGCTGATTGACTCAAGGTATTGTTTGGCATAACCAGTCTTTGAATTCATCCCATGAAGTGACTGCATTGTTTCAAGAAAATTAGTTAATAAATAAATAATATTACCTTTTTAACAGCTTGAGTTAATATTAACTTTTTAATTCATGTAAAAACCTGCAATCTTTGAAGCTCCTCTTGTTGTTCATTCTTTCTTGCTGCTTTTTGTTCCTCTTCTTGTAAAATACGGGCAAGCAGTTCATCCATTTTTTCATCTGCATGAAATACGTCTTGATCTACTGCAGGTGAACTTTCAGAGTCTGAGTGTTGGTAACTTTCTTTTTTTGGTGTGGGTAATTCGTCAACATCATGTGCAAAAATATGGTCATCCCACTCCAAATCTGGAACTATGAAGTGAAAATAAATTAAGTTTTTACCAGAACAATGTTTTAAATTACAGTAATAATTATTATACTGGTACACTACTGAATGAGCATGCTTACATACATGTACATTAACTACATAGCATATTATACTGTACTTTATTATATAAAATAGAGTGTTTTATTGATTTTTCCACCACTAATAAAAGTGATAATCTCACATGTGATGATTATCGCTGAATCAGCATTATAGTTTAATGCAATTTTTGCAAGGCAATAGGACAATTTTTTTATATAATAAACAGAACAATACATGGATGCTTGGAAATATGAAATTTATTTCTCGTGTTGAACAGGATATGTCACTTGTTCGCTTTGCTCACTCGTGAGATATCCTGGTCAACACTCGAAATAAATTTCATATTTCCGCCCATCCATGTATTATTCTCTATGTATATACAATGCATACCAACATACCTCTATTACCACACATGGCACAAATTCTCCAATCCTTATCATCATCTGTGAAAAACAGGATATAAATTTACAATCAGGGGCATACCATGGTTGAAGGCTGCCCAGGGCAGTCAAAAGAAATTGTCAAACTTGTTGCTCTCCAATATTTAGTGGATAAATAATATGCTACATATATTTCAAAAAGGTATTGTAAAATTCTCACAATTAACATTTAATAACACATTGAAAATCAGTTGTGGAGTAAAAACTGCCATCCCTGTAGGTCACCCAGTCACCCTACATCTAAACTCACAATGATGTTGGTGATAATTATGATAAATTGATGATGATAAATTAGATATAATTATGTTGATGATGATGGTGATCATGATTTATATTATAACACTGCAGCTGACAGTGATAATTAAACATTTTAGACCAAATCATAAATATATAATTATACAATTTCCTCTAACTAAAATATATATGTAAATTATTTTCAACAATACATGAATTATAGTGACAGCTAATTACTTTGTTGACATATAAATTTGATACTTTTTAATATAGCAATATTAAGAATAAAATTGTATTTATTCGGAACGAATACGGCCAACTCGCTCGCTTAATACTAAATAACAGAACAAATATTTATACAGACAGGACCTTCTGACAGATCGTCGTCCTCGATTACAATAATTTCTCCCTCCATAATTTGACGTCTGAATAATATTCAGTATAATATTCACAAGATCTGAGTCTGTGCACGTGTTATCTTCAGAGCAGAGAGAAAGGGTAATAAGTCCATGTCCAGTATACACCAATTGAAAAATGCCACATAAAATTCCACATTCTAAACGTAAATAGCCATCATTATCCATCAATTGCCATCACTATCCATAATCAGACATCGTTAGCCCTAACTACACATCGATAGACATGACCTCACACAACCTAGTATCACTTGACATAACCTAGTATCACTTGGTATAACCTAGTATCACTTGGTATAACCTAGTATCACTTGACATAACCTAGTATCACTTGGTATAACCTAGTATCACCTGGCATAACCTAGTATCACTTGGTATAACCTAGTATCACTTGGTATAACCTAGTATCACTTGGTATAACCTAGTATCACTTGGTATAACCTAGTATCACTTGGTATAACCTAGTATCACTTGACATAACCTAGTATCACTTGGTATAACCTAGTATCACTTGACATAACCTAGTATCACTTGACATAACCTAGTATCACTTGACATAACCTAGCATCACTTGGTATAACCTAGTATCACTTGGTATAACCTAGTATCACTTGACATAACCTAACATAACCTAGCATCACTTGACATAACCTAACATAACTTAGCATCACTTGACATAACCTAACATAACCTAACATAACCTAGCATCACTTGACATAACCTAACATAACCTAACATAACCTAACATAACCTAGCATCACTTGACATAACCTAACATAACCTAACATAACCTAGCATCACTTGACATAACCTAACATAACCTAACATAATCTAACATAACCTAGCATCACTTGACATAACCTAACATCACTTGACATAACCTAGCATCACTTGACATAACCTAACATAACCTAGCATCACTTGACATAACCTACCATCACTTGACATAACCTAGCATCACTTGACATAACCTAACATCACCTACCATCACTTGACATAACCTGACATAACCTACTATCACCTGACATAACCTGACATAACCTAGCATCACTTGACATAACCTACCATCACTTGACATAACCTAGCATCACTTGACATAACCTAACATCACCTACCATCACTTGACATAACCTGACATAACCTACTATCACCTGACATAACCTGACATAACCTAGCATCACTTGACATAACCTAACATCACTTGACGTAACCTAGCATCACTTGACATAACCTACCATCACTTGACATAACCTAACATAACCTAGCATCACTTGACATAACCTAGCATCACTTGACATAACCTAGCATCACTTGACATAACCTAGTATCACTTGACATAACCTAACATAACCTAACATCACTTGACATAACCTACCATAACCTAACATCACTTGACATAACCTGACATAACCTAACATAACCTAACATAACCTAGCATCACTTGACATAACCTAACATCACTTGACATAACCTAGCATCACTTGACATAACCTAACATAACCTAGCATCACTTGACATAACCTAACATAACCTAGTATCACTTGACATAACCTAGTATCACTTGGTATAACCTAGTATCACTTGACATAACCTAACATCACTTGACATAACCTAGCATCACTTGACATAACCTAACATAACCTAGCATCACTTGACATAACCTACCATCACTTGACATAACCTAGCATCACTTGACATAACCTAACATCACCTACCATCACTTGACATAACCTGACATAACCTACCATCACCTGACATAACCTGACATAACCTAGCATCACTTGACATAACCTAACATCACTTGACGTAACCTAGCATCACTTGACATAACCTACCATCACTTGACATAACCTAACATAACCTAGCATCACTTGACATAACCTAGCATCAATTGACATAACCTAACATAACCTAGCATCACTTGACATAACCTAGCATCACTTGACATAACCTAGCATCACTTGACATAACCTAGTATCACTTGACATAACCTAGTATCACTTGGTATAACCTAGTATCACTTGACATAACCTAGTATCACTTGACATAACCTAGTATCACTTAGTATAACCTAGTATCACTTGACATAACCTAGTATCACTTGACATAACCTAGTATCACTTGACATAACCTAACATCACTTGACATAACCTAACATAACCTAGCATCACCTGACATAACCTACCATCACTTGACATAACCTAACATCACTTGACATAACCTACCATCACTTGACATAACCTACCATCACTTGACATAATCTAACATCACTTGACATAATCTAGCATCACTTGACATAACCTAACATCACTTGACATAACCTAACATCACTTACCATCACTTGACATAACCTAGCATCACTTGACATAACCTACCATCACTTGACATAACCTAACATCACTTGACATAACCTACCATCACTTACCATCACTTGACATAACCTAACATCACTTGACATAACCTACCATCACTTGACTATAACCTAGCATCACTTGACATAACCTGACATAACCTAGCATCACTTGACATAACCTAACATCACTTGACAATAGTTGACATAACCTACCACCTGGCATAACCTAATGGTGGAAAGAAGATCAGAAATGAGATATTTCCAAGTGATTTTTTGCCATGGCAATGATCTTGGAAAGATACATATCGGGGAAAAAATCAAAAGTGTGTTGTTGATCGTTCTGGAAAGTTTAATTTCATGCACATATCTTGTAAGGATAAGGAATAAGATTCCTTAGAATGTTTTCGATCTGTATGTAGCATTGAAGTAAAAACTGTAAAATCTTCTTTTCTATGTGATGTGTGTTTATAACATTTTCAAGCAAGATATTAGTAACATTGTCGAAATTATTTTTGTGTTGTTACGAACTTTCTAAATATAGTTTCCATGGCAACAGCAATTGTGAAGATAAGTGTTTTTGGAAATTTTTCATCCTTTTATTTGCTATTTATCGGATTTCCTTCGGTGAAATTCGTTCAAACTTCGCAGTCTTATAGGAATTGCTTTGCGTAACATTTTCATGCAAAATAAATGTAGGGGTAATTGTTCGAACAGTTTTGGCAATTGGCAGTACCGTAATGATTCGAATAAGCGCCCAGGGCGCTTATTCGGGAGGGGGCGCTTATTGGAAGGAGGGCGCTTACTCGAATCATTACGGTATCACCAAATTTAATTTTTTTTTAACATTATGAAAAATGTGTTCGATAGAATTGTTTTGAAAAAAGGAATTAAAAAGGTCAAGTCTGCCATGAAATGTGGAAAATTAAAAAAAAAATTCATAGGAGAAAACGCAAGGAATTCGCGGTTATTTTACGGCTTTTTTACATATGACGGCATACTCCTTTCCGATTTTATGTACATTTCCCGCCAAAACCCCAAAGTAATCGATAACTAGCTTGTGCGCGGTCATTAAACTCTAGGGAACCACCTTAAAAAAGTTTAATGAAACTCTCTTAAAAGTGAGACCTTAAAATTAGGGCATGATAGTAAGAAATAACGTGATTAGTTTTTAGCGGGCAACTGCAACACGTGTCACTGTGTCAGTTACATCGACGACAGGGTTCAGTGAAAACGATGGCAACAAAAAACGGAGAAAATATTGAAATTGCTGAGGAAATTGATCCCAATAAATTGATATCTAAAGATGGCGTTCTTGGATATGAAAGAGGGCCGGGGTTTGAACAAGTGACGAATTTCGACATAAAAGTCGATGGGTATGTCGGCGATGGCGAGGGAAATGTAATCGGCTATATCGTTCGAGTTGTGATGGCAATCATTGATCCATTATTGACAAGGAACAATACTTCATCAAAGTAAGAATTACAATTTTAGTGTGTTTCTCTAAGTTTATGTAAGTTAACTACTACGTGAAATGGTGTATACTTCACAAGGTGTAAATTTTATATTAACGTATTTTATTGAAGTAAGTTCTTAATTGCAAATCAGTTTTATCTATCTGCCTCCAATTCGGTAGATTATTAAAGCTTTTTCTGTTGTTTTGCCAAGCTGCTAGAAGGTTGCAAGTAACAAGTTAGTAGTTTATATAACAAGTCTGTTGAGTCAACCATTCAACCTAGGGCGGGGGAAAAAAAGCATTTGGCACCAATATCCATCCAAAATCAAAGAATGGATGCTTACAAATGTGAACTGCCTGTCTGCTTGAAGTCGTATATATGTGAAATTTAAGCCTATACGTGAAGAATCCTTGTGAATGGAGCAGCATGATCGCTGAAGCTGATCAGCCTGCATGCTGGCCCGACTTTAGCCGTCCGCTAGGGAAATAAATTCGTTTAAATACTGTTTTCAGGTGACCGCGCCGCGCGCCGAATTTTGGTCGTTGTTTGCATTGTCTCAACTGCTACTTGACACGGCCCAAAGTACGAGTTCACACGGGGTCAAGTACAAGTTCAGTTTAGCCAGCATTTTAAATAACCTTGACTAATTAACTGAACTTGTACTTGACCCCGTGTGAACTCGTACTTTGGGCCGTGTCAAGTAGCAGTTGAGACAATGCAAACAACGACCAAAATTCGGCGCGCGGCGCGGTCACCTGAAAACAGTATTTAAACGAATTTATTTCCCTAGCGGACGGCTAAAGTCGGGCCAGCATGCAGGCTGATCAGCTTCAGCGATCATGCTGCTCCATTCACAAGGATTCTTCACGTATAGGCTTAAATTTCACATATATACGACTTCAAGCAGACAGGCAGTTCACATTTGTAAGCATCCATTCTTTGATTTTGGATGGATATTGGTGCCAAATGCTTTTTTTCCCCCGCCCTAGGTTGAATGGTTGACTCAACAGACTTGTTATATAAACTACTAACTTGTTACTTGCAACCTTCTAGCAGCTTGGCAAAACAACAGAAAAAGCTTTAATAATCTACCGAATTGGAGGCAGATAGATAAAACTGATTTGCAATTAAGAACTTACTTCAATAAAATACGTTAATATAAAATTTACACCTTGTGAAGTATACACCATTTCACGTAGTAGTTAACTTACATAAACTTAGAGAAACACACTAAAATTGTAATTCTTACTTTGATGAAGTATTGTTCCTTGTCAATAATGGATCAATGATTGCCATCACAACTCGAACGATATAGCCGATTACATTTCCCTCGCCATCGCCGACATACCCATCGACTTTTATGTCGAAATTCGTCACTTGTTCAAACCCCGGCCCTCTTTCATACTATCATGCCCTAATTTTAAGGTATGACCAGCGATCTAAGCATTTTCAGCGTTCTCACTTTTAAGAGAGTTTCATTAAACTTTTTTAAAGTGGTTCCCTAGAGTTTAATGACCGCGCACAAGCTAATTATCGATTAGTTTGGGGTTTTTGGCGGGAAATGTACATAAAATCGGAAAGGAGTATGCCGTCATATGTAAAAAAGCCGTAAAATAACCGCGAATTCCTTGCGTTTCCTCCTATGAATTTTTTTTTTAATTTTCCACATTTCATGGCAGACTTGACCTTTTTAATTCCTTTTTTCAAAACAATTCTATCGAATACATTTTTCATAATGTTAAAAAAAAATTAAATTTGGTGATACCGTAATGATTCGAGTAAGCGCCCTCCTTCCAATAAGCGCCCCCTCCCGAATAAGCGCCCTGGGCGCTTATTCGAATCATTACGGTACTGCCAATTGCCAAAACTGTTCGAACAATTACCCCTACATTTATTTTGCATGAAAATGTTACGCAAAGCAATTCCTATAAGACTGCGAAGTTTGAACGAATTTCACCGAAGGAAATCCGATAAATAGCAAATAAAAGGATGAAAAATTTCCAAAAACACTTATCTTCACAATTGCTGTTGCCATGGAAACTATATTTAGAAAGTTCGTAACAACACAAAAATAATTTCGACAATGTTACTAATATCTTGCTTGAAAATGTTATAAACACACATCACATAGAAAAGAAGATTTTACAGTTTTTACTTCAATGCTACATACAGATCGAAAACATTCTAAGGAATCTTTTTCCTTATCCTTACAAGATATGTGCATGAAATTAAACTTTCCAGAACGATCAACAACACACTTTTGATTTTTTCCCCAATATGTATCTTTCCAAGATCATTGCCATGGCAAAAAATCACTTGGAAATATCTCATTTCTGATCTTCTTTCCACCATTAGGTTATGCCAGGTGGTAGGTTATGTCAACTATTGTCAAGTGATGTTAGGTTATGTCAAGTGATGCTAGGTTATGTCAGGTTATGTCAAGTGATGCTAGGTTATAGTCAAGTGATGGTAGGTTATGTCAAGTGATGTTAGGTTATGTCAAGTGATGGTAAGTGATGTTAGGTTATGTCAAGTGATGTTAGGTTATGTCAAGTGATGGTAGGTTATGTCAAGTGATGGTAGGTTATGTCAAGTGATGTTAGGTTATGTCAAGTGATGCTAGATTATGTCAAGTGATGCTAGGTTATGCCAAGTGATGTTAGGTTATGTCAGGTGATGCTAGGTTATGTCAGGTTATGTCAGGTGATGGTAGGTTATGCTAGGTTATGTCAAGTGATGCTAGGTTATGTCAAGTGATGTTAGGTTATGTCAGGTGATGCTAGGTTATGTCAGGTTATGTCAGGTGATGGTAGGTTATGCTAGGTTATGTCAAGTGATGCTAGGTTATGTCAAGTGATGTTAGGTTATGTCAGGTGATGCTAGGTTATGTCAGCTTATGTCAAGTGATGCTAGGTGATGTTAGGTTATGTCAAGTGATGCTAGGTTATGTCAAGTGATGCTAGGTGATGTTAGGTTTTGTCAGGTGATGCTAGGTTATGTCAAGTGATGTTAGGTTATGTGAAGTGATGTTAGGTTATGTCAAGTGATGGTAGGTTATGTCAAGTGATGTTATGTCAGGTGATGGTAGGTTATGCTAGGTTATGTCAAGTGATGCTAGATTATGTCAAGTGATGTTAGGTTATGTCAAGTGATGCTAGATTATGTCAAGTGATGGTAGGTTATGCCAAGTGATGTTAGGTTATGTCAGGTGATGCTAGGTTATGTCAGGTTATGTCAGGTGATGGTAGGTTATGCTAGGTTATGTCAAGTGATGCTAGGTTATGTCAAGTGATGTTAGGTTATGTCAGGTGATGCTAGGTTATGTCAGGTTATGTCAGGTGATGGTAGGTTATGCTAGGTTATGTCAAGTGATGCTAGGTTATGTCAAGTGATGTTAGGTTATGTCAGGTGATGCTAGGTTATGTCAGCTTATGTCAAGTGATGCTAGGTGATGTTAGGTTATGTCAAGTGATGCTAGGTTATGTCAAGTGATGCTAGGTGATGTTAGGTTTTGTCAGGTGATGCTAGGTTATGTCAAGTGATGTTAGGTTATGTGAAGTGATGTTAGGTTATGTCAAGTGATGGTAGGTTATGTCAAGTGATGTTATGTCAGGTGATGGTAGGTTATGCTAGGTTATGTCAAGTGATGCTAGATTATGTCAAGTGATGTTAGGTTATGTCAAGTGATGCTAGATTATGTCAAGTGATGGTAGGTTATGTCAAGTGATGCTAGGTTATGTCAGGTGATGCTAGGTTATGTCAGGTGATGGTAGGTTATGTTAGGTTATGTCAAGTGATGGTAGGTTATGTCAAGTGATGCTAGGTTACGTCAAGTCATGTTAGGTTATGTCAAGTGATGCTAGGTTATGTCAGGTTATGTCAGGTGATGGTAGGTTATGTCAGGTTATGTCAAGTGATGGTAAGTGATGTTAGGTTATGTCAAGTGATGCTAGGTTATGTCAGGTTATGTCAGGTGATGGTAGGTTATGTCAGGTTATGTCAAGTGATGGTAGGTGATGTTAGGTTATGTCAAGTAATGCTAGGTTATGTCAAGTGATGGTAGGTTATGTCAAGTGATGCTAGGTTATGTTAGGTTATGTCAAGTGATGCTAGGTTATGTTAGGTTATGTCAAGTGATGCTAGGTTATGTCAAGTGATGTTAGGTTATGTCAAGTGATACTAGGTTATACCAAGTGATACTAGGTTATACCAAGTGATACTAGGTTATGTCAAGTGATACTAGGTTATACTAAGTGATACTAGGTTATGTCAAGTGATACTAGGTTATGTCAAGTGATACTAGGTTATACCAAGTGATACTAGGTTATGTCAAGTGATACTAGGTTATGTCAAGTGATGCTAGGTTATGTCAAGTGATGCTAGGTTATGTCAAGTGATGCTAGGTTATGTTAGGTTATGTCAAGTGATGGTAGGTTATGTCAAGTGATGCTAGGTTACGTCAAGTGATGTTAGGTTATGTCAAGTGATGCTAGGTTATGTCAGGTTATGTCAGGTGATGGTAGGTTATGTCAGGTTATGTCAAGTGATGGTAGGTGATGTTAGGTTATGTCAAGTGATGCTAGGTTATGTCAAGTGATGGTAGGTTATGTCAAGTGATGCTAGGTTATGTTAGGTTATGTCAAGTGATGCTAGGTTATGTTAGGTTATGTCAAGTGATGCTAGGTTATGTCAAGTGATGTTAGGTTATGTCAAGTGATACTAGGTTATACCAAGTGATACTAGGTTATGTCAAGTGATACTAGGTTATGTTAGGTTATGTCAAGTGATGCTAGGTTATGTTAGGTTATGTCAAGTGATGCTAGATTATGTCAAGTGATGGTAGGTTATGTCAAGTGATGCTAGGTTATGTCAGGTGATGCTAGGTTATGTCAGGTGATGGTAGGTTATGTTAGGTTATGTCAAGTGATGGTAGGTTATGTCAAGTGATGCTAGGTTATACCAAGTGATGCTAGGTTATGTCAAGTGATACTAGGTTATGTCAAGTGATACTAGGTTATGTCAAGTGATACTAGGTTATACCAAGTGATACTAGGTTATGTCAAGTGATACTAGGTTATACCAAGTGATACTAGGTTATACCAAGTGATACTAGGTTATACCAAGTGATACTAGGTTATACCAAGTGATACTTGGTTATGCCAGGTGATACTAGGTTATACCAAGTGATACTAGGTTATGTCAAGTGATACTAGGTTATACCAAGTGATGCTAGGTTATACCAAGTGATACTAGGTTATGTCAAGTGATACTAGGTTGTGTGAGGTCATGTCTATCGATGTGTAGTTAGGGCTAACGATGTCTGATTATGGATAGTGATGGCAATTGATGGATAATGATGGCTATTTACGTTTAGAATGTGGAATTTTATGTGGCATTTTTCAATTGGTGTATACTGGACATGGACTTATTACCAGAGAAAGTATGTATGTACTCTTTCACATCGACCTAAATCAGGTTAGCCAACTTTCGCGGGGTTACAATAAGTCTATAACTTTATGTTTGAGGTCTGGGTGAAGTAAATAGATTGGTGTTTTATTTTGTCATAGTTAGATTATATAATTGGAGAGAGAAATTTTTTAGTCATCTGGTTTAGGTACATGTGATGTAGTGCTTCCAGCAAGAAAAAAAATTATGATATTCTACGAAGTCTGACGTAATGACTCTGTCAGCCAATCAGAAGTGAGAGTTGGGCTCGCAAAGGTTTGTGGGCAGTTTTCTCTCGTGGCTTCATAATTATTTTTTTTGCGGCCATCTTGTCAGATATTGAAAGAGAATTATATTTGTTGATTTTTATTAAATATTTTAGAGTTATGTCGAAAAGTAAGACGAGACTTTACTTTGGTAAACTACATGAAACAACTAGGGAAAGAGATTTGGAAAAGTTTGTGCGTGGTTATGGCAAAATACGCGAGATAAGTGTGAAGAGAGGTTATGGATTTGTGGTGAGTATTCATTTTTTATCGTTTTAATATTGACATATTCTATGTGCTTAACTTGTCGTGAAGTGTGATAGATCGTATTTAGATACTAAGTTTATTTATATTATTTAGTTAGTTAAATGTCTGTATATGTTCTGGTTATGCTGGACCATAGCTATCAACTTTTAAAATATAAAATTTAAAAATTATAGCCGTTAGCCTGTTAAGGAAGTATTTACTTCCTTTAGCCTGTTGAGGAAGTATTTACTTCCTCAACAGGCTAACGGCTATAATTATAATTGTTAGTGCCAGTAAAGACAATTTAATATTTATATTGTAAGCTTTCTAGTCAAGTTGATGAATGTATTAAAAAATTAAAAAAATATATAGCCCAGTCAGTTTTTAAAAAGCCATACACTAGGAAAGATGAAATAAAAACTAACATACTGGCCTGAGGGAAACTGTGTCCCTGTGGGAAACTGTCATGCCGGGGGAAGTCGAGTCTAACAACGAGTGGTCAAGGGGGCACAAAACACGCTGTTTTGCTATTTGCCAAGCATCAAATGACAACAAAAATTTGAGGAAAACCTTCAAAACTTTGTTTAGAAAAAAATACAGAAGCAAACTGAAGCTGATCATCTACTTTAATTTTTCATATTTTCCCCCTCACAAAATAGAAGTAATGTTACTCAATGTCATGGGTTATATCCATTGGAAATAATATGATTTATGGACGGCTATACAAGGCCCCCTCAACCAATCAGTAAGCTAGAAAAACACACTTTAACACTTGGTATAGAACAATTACTACTCATTGACTAAGTATGAAAATGAAGATTTGGGTTACAGGCAAGAATGTCTTGTGCTTGATGCAAAGAAGATGCCTCACATGTTTGTTATAAGTTATCATACTGAAAGCCACCATGTGTTTATTAGCCTCTGCTGCTTTTTCAGGAATTTTATGATGCTCGTGATGCTGAAGATGTTGTCTATGAGTTAAACGGTCGCGATTTACTTGGAGAAAGGTACCAACTGAGTTAATTTGCAATAATAAATAATAATATAATTATATTGTACACATAGCTGAACATGTTTTAATCTGTATATTGATTTTTGTTTTAGGGTTATTATTGAACATGCTCGTGAGCCTTCAAGAAGAGATTGGGGGTATAATAGCCATGGTTCCAGGAGTTACAACAGGTACTAGTTTTTTAACTTATTCCACTAATACAGTACACACCGAAAAATGCACAAGCTATTACAGACCTGCAAGCAAGTTGTCACAAGGCTGATCAACAGGCTGTCACCGTCATGTGTTTGCACTAGCTGTCCCAGTTTGTTAACATGTCTGTAACAGGTTGTTGACAACTTGTAACAAGGCTGATGACTCCAACAGACAGATGACAAGTTGTTCTAACAACCTGTTACCGCTCTGCACTTAACAAGTTGTTAACAGGTTGAATTGCTAACAAGGTTGTAGCAGCTTCTTGAATGAACAGCATTGTTACAACCTGTTAACAGCCTTGCTACCGACCTGTTTGCGAACACATCCTGTTGACAAACTGTGAGATTTTTACATGTGACTAGTTAACCTGTGCTTTTCAATTAAAAGTCTATTCTAGGACCATTATATTCAGTCGCTGTGTCTGATCACTTTGAGCTAATTTTTTCAAAGAAAACGGCGTATTTTTATTGGAAATCATCATATTATCTGTTTGGTGATCCTAATTATATTATTTCTTCCACATTTTTATAGTCGACCTTCGAGAGATTACCATTCACGTAGAAATTTACCCATTAGAACAGAGCATAGACTTGCTGTGGAAAATCTATCAAGTCGAATTAACTGGCAGGTTTGTTGGTGAACTTGTGTAATATCAATTATGTAGCTACCGTATTTTCTGGGCGATAACCCGCGGGTTATCTGTTAATTTTGCTAGGAAACATAATTAGTGCGGGTAATAGGGTGGTGCGGGTAATCTGTTGAATTCTTAAGACGACGCCATCACGAAGACTGAGACCAAGGATTCTACTTTCATCTTTCAACTACTGGTACTGTACTTTTTTATAATTTTGTGGTCCTAAACCAAGGGAGCAAGTCAGACTGACCTGTATTTCTTCTTCTTTGTTCGGCGTTCCTTCATTTATATTCAGCCATTTTGAATAATGCGGTATATTCATAAGCGTATCGCAGGCGCGGGGCCCTATAGCCCGCGCCTGCGATACGCTAATGATATATACCGCATTATTCAAAATGGCTGAATATAAATGAAGGAACGCCGAACAAAGAAGAAATACAAGTCAGTCTGGCATGCTCCCTTGCCACAAAATTATTAAAAAAGTACAGTACCAGTAGTTATAAGATGAAAGTAGAATCCTTGGTCTCAGTCTTCGTGATGGCGTCGTCTTAAGAATTCAACAGATTACCCGCACCACCCTATTACCCGCACTAATTATGTTTCCTAGCAAAATTAACAGATAACCCGCGGGTTATCACCCAGAAAATACGGTATGTAGCTATCAGTCTTGTTCTATTATAATAATACACAGAGTTGTATTGTAACAGTGTATTCAGTAGAGATGGGTGGATCTGGGTTTTTTTGTAAGATTTTATTACTGTAACCCATTCATGTCTAGACAAGAGTGAGTGAAAAAATTATTTATTATTATTCAGGGCCTTATAGTTCATTGATATAAAATAGTAAAAATCAGACTGGTCTGGCTCAAGTATTGTAATGTAGTTAGGGTAGTATTCTGAGGCCTGTAAGCCTCGTGGTGTAGGTGTGAAAACAGATTCATTCTTATTGTAACACTACTTCTTGGTCTTCATACCTTAATACAGTTACCACCCCAATGCACTTGCCTGCCTGTGGTCCAATGTTCAACCACCATATTCGGTCCATGTGGCTTTATACCATACAGTTTCCATCAGCCATATGCAATGCCTGAGGATATAAGCTGCAGGCACCTCCTGTCCGCCATGAACCGAGTACTTTCCAATCATCAGCCTGACAGTCACAATCCGTTGTGCTGTGTATTCCTACTGCCTGCCTGACCTTAAAAAGAAGGCTCCTCCTGTCTGCCGTGAACCGAGTATTTTCCATTCTTCAGCCTGACAGTCACAATCCATTGTGCATTCCTACTGCCAGTCTGGCCTTAAAAAAGCAGGCACCGCCTCAGCGATGATTGAACCAGCCTGACAGTCACCATTCTGTCGTGTACTACCATATTGCCAACCTCGGCCCATGCATCCTAGCCATTTCCGATTGTTTTTTATTTACAAAGCAAGCTTGCCAAATAATACCCACCTAGAAACAGTATTAATATTTGTAGCAGGTAAGTATTATGTACATGTAGACAAGAGATTGTTGAGTGAAAGATTATTAAGTCAATTAACAGTAATAAGCTTCTGATATACAATAAATTGATACATGAAGTTGAGCAACAGAGTAAGCTCCAATCAAGGTGATGACTATCGTTGTACAGTAAGCTATCCTTTTCCATATTCTCCTGCACTGTTTCCTTTCCAAGTACACATTCTAGACTGCTGTAAATATTTCAATTAGTGGAAAAGATTTGGATAGACACTGTGTAACAGAAATAAGAGAGTGATTTATATCGTAATTCATATTAATTGTTTATATTGATTGTTCAAGCAATAATCTGTCTTTAGGAGTTGAAGGAATTTTTTAACAAAGCTGGTGATGTGACTTTCACTGATGCCCACAAAAGAAAAACAGGCATTGGGTATGTGTAGATGTCATTTGATTTCCTAATATCCTTCAACGTTCAGGAGCCTAGGAAAACCTAGAACTAATTGATTTATTCTCAATAAACTTTTTATTAAGTATTGTTGAATTTGCTACAAAAGATGACATGAAAAATGCATTGAGGAAATTGGATGGTGTTGAGCTTAATGGGAAAAAACTAAAGTTAGCAATTGTGAGTTACAAAGCTTTACAATTATTTCTTTCTGTATCATTCAATATTTTGATAAAATTGTTTGGCTCTATAGGAGGCAGTACGCTCTCGTTCACGCTCAAGGTCTAGAGGACGTAGGTATGTGTATTTCAGTTCTAATTGGCCAGGGCAAGGAGCTGAATATTGCCCTTTTAACTTTACTGTCTTGTCAACACTGAACCAATTTTTCTCCCTCCCCCCCAATTTTCCTGTAGGTCACGATCTCATTCACCAAAGCGTCATCGCCATCATTCTCGATCCAGATCACCTAGGAGGTCTCATTCACAATCACCTTCAAAAACTGGTGAGGAAAAACAAGGATCTAAGTCACGATCGAGGTCAAAGTCTGAAGAGAGGAAATCTCGTTCGCCATCTCATGAAAAAGAAGAAGACGAATCTAATCATGAAAGTGGACGTGAATCGAGCAATGGAAGCCCACGAAGAAATGGCGAGGATGATGAAAATGGCAATGAAGAAGAAGAAGATGAGTAGACTATCTGCCTTAGTAGTACCCTTGTGTACATGAGAGTAAAAACCTGACTGATTAAGAAACTATGAGTTTCAGAATTAGTCAGGTTTTTTCATGAGCTCACTTTTAAAAATATCTGTGTAGAATATTACAGTACACTGAAACCAGATTTTAAAGTTCCAACTAAGAACTGAAAGAATAATTGCAGCTCAAACTAGAATTTCATCTATTATACTGTAAGATTTGATTTGAAATACAGAACAGAAGATAATGAAGACATGAAACAGTTTACAATACCTGTATTACCCTGGATGCCAGAGGTTCTTGTGTACATCTGCCACTAAGAGCCACTAAGAGCCTCTAGCATCCAGGGTATCAAAGGGATAAAGCATCTGAACAATTATTGTGGCTTATTCCAAGCTTCAGTTTGAAGTAAAAAAAGTATTCATTTCAAAGCTTGCTTATAATAGTGAAGTATTTTATTAAATTAATGCTTGCTGTGTATAAAATCTGTAAATTGTCAAAAATTAACAAAATTTTGGAAAAAGCTGTGGTATCTCAACTTTTATATGGCTTGAATAGAATTGGTGTCAAAATATTTGTTATTGCTGCAGTAAAACATCAAAAAACCTACTGTAACTTATTATATTGAGTCAATTTACAAAGTTCTGTGAGTCAATGCAGTTAAAAATCCCCAAACAGCCACCATGTAAAACAGATTGTAATCATTTCTCAGTCTAACTGCAGTATTTGTTCCTGTGTCAATGCTAGTATTAAATATAGGTGAGTTATCTTTGAAATAATTAACAATCGCTTCGTACACACCAATACCACGCAACCGATGTCTTGCTTTTTTGGTAATCACCTTGTTGCCAATGGTGACAAGATATGAGGTAACTACGACCTTGTAAGTTCCAGACATATTGATTGGCTGGTAGCAATTGTTGGATGATGCACATGGGAAATGTTGTACTTCAACCAGCTGTACATGTCGACTGGGTTTTAGACTGGAATACTTGATACGTAGACCTGAATTTAATTTAATGAATAATAAATCATTGAAACATTTCATTTACAAGAATATATATTTCACTTTTCTCACGTACCTTTGACTTGAAGAAAACTGGAAACTTGCAAGCTTTCCAATATGTCTGCCCCAGACAACTCAACCAGATCAATTGTGTTCCAATATGGGAAACTATTGAATAAATCTTTGTACTGAACATTTCCTACAAAAAAGAATTGCCTAGAACTAGTTACTGTAGTCACAAGTGACGAAATAAAAACATTGTTGCCTGTGATCGTTAGTCTACAAAAACAAACTGATATCTCATGATTATAGAAAGAGTAATATATCTTACCTTGAGTGTCTGTAGGTAGTGATGATCTGATGCTATTGCCATTAAAAACTGCTATTGTAGCATACGATTTAAAATGATGCACCATGGCAGCTGTCACAACTTGGCCAAGAACACACTGTTGTGTTGAACAAATTTTGTTGGATCCATTCAGCTTAATTCGAGACTGTCCAATCTTGACCTATGAAATCATAATTGACCATACTGAAAAAGACCATCGGTGGCTTGTACATTTAACTACAATTCTTTGGATGTACAATAGTGTTGTAAAAGTTGTTTCTCATTGACAAAAAGATAAGCTCTTTCCTACTTAGGTAAGTTATCTGAGGGTTCTCCCTTTGACAAGCAATTAATGAAAAGAATAAACGTACTTCTCCTGTCTGGTCAACCAAGACTTCCAATTTCTTTACTACATCATTTACTCTTTGATCCTTCATTACGTTATGATCCATTAATATTGGGTTGCCATACCAACTTGTTACTTGACCTTTGTCATTGAATGTCACTTGCAAATGACCCAGATACTTGCTGTATGCAAAAGCCTGTACTATGGGGACACTTAGGGACTTGTTATAATCTGGGTGTACAATGTAGGGATAAGGACCTGTTGGTTTTTCAGTAGATGGTGGTTCACCTGATAAAAAAATAACAACTGTTTTAATCCATTCTGGCTGAACTGGCCAAAAACAGCTGTTTTACTGTATAATTTTTTATAAGGAGGAACCATAGATGCTAACATTAATCACAGAGACAGGGCATCATATATGGGATGGGGCAAAGGAGGAACATCTACAGAAATAATAGGTATAAATTGTACTGAAACTTTGAAGCTGTTCTAATATGAATGGTACATTGCAATGTACACAGTTATTGCTTGATATTCCTCATTTGGGAAAGTTTGTTTGATCTGTGTGGAGAAGATGCATCATATTGGCATCTTACTTGCATGTTACAAATGTAATGTTCATCATGGAACATGAGATATTGATTTAATAAGAATGCTATACTACCTCAGGCTCGTACAGAAAGTCATAGGTGGTGGAACTGGGGGGGGGGGGGCTAAAGCCCCCCCCAACTTTGTAAAAGTGGAAAAAAGGGGGGGCCCTACCTTTGCAATGAAGGTAAGGGTGATTATACGTTGAATATTTATACATCTTCGATATACAGCATTTTGAAAATTCCTTATCACTGCAGGGTGACAATCCTGGTGAAAATCATAAGAAAAATTGTGCCGTGTGATAGTTCAAAACTCATTTCATGAAATACTCCACGTATTAGCATTTGATGACTGCTGACCAGAAGTATTATGAATGAGCCATATCGAAATGCCAGGAATTAAGAAAGGCCGAAAAAAATGAAGAATAATGAAAATAATTGTTGTGGGTGGTAAAGGTTTTATAACATTTAGGATTCTGTAAAATCTTCCCCCAAAACGCAGGAAATGCCATTTCAGAGACTCTAGATTTCAAAATTTTCCGGGGGTGCATGCCCCTGGACCCCCCTAGAGATTTCTTGCCCCTTCCGCGCTCGAAGTTCAGCCCCCCTACTAAACTTATCTTCCGCAGAAAGTACTTTTAGGTAAAATTGAACAGAAGATTTTCTATCTTACTACCCCTTTAAAAGGTGGATACTGTACCTGTAAAAAGAAAGGCGTTTGAGTGGCCTCCAACTACAATATCAACCCCTTTGACTTTCTGTGCTACTTTTTTGTCCACATTAAATCCTGCATGTCCAAGTGCAATAATCTTTGTGATGCCTTTTGATTCTAGTTCATTTACAGCTTTTTGAAGTGAATCAATAATCACCTGAAACTTGATATTGGGACCAGAATTTGATGTTCTAGAAATATAATTAATATGCAGTTGCATCAACTATTTAAATGCTTCCCCCATGAAGTAGAAATCCTTTGGAAGCACCAGCTAATAATCTTGGTATTTCCACTTTAAGCAGAATAAAATAACTGTTACTGTATTTAGTTACAATATTCTACATCGTACCTTCCTGTTGATGTTAATATATATCCAACAATGCCGATCTTTTGTCCACCCAAGTCTACAACTTTAGTTTTTTTAATTAATTGCTTGTTATTTGGCCATGCTGGTTCAGAACTAGTATTCATATTTGAAACAATCGTGGCACACTTTGTTCTTTCAAGGAAATGAACAAGAACAGGGATTCCATAGTCAAAATCATGATTCCCTAATGTCTAGAAAAAATAGAACATGACAACATAAGCAAGAATGGGTAAGAAACTAATTTAATTATTTGCGATCTAATTTGTTACTTTTCCATGCTGTAATTTGTAACTAATTACTTTCCAAGATTGTAATTTGTCACTAATTACTTTCCAAGATTGTAATTTGTCACTAATTACTTTCCAAGATTGTAATTTGGCACTAATTACTTTCTATGATTGTATTTAATTACTTTCCAGGATTGTAATTTGTAACAAATTACAATTTATATAAATTCTACAGTTAGCCACTCTTACTAAGGCGGTGTAATTTAGTTCGTTGACAAACGTTCTGGTTGCATTTCCTTTGTAAACCTCTGTCCAGATTGTTCCGCTAAATCTGTCTCCAGCATCCAACAAAAGAACGTTTTCTTCAGTGCTTCTAATACGTTTAACGACCGTGGCAATCCTGGCTACACCGCCAAAACATTGATTTTCTTTCTGCTCCAGCGCGTCACACGTGAAACCAGACTGGTCAGTATCGACAAACCGACCATGGATGTCGTTGGTATGGAGAACTGTAATATTCACTGCGCTGTCAATGCATGTCGGAATGATAAAGAACAAGATTACAACAACACGGACTGATTGAAAACAAGATCTGATTGAATACATGACGGAGAGAACTTGACAAAGACAAAGTCGGTGAAATTGGATGTATGACAACAAAATCGGCGGAGCCCGCGAGGGGCCACTTTTCCAGGAACTTTTTCTTACGAACGCGGGCGGAAAAACCTGCGTTCCCGCGCTAAGTATAGGTACGTCATGTTAGATTAACCATCGTGGTTCATGGTTGTAACCATGAAAGATTCACGTTCATGTGAAGTTCATATATTCTAACTTGAAACGTTTTGAGGGTGAGTTAAGTTTTTATTAAAAGTTAAACTTATTTATTGAACACTGTGTTTATTATTTACATTTATTTAAAATAAAAAATACTATTAATAAAATAAAAAATAGTTTTATTATAGTTAAAACTTATCTCAAAATGATTTACGTAACGTGTCGTGTGCATGGTACATATATTTATTACTATAATAATATAGATAGTATAATTTATCTAATAAATTTATGATGAAAATGAAATGCTCTTTGTAATTAACCCTTTTTTTAAGTCCCACCATGTCGTTCTCTTGACGAGTAAAATCATCTTGTGTTAAGGCCTGGCCAAACGCTTTCAACATTTCATTCAACATCGTTCAACATTATTGAATTCAACCGTGATTCAACATGTTGAAAGCGTTTGGCCACCCTGTTGAATGATGTTGAACGTTGTTGAATGGTGTTGAGTGATGTTGCATGAAATGTTGAAAGCGTTTGGCCAGGCCTTTAGACAGAGTAAAAAATAAAAAGTGCCAAATGGCACCAATAGGAATGAAGGGATTAATAAATGAAACTAGATATGCTTGAGTAAGCTATGTTGGGAGTGACAATCACATGTCTCCTATGATATGCACATATATGTCTCCTATGATATGTAAGTGAGAAGTCACCAACATGCATGATAATGTAAACCTCCGAATATAAGCCCTGGGCTTATATTCGTTTGTAAGGTGGTGGGCTTATATACGGACAAGATTTTGTGTGACTTTATTTCAATATAACACAAGGTTAACATATAAATAAGCATAAGATACTATATATGGGTGGGCTTATATTCGGAATGGTGAGAGTGTTAGTAAATATTGGCCATGGTGGGCTTATATTCCGGGGGCTTATATTCCGAGGTTTACGGTAATCTTTTTCATCGTTTATATTTTATATAGACTGACTTTTTAGTTTCTCCAAATATGGGCCCTACTAGACCAGGGGGTATTGGCTGTCACAGTTTTAAAGTCATTGTTGGGTTTTTAATTTATTATTGGGTGTCATTGAAATTTTACAGCACTATACTGATCATCAAATAAGGTCTTATATTGGCATTTAGTGGTCTCAATCACAACATTCCTGCAGTTATAGCCAAAGCCAAGAAAATGTCAGTCTGGTGTCAACAGACTTGTACTGGTTGTTTTACCTTGGAACAATTGGCAACCACTGTTTTAAAATACTCAGTTTTTGTTCTATGGCAAAGTGGTCGGCAGTGCTTGGGTATGAAGAATGCATTATGTTGGACATAATGGTAGTAGTTATAGGGTACAATTATGTGATAACACTCACAATAGTAAACAAAATACTTAATGTAACTAAAGGCCAATGACAATGTATTGTAAGGACTTTCTTAACTGACATTTTCCAGCACTGTCTGAGTAACAAGAGAAAGAAGCCATTTACATTCCTGCCTGATTATATTTCCTGCATTTATATTTCTGGCCTTTTCCTCTTGTTTTATCACCTGCATGGTATTAATCCTAATTACCCAGCAAAGTTGTCAACTTTTCCTGTGAGATGAAATTGATTATTAAGTACCTGCAAGAGAAAACCCCAGAATCGTCCATAGAGTCGGTGTCCATACATGATATTAAACACATGTAGTAAGCAATGAAGGGCTAGCTCAGAGTTCAAGAAAATACCTAATTGTAGTTTTGCTGCTCTAGATCCAAACATTTAAATTTAATAGTCAAAAATCACAACAATTGAGGAATCTTTTCACACATTAGAACAATTAAGTCGCAATTTGCAACAAGCTTGTCACAAATTAGAACAATTAAGTCGCAAATTGCAACAATTTAGTTGCAAATTTTTTAGAGGCTTCCATGGACTAGGGTCAATGTTATCCGCCCAGGAGGGTTAAAGCTGTGTATTTAGTGCACAAATCTTAATACATAAAACTTACTTTAAGTACATGCTATAAAAAAGTAATAACTCTTATTTGAAAGTAGCTTTGCGATTATAAAGATTGGCGTTTTATAATTCTATATCTCACTTCGTTCTTGATTAAGATTTGTTTCATGTAAGAACGGAATTTATCCCCTTGACTCACAAGGTCAGATATGCTATGAGTTATTGAAAAAAAATTTATATATCTTTGCAATTATCCAACGAAAAGACTTGAAACATATTGTATGTTAGTGTTGCGCACGTATGTGATTAGTTTTAAGTGATTTCGTTAAATCGTTTGATAATTGCAAAGGTTTGTAATCTTTTTCAAGAAGTCATTCTGCACATTTGACGTCAAAGAGTTAAATTTTCACACCAACCATATCTCAAGAACGAAGTGAGATATGGAAGAGCTTTCAATTGATATTTTTCATTAGTTTAAGAGTTTTCAAATAAGACAAACTTAATTTTCGGTCCATATGAACTTTAATTAACCCATTCCTGCTTAGACTGTGGTCGGTTGACCAAGTAAAATAATCGTGTGACATTTATAAGTGACCGCGTCTGGACAGGAATGGATTAACTAAAGCTTTGTGGACCTTCTGGTCGGTTACTTCACCCGTGTTCACCTTCAAAATATGTCATGACGATTGTGGGCTTCGTTTAAACTCTGGCTTAACTCTTTCATAGGCGGCATCAAAACTCTCAAGACTAGTCATATATGTTTTCTACTCTTAAATTAACCACCAGACGATTTTACTTGTACACCAACCTTAGTACACAAGCATAGTAAAACTTGTTTCTTGTATAATTATCGGAAGGTATTGCATGGTCTTTAAAAAGATCAACTTTGGTAGGAATGAAGTTCTTGCTTACTTAATCTTAATATAGTTTCATTCAATATATTTATATATATACTTGTCTTTCGTCGTTGCTTGAGTGTAAGTAGGAGTAGAACGTGTCTGCCATAATCTATGGCCTGTTTTTTATATGCATGCCAGAGAATGGAATATAATATACATGGCGACTTGCGTAGTTATAAAGAATACAACATAATCCGAAAATAATCATCTTGTGACTTTATATCCATTTAAAGACAAGATGAGAGGTAATATTTCGACTCTATTGCTAAGTCATTTATATCAAACTAATAATTTTCAAGCTTTACAATAATTTACATAATCTACAAGTTCAGTAAGTTTGTAAAATATTGGTTTGATAATGACTTTCCAATAGGGTCGAAACTGATTACCTCTCCTTTTTCCGTTTTATTGTTTTTAACTTGAGTTCATATGAGGCCGGCGGCGGGCTGATTTTATCTCACGAAAATCTTTCTTTGACTACAAAAAGGAATTATAATACTCCGTGTGCTATACCTACAGAAAAACAAACCCAATTTTGCTTCGTTATGTGATTTTGCTTTTCTCAAATAGTCGTAATAAGATTTTCGTGACATAAAATCAGCCAAGGTTAGACCGCCTCATATGAACCGCCCCCATATTCTCTTTACACTTTTTTTAGGTCAGTTCGTTGACAAATATATCTGTAATCTGTTTCCAAGTAATAAACAATAATATATGGTTTTTTATAGGACATCCTGATGGCTTTTACGATATTTTCTGACGCCTTCTTAATCTTGAACACGCTTGAATAATCTTTTGGCCGTTTCCTGCAGGTGTGGGTAGGTACACTGTATTCTGACTGTATGTAATAACCAGACCCAATTCTAAAGGGCGGTGCCGTGCCTATTATTGATACCACGCGAACAAACGAGCGAACGAACTAACAGGCAGTCAGGCAAGGTAGAAAGCGCTGTTAACGACACCGCAATATGTCCAACACGAGTCAACGTTCTTCCTCCGATTTCTAAATGCAGGCCCCAAACATAAGACGCTGCTCTCGCTACATTGAGACGCACAGACTGATACTTGACTCAGATCCGATTCTCTATGCCTATATAGCTTATAGGAAAAGCTTTTCCCATGCATGGCTCGCGCGCGGCAGCAGTTAGCAGTTACCGACATGCATCCGTCTTCTCCTGCATAGATAATCCCCGATATCTCTCGACTGTTTTAGTTTAGACCAGAACAGGGCCTTAAATTGGTCATTAACTCGCAGTGCTAATCCTGATTGATAAATGGTCGGCGCGAAGCTCAGTAATTAAAGGGCTCTGAGGTCAAGGTTGATAGTTTAAGTTTTGTAAACAGGAAAAATAAGTTTTATATCCCTTTGTTTGAACGTTCTTCCGTAGGAAGAATCTATAGGAGTGATTTACTTTTCTGTCTTTCGGTTTGTTTGTTGATAATGTGATGGTAATAAACAGCACGGCTCAAACACTAACTGCAGGGTTTATGAGTTTTTCTCTGAGGAGACCATATTGACAATGTCAATAGAAAAATCACTTAGACCACTCAGACAGCCTGCTTCATTCTATACACAGAACGGTTGACACAGCATGTGTAGTCCGTCAAACATTCGTTTCGGTCGGGCTAAACCGTGTCCATTCAGTGATAATCACTCGCTTCAACAGGAACAACGTCAATGAAGGCGCAACTTAATCTATCAAAAATTGGATTATAATATAGTAACTGCTCATTAACGGCCCAAATTACGTTAGTCACTTTTTGGGGTTTTTTTTAATGTCAAGAGCGGTTGATGAGTTTTGGCTAATGGTTGGCCTAAGTGCGAGTGTGAGTTGTTGTAATTTAGCTGAAGAGATTAATGATTAGGAATTTTCAGCAGGTATTCATCGGTTCCTTCAAAGACCAGTCCGGAAACATCAAACGAGATGTTGTAAAAACATTCTTAAGGAGATGGCTTAAAAGCCCAAAGCTACATTGGTTTACTCTCAGTCGTTCTTAGCTCCATACACCGAAGCGAAGTCAGCCAGTCAGGCCAGAAGACTGAAGTATAGTTATATATCAAGGTATATAAGCATCAAAGTTGAACACAGAATGAACTCAATGGCAATCGTAAGTAGTTGTTCAGTTGTGTGTACTTTTCTTTTTCCGGCCGTTTTACACTAAATATATAAATAAATTGTTAGCTTCACTGCCAAAAGCAAACTGTCCGCGAATGTGTTAAACTGATTCATTGATTAAGTAAAATGCGTTTTCTATTGCATGTTGCAGTTTGTACACGTTCTCTCGGTGGTTAGTTTACGTTGTAGTTTAAAGTGAGAGTATATAAGAGCCAAGTGTCGAAACGTTAAGTAGTGAACAGTAACTTTTTCAGTGGCTACGTTTAACACTTCTTGGGCCAGAGTACCGTCTCATCAGTATGACTGAAATTCTTCACCTGACTGCGTTGGGAAGTGATTCAGCGCACTAAAAATATTAATACCTAATGGAAATGCATTTTCTCTAGTTACAAGTGAGCCATTTCTGTAAACAAAAACTGGACTCGTCGTTCAAAGTGATGGCCGAACAACACAGATTCATGCAGTATCCCAGTAGGAAACTTGTAGCAGTTTTTCGTATAGGGAAAAAAACAACATGACCCGCGTCGGACTGTGGATTTTTAACCCTTTGCTTTCTACTAATTGCTCGATACGTTTCTTTTCACGAATGATGAGTAAAACGGTCTGAGCGTTGGCCAGTTAGACTAAAATATTAAAAGTAGTACATTGTGGTGCTGCTTGCATGGGAAGGAATGAATACCGTAAGCAAGTCTATCATTTGTTTCCCATTTCATGTCCAGTTCATTTTAGTCCAGGATCCAGCAGCTAATGTTTATTCAAAAACATTTACTTTTTTGTTAAAATTAGCCGAGAATATCAAATTTCTCCAGAACTTTACAGAACCATACATGAAGCATTGGATATTTGCAATCGGCGGCATGTGTGTCAGACACTCGGACAACGATTTCAACAATTTTCAGTTGTGCGCCAAAAAACCCTAAGTCAAAGAAGAAACTCATTTTGTGGCTCTGATTTGTACAACAAACGTATCATTATTTATAATGGATTAAACTTTCAAAGATTCGAATTTCATGAAGCAAATGAACTAACTATTTAATTAATGACAATGAACTTCGTTAGGTTAGTTGAGTGCATATTGACGCTCTGCGAAATTCCTTGCTCCCTTGAGAGACATTTCATTGCCTAAAAACGGGCATGATGACCAACTTTTCAACAATCCCGAACAAGGCTCTTTGTCAGCGAAAAAACTCTTGGAAAAACTTGTCAAAGCACCACAAAAAAAAACTTGTCAGTACCCACACACCTGAAGCTTTTTTCCAAATCTGTGCATATATCTTTCGATCCCCCCTCCCCCCTAATTCACCTCTCAACCTAATACCTTCAGCCTTACAGGTTATTTTTCCATTATTCACAAGTACAATTATAATCCAATAAACAGCTTTTTAAACGAAAAAGGATTTGCCAGGATGGAATCCACTGAAGTACTTTCGTTGTTTTCGACACTCTAGTTGATCAAGCCGACAGCTTTCAGCAGAAAAGTGCGGTGAAATATTAAAATAGCTTTTTTGGCTATATTTAGAGAAAAGCCTATTCTCTTTGTAATAGTTAAAATATGAGCTCATTTTAACTCAGAAAAAGCTGAATTTGAGCCACTAGTGCCTATTAACTTTGATAAAACATTGATGTTTTATTAATCAATGTTTTATCCGTATTTAAAGATGCTGATTAAACATTCATTTATTTTGAATTTTCGTCATGAATTATTAATGATTTGATAAAGATATATAGAAATCTATTTTATACACTACCTTGTAACTTGAATATCAAGTTTCAAAAACTGATTGGTTATAGTGTGTGCATGTATGACTGGACGAGTAACGCGTTAAGATCATGTGCAGGACGTGTCTGCCATATCAATCGCTCGGTCAATACCGATACTTTACTGTCTCCTTATCAGATTATAGGAGCGTTATTAACCTTCTTTTCCTCGACTTCTCTCCTCCTCTCCATCTTTACCCATCTCTCCCTCTTTACCCATCTCTCCCTCTTTCCTCCTACCCCTCCCTCCTTCTCTTCCTCCTTCTCCCCCTCTCTCCATCTTTTCTTCTCCCCCCCCCCCCCATTCCCTCTGACTCTCTCTCCTTCTTTTCCCTTCTCCCTCCTTCTTTTCCCTCTCTCTCCAATTCTCCACTTCTCTCCATCTTTACCCCTCTCACTCTTTCCCACTCCTCTCTCTCTCCTTTCAATCTCTCTGTTAACTACTCCAGAGAGATCTCTAACTTGAGAAGCAGATTCAGTCTCCCTAAACCAAGAGGAACTCGAATGCTGAACTTTGAGACCACTCGTAAAAGCTTGCACTAGCAACACCTGCAGTTGTAGATTTCGGTTCACTGTAGCCTGCGTGCAGACTTCCCCCGTTTCCGTTCTCCTGGGAACGGAAACGGGGGAAGTTTGCACGCAGGCTAGGCTCACTGAAGAGTATACACATGCAGCTTATAAACGGTGTCGATGTTATAAAGCGCTGTTATCTTGATGCATTTGACATAAACTGTCACCATCCTCGGACATGGAAGAAGCCGTCACTTGTGGCTATGTCTCGCTAATACTGGACACTGCTACTTTCTCTGACTCTGTGCTTTGGGCGAATCATGTCTGGAGGGATGAACTAACCCAAAGGACCGAGAAAGTACTTGATATGCGGTGTGGTGCCATTGAATTATAATCTTTTGTCCCGTAAACACTAACTTTCTTTGACCTGCCGACATGCAGTGATGCAGTCGGTTTATAAGATTTAATTGAATGGAATAATCCAATTGATAACGAGAATTTAGAAACAAAATACTGTGCTAGAGTGGATACTGTAGCTTCAATGATGTTTCACTGTATTTAAGTTTAAGTATATGGCAGTAAATGAGCGGAGAAGGACCTGTAAGTTGACGTGATCTAATAGATAAGACACTAGATTGCCGAGTTACGTAAATAGGTTTGAAACGTAAGCCGCGTTCAAGCTTCTTCAGAGTTCAGAAGGAGTGTGTCTGATCTGTTTCTAGAGCGATTTACGTGTGAATTAACGGATGATATGTGCAAATAGTATTCATTGTTCACTATTTGCTTTTCCTAGGTCAATATTGACTCTTCTTTACTGACTGCTGATTAAGATAATGAAGGAAAAAAAGATCGGATACTAGCCCTGTGGTTATCCCAACTTACCGCACATTAATCAATAGTCTAAACGCGTGTCCACTTATCTCTTCTCTCTTTATAATGTTTGCGCGGTAATCGTTAATTATCCTTATTAAGGTGACATTGTTTTTTTCCATGCCGCCAATTAATCTTACAAACAAATCTCGCCGTCGAGCGACGGGACATTAAACTTAATGACGGATGCACGTTCGGCATTTAAGGCTTGACGTATGCTCTCGTGTTAAGCTATTTCAGCCCATATTGCCGATTGTGAATGAGTGTTCAGCCTCGTGTACTAGTGTAGAAACAAGCAGCCAGAAAAAACTCTCAAGATATTGTTCTCATTCGAGCTTTCATCTTCCCCACAAAGTATTTTCTGTGTAAAAACGTTTCTACCTTGTTTAATCACTGAAAACCAGGATGTCAATCCACAAGGTTTGTGTGTTGTGTTGATTGTTTAGAAATGTTGTATATATACTGTTTGTAATTTGGTTCGAGTATTTTTCAATAGTGTATATCTATTTGAAGGTGTAAAAAAAGTAGAGTGTTGTGTGGCAGTGTTCAGGGTAGATCAAAGTGAAAAGATGGTAAACTGCAGAGAATAGTTTTGACAACGAAGTACTGACGTTTCGATCAGAGCCCTTCACTGAGCTCTTCAAGAGAAAACCATTAATTTACGTCGAGCTTATTTAGTTAAAGATCATATTAGGCTATTAGCATTGTTGAATGCAACTGCAGGCTTGCAAGAAGTTTTTAGTCACTAAGACACTTTCCTCCCATAATATTTACTCGCATTTCACTCTATGTACGTCGACTAATGTTGTAGACTAATGTTGTATAAATTATAGAGTGCTGCGTAGGCAGTGTTTTGGATAGATCAAAGTGAAAAGGTGGTAAACTGCTGAGAATAGTTTTGACAACGAAACACTGACGTTTCGAGTGAAGCCTTCATCAGTGTAAAATCTAGAGTGCTTCGTGGGCAGTGTTTTGGATAGATCAAGGTGAAAAGGTGGTAAACTGCCGAGATTAGTTTTGATAACGAAATACTGACGTTTCTGAGCGGAGCCCGGCATGAAAACTAATCACCACTTTTTCACTTTGCTCTAATTTTGTAGAGTCGTGTTACTGTATTATCAGTATATACATATCAAAACAGTGAAATAAAAGTAGTGTGCTGCGTAGGCAGTGTTGAAACAACAATCGAAATATAGTAAGGTTTGATATACTGCCGAAACAGAGAACGTAGGAGTCTAACGTTTCGACTTTCGAGCGAAGGCCCTTCCTCGGAGAGAAACGTGGGTTTTTCTCTGACGAAAGGGCATTCGCTCGAAACATTGTAGGCTCCTATACGTTTTCTGTTTCGGCAGTATATCTAACCTTACTATATTTCGATTGTATAATATCAAGCCAGTTGTATCTTTTGAGGCCAAGAAAAATACAATCTGCGTTTATTATTGTATTCCCTGTGGTTAGTGATGTTCAAGTGGAATAACTGAAAAGCCCTCACTTGACATCACACCGAGAAGCAGAAAGTTATTTTAGGAACTGTAGTTGTTAACCTTGAGTACCAGTTGAGTAAACATCACTCGTCACTCGCACTTAGACCACATAAAAATGACCATGACTGGCCTGTGGCTCTGGGAAGCATTCTTTGTCAGAAAAGCGCCTTCCAAAGTATTTTAGACACGATATATCTAAACGTTGAATGACCTCGTTCTTATCACTTAGACCACATAAAAATGACCATGACTAGCCTGTGGCTCTGGGAAGCATTCTTTGTCAGAAAAGCGCCTTCCAAAGTATTTTAGACACGATATATCTAAACGTTGAATGACCTCGTTCTTATAATTTAGTATTGGTCTGTTTTTGAAATCCTGCGCAAAGCCGCAATCGTAGATTCGAACATTCTTTCGCTTTCTTTCGCCTTTTTTTGATATTGTAAATTCTTTATTAGATAAGCCAAGATTAACTTGTAAATAACATTCATCATACTCTGAAAATATTGCTGAATTAGGAACGAATCGTTGGATTAACTGAAGTTTGTTTCATCTCTTTGTGCACTTTTGTGAAGTACTAGAAATGCGCGATTTTATATTTAAAAAAATAAGAAATAAGGGCCTGTTCACACGAGACCGGGTTATCTCGGGGGGTAGGGATAACTCGGGGGCTAGGGTCAAAGTTGACCCTATTTCACATGATAAAATCCCCCGAGTTATCTCGGCCTCCTGTGAACGGTTTACTTTTTTAACATGGAAATAAACTAACACCGAGTTATCTCGGGGGATAGGGATAACCCTACCCTTCTAAGTTTAGAAGCGTGTTATTTTTTATCAGAGCAATATCCAACGCTCTTGCCTTCAGTCTTGGCTAATTGAACACTATAATAATCGTCTTTTTTGCTGTTTGTTTTTCAGACTCTCAATCTTTTTGTCGTTCTTGTCTCTGTACTCTGCGTCACAGCACTTCCGTTGTCAAATACATCTTCGACAACTGCTGGTAGAGGTTTATCTATCAGCGGCGACAACACCGACTCTCTAAATGACATCTTAAAGTGTCAATACCTGAATAAACTTTATCTGAGTAAATACCTCCATCTTCGACACTTCCAGAATAAAGATATCACTTGTAATGATGGTACTACTGCTGGGTAAGTTGATGAAAAACTCGCGGGGTTGCTCTTTGAAATTAAATAGTGCAAGTGGTACTGCTCAACCAAGTTTGCGTAGCAAGCGTTTTGAAACGCTAAGAAAGGCTTGCTACGCAGGCTATGCGTTGCAAAATCTGTTCCAGACTAATAAGAAATTGAATATTTTTATTGTTTGTTGGTCTGTCGGTCGGTCGGTCAGTTTGTCGGTCGGTTTGTCTGGTTCGGTTTGGTCTGGTTCGGTTTTGTCTGGTTCGGTTTGGTCTGGTTCGGTTTGGTCTGGTTCGGTTCGGTTCGGTTCGGTTTGGTTCGGTTTGATTCGGTTTGGTTTGGTTTGGTTTGGTTTGGTTTGGTTTGGTTCGGTTTGGTTCGGTTCGGTTTGTTTGTTTGTTTGTTTGTTTGTTTGTTCATTGTTTATTTATATATTTACATATTATTTTACAACGGTAGCCATTTTTTCATTATTATCATCATTATTATTGCTCTCACGAAACATGTTTGTTTTTAGATATTATATTAGGAGATCTTATGGAAGTAAAAAATGGATCATTTTCTTACAAGGTTTGTCGGTTTTTAAAAAAAATTTCGGCATGTCTAAAATATAAAGATTTAAACTATGCCAATTCAGTATTACAGTTGACCCATTCGGCTTCCGTCGGAACCAGCCAAAAACAGCTCCTTTATTATATTATTCTATCTAACAGGGGCTCTGGAGCTTTTCAAAGTTGTGGGTGTCCTGCGTCTCGCAGAAAACCATAAACAGGGCCACGCCCTTCAGATAATATAATAGATAACTAATAACTATATATACATAACATACAACTAGATAACATCACAAGTTCACCACAACTTCAAGAACTTTTATTTATATTGAACAATATAATGAACAATTTGTGAAGAGTTACAGATAGTTTCCAAAAGATGTACTTCGCGTCAACAACACCAATTATCAATTTGTTTAAAAATTTGCTGAAATATTGTGGGTGTTCTTCTTATGTAGGACACCCACAGTCCAGAAAGTGCGGACACCGGACACCCGGACACCCGCTGCTTCCAGAGCCCCTGCTGTCTAATGCTAAATAATTTTACTTTGTCTAACACCAGACGCTTTTACTTATCAAAGGAGAGCACTCCCAGACATCCTAGGCAGCAATGGATTAACAGTTCACCAACCTATTCTTGTCTGAGCCAGCTAAAACCGGTCTTTTGAAGTTTATTATTAAGTCTAACGCCAGATTAGTTTACTTTGTCTTAAGTAACTCCAGATTATTTTACTCTTGTCTATTATGCCAGACGATTTGACTTGTCAAAGGGAAAACTCTTAGACAGTGTGGGCTGCAGTGGGTTAATTAAATAGTCATGCAGTCAACCGTTACGGTCGTTGTATTGACAGAAGTATATTGAAGATAAGCAAGTTAAAAAAAACAACTTACGATTCAGAAATCAGTCCGCCACGCGACAAAATGAGCCTTATTTATCGTTGAGTCGTAGTTATTCACTGGATCGTATTGATGTCGCAATTAACAGACCTCCAACGAAGAACTAGCTACATGTGATTGACAATTATTTTTTTGCCTTTTGGGCGAATGGGTGTGTTTATGAGGTGGTGGTTTAGCCTGGTGGCTATGACATGCAGTCTCTATATTTTTAAACGATGATTTTTTTTATTTAAGGTGGCTGGTATTGTTTCACTGACTCATCATGCATTGCGCGTACAAACTCTTCAATGAAAAACTTAATGTCGTCACGTGGTTGGTTTTCAAAAAGGCGTGGTAAGACGACTCGGCAGTAACCTGCGATCAGGCGTTATTTTGCGGGTTTCTCCGGGGGCGTGGAAAGTTGGGTGCGTGACTGGCCTGATTGCAGGTTAACTCGGCAGTAATATGGCGTGGCGTCCTTGACCCGCACGTTTTTGCGTCTCGTGTAGCGCTATGTCAGCAGCACGAATGTTTCTATCACTGGTTATAGCTGCTGTTACACGATGCAACGATTTGCGAAACCTGTGTCGCAACGCTATTACGAGACGGGTTTCAAGACAGATTGCAACGTGTAACACCCCAGTCGTTTTATGCCGAATTTGTGTCGCTTTCCATTGCGAGACAAGATTCACAAACCGTTGCATGAAGTTGAAGGGCATCCTACTTTGGTGAAACCTGTCTTGTAATGCAAAGCGACACAGGTTCATAAACAAGGGGGTGTTAATAATAATATTAATAACATGTATTTATACCGCGCAAATTCAACTTTTAAGGTTTTCAAATGCGCCTTACAATAATTTTTGACATGGCCGAGTCGAAGGCATATTAAAGCAGCCGCCATACGACACATATCGGCCCACGAATTACAGCTAAGACCTAGGTGTTGGTTTTGCGGAGGGAAGAAAACCTGAGAACCCGGTGAAAAACTGAACCCTCGAAGCACAGTAGACGGCATGCACGCCATGCGTACCTATGTTTAACATTTCTTTTGTTGTTCTTCCAGGCACTGGTATTTTGTCTCCATCCTCATCAGTTAACCCATCATGGTGGAATGCAAATCATGTGTAAGTAATCTACTCTTTCTAGATTTTACTCTGGGTTAATGAAAATGTTACCGTGGAGCACTGCAATTATAATATTCATAGGTTTTTTTGTATTTAATATTCAGGTTTGTTCCGTATTGTTCAAGTGATGCGTGGAGTGGCAATGTTTCAAGCTCGGAAACTGGAGGTTCGTTGTCTTCTTTTTAACCATTCTCTATACAGAACGCAGTTGTGTAGCCAGGGGGCGAGGGAGGGCGATCACCCCCCCCCCCAATGTTCTCTAAGACCGTTCTTGTGGAACGTTTAAATCTGTGGAAAAACTTGTAGAGGGGGAGGGGTTACAGTTGTTTTAAAGCTAAGTGAGTAGACTAGTAATGTGTACAGAACGTTGTAAGCAATTGCTTTTTACTTTGTAGTACGTTCAGTGGTATAAAGGCGAAGCACATTCCATACTGCGCGTTTGCGATGTTTGTTTGTTTGTTTGTTTGTTTGTTTGTTTGTTTGTTTGTTTGTTTGTTTGTTTGTTTGTTTGTTTGTTTGTTTGTTTGTTTGTTTGTTTGTTTATTTGTTTGTTTGTTTGTTTGTTTGTTTGTTTGTTTGTTTGTTTGTTTGTTTGATTGATTGATTGTTTGTTTGTCTGTTTGATTGTTTGTTTGTTTGATTGAATTGTTTGTTTGTTTGTTTGTTTGTTTGTTTGATTGATTGATTGATTGATTGATTGATTGTTTGTTTGTTTGTTTGTTTGTCTGTTTGATTGTTTGATTGATTGATTGTTTGTTTGTTTGTTTGATTGATTGATTGTTTGTTTGTTTGTTTGTTTGTTTGTTTGTTTGTTTGTTTGTTTGTTTGTTTGTTTGTGAGTTTCGGAAAAGGATATCTTATTGATGTACCTGCTACATTTCTTTACTCGTTTTCCCCTTTTTTATTCATCTTTTTTCTTTTTCTTCTACTCTTTTAATGTGTTATTTTTTTGTGATTGTGTATTCATCAATTTATTTCCCTTAGGAAAGTTTTCGTTTATGGGTTATCGAATTATCAACGAAGTTATTAAAGAGCTTCTGACTCAAGGTCTTTTAAACTCTGACGATCTTCTCTTCGCAGGAAGCAGGTAAATGCATTTACTTAGATCTTGCGCTTACTCTCAAATATCGAAATATAGTAAGGTTATACTGCCGGAACAGAGAACGTAGGAGTCTAACGTAAGTAGTGTAGTACACTCCATTGTTAACGCGACCACCCCGTTATAATTACGACCACATTTGTCCCGACGGTGGTCGTATTAACGAGGTTCCACTGTATATTCTTTTTAGTGCTGGAGGCGTTGGTGTTATGATGAACATTGACCGCGTTGCTGATATGATGAAAACTGCGGGCTCATCATGTCAGGTGAGAGGGCTGTCGGACTCTGGTTGGTACATGGAGAAGAAAATGCCTGACATGCCTGGGTGTAAGAGTGATCCCAAGAAATGTGGTAAACCTTTTGATGATCTTGCAAAAGGAATGAGGTTAGTTGTTAATTCACTTCAATTCACTTTACTATTCCCACTCCACTCCACTCCACTCCACTCCACTCCACTCCCGCTTCACGTCGCTTCACTTCACTTCGCTGCACTTCACTTCACTTCACTTCGCTGCACTTCACTTCACTTCACTTCACCTCACTTCACTTCACTTCACTTCACTTCACTTCACTTCACTTCACTTCACTTCACTTCACTTCACTTCACTTCGCTGCACTTCACTTCACTTCGCTGCACTTCACTTCACTTCGCTGCACTTCACTTCACTTCACTTCGCCTCACTTCGCTTCACTTCACTTCACTGCACTTCACTTCACTTCACTTCACTTCACTTCATTTCATGCATGCACTCCACTTCACTCCACTTCACTTAGCAAAGCGGACGTAATGGAAAACAGCCTTAACTTAACTTTACTTTATTTTCCAATTTTCTTTACTCTTTTCTGCTAGCTACTGGAGAGGTGTTGTTCCAACGAAATGCACAGAAGCATTTCAAAGCCAACCATGGCGATGCTATTTTGCTCAAAATATTTATCGCACTTTGAAAAGTAAGTCAAGGACCTCTTGGATCAGTCACTTTCTTTTAGTCATTGATATACGAGACCTGCAGACCAATTATTTTACGTTTTTTTTTGGGTTTTTTCTAGCTCCCGTGTTTATCACCCAATGGCAGTACGACATAACGCAATTAGCGATGGAGAATCCGGCAGCAGGAATGCTGAAAAGTCTAACATTTGGGCAAAAACTGTTGCGCAAAGTTTTTAAGTTAGTTAGCGATCTGAAAAAGTCGTTACATAATAGTGGTGTAAGGTAAAGTAACTGAGTACTTCAAACTTTATTTAGAGAAGTAAATATACTGTAGGTTACGGCTAATGTTCTCAACTTCACTTAGGTTCTGTTTACATGATCATGAAGCGGATTGACAGTCCAATCGGATCGAAAAACGCGAGTGAAGTCAATCCGGGTACATGTTTACATGGAGAATCCGATCTGCTTGGAACACTCTTTTCGGTTTTGGAACACTATTTTTTGTGCTTCCCTCAATGTCTGCCATTTAGCACGACACACACAAACTTCACTCATGCGTAATGATATCAAGTCATTTTCAAGTCAAACCGTGTTTACATGAATCAGATTGGAGACTGACTGTTCAAGTCGATCTCAAGTCAATTCACTCCACTGCGTGGATTGACTTCAGTCATTCGTTTCGATCAGATCGAAAACTTTCAATCTTCTTCATGTAAACACAACAAAGAGAAACATGCGAGATTTGACTTGAACACTCAATCCACTTCATGTAAACAGAGGCCTAACTGAAATACTGATCAGCGATTCGCTCGAGAAGTTAGACTATAGTGTTGTCTTAAGTTCATCTCAATTTCAATATACTCGTAAACTGTTAATTTTAATATTCTTTGTGTGATTAGTTTTATTTGTTGCTTTATATTACAGCGGTGTCTTTTTCCCCTGCTTGTATCTCGCACTCCATCTTGACAAACAGGTGAGTTGGACGTACTGAGTTGTCTTTACTTCAGTTAATTTAAGTTTCTTTATAAAGTTTCCACAAAAACGTTTATAAAGGGTTCAGTTCTACCGGAAACTATTTGCTGAGGAAAACCTCAGGCAAGGAGTCTACTTTCCCGTCCAGACCTTACAGTCCAGTCCGTTAGCAATTCTTTTTTATTTTATCGTAGCACCATTTTCTAATTTTAACACAGTGTTTGTATATGCTCAAGGAAATATTTAAAAAATAAAGTGGGATTATATCACCACACTATTTTTCGTGAATGTCGTGGAGTATTTCCTTGAGAACATAGTCCTTGAGAGCTATTCCTTGGGAGCTATTCTAAACTATACTACTTTTGTCCTAAACGGTTTTTCTTTTTTCTTCTCTTTTATAGTAACTGGTTGTCAACCACAGTGGAAGGATACAGTCTGGATCGCGCATTAAAGTGCTGGTTTAATAAAACTAGCCAAAAGCATTCCACTTCTTCCTCACTAAACTTGTCATCTACTCCTTGTAAATCGATATTGGTGGACAGTTGTGGCTATCCTCTATGTAATCCGTGGTGTCCATTAGCACGGAATCCATTTACTGGACAGATTATTACTACAAGCAATTCGCAAGGAATTTCACTAAATCCCAAACCAAGTATCCTATCTCCAGATTTCAAAATTCTTGGGCAGAAAGTAGTTTCAAGAAGGCTTAAAGATGTATAAAATTATAGAGAATATTTCACGCTATTTTACACTTTTGTTAAGTTTATTCGCAGACAGTTCAATGCGAGGCTAAGCGGACTCTATAAATGTGCAAATCTTTGCTTCAACTATATTTGCAAGATGCTGTGTTGTATAGTCTTATATTATTTTATAAGCCATAACATAAATATTTAGAAGAAAAAAATGTTACAATTATAAACAAATGTGTTCGAAAATTTATAATCGATATTACACAGAATGTGAAATAGAGAATCTATTTTACATATAAGTGATATGGTAAATATACTTTCAATATTTTTTAAATATACTTTCAATGAATTAATTATACTCTGGTGCCAAGGCGAATGTCCTGGGTACGAGGTTTCTTGAGTTGCGCGCGCATCGTTTTGGCGGGCTCCACTCAAAGCCCAATCAAAGCCAGCATATTTTACTGTGGGTCTATAACCTTGATTTATTGTAGTTCTCATATAGTTTCGTAAAGTTTACGTCTGAAAGTGTTCTACTGCTTCTTCCCGAGGGGGTGGGGGTCGGGTGTTGTGTTGAAATCCGACTAAGAAAACTGTACGGGCCATTTCGGAATCATATCGGAAGCTGTTCGGAAGTTTCCGAGCAACATCTTATTTTCGGTTTTCGCGCGCATTTTGAATAAACGTGAAAGATGGCTAGCAAGATGGCGGAGAAAACCAAGGTTGCTTATGTTCATTCTGAGCAGTTTCTTCACTTATCCAACAAGCTTCCCAAGGTGAAACAGCGGGTAAGTTCTAGGTTAGCAGCTTAGTAACTAATTTGTGCGAAAAAAGATTGGAAAAGCTTTAAATTTCTTACAAGTAAAGGCACTTTATTTCCATCCACTGTCAGCCCTTTCCCACCTGTCGACCTCCGGACCTGCCGCCTCTTGTTTGGGTAGTTTTAGGTATTTTACAGTTTATTTAAAGTTTTCTAGCTTCTAAGCTTACGGTCCACTTAAGGGACAAAAGGTTGCGTGTAAATCCATTGTATAAATGTATTTAAATTTTAAATATATTTAATATTAACCTGGCTTATTTGTAGGCAACTTTAGTTCATTCTTTAATTGAAGCTTATGGACTACTGGATTTAAATAATATCAGGTAATAAAAAAAAGCAATGAATTATCTTTATCTTAGATATTTAATAAATAGTACTTATTCTTATTTTTGATTGGCTGAATGTCTCAAGTTAATTTTACATAACAAACAATAAGATTGCCATATTTGGTAATACTTGAAACAAAAAAATATTGAACAAATGACTGTGGTTGTCCAATAATGGGAGAAAAATTAATATGTAATATAATAATTTTTTTTAAAGTATTGTGAAGCCCAAAGCAGCATCTGCCAATGATTTGGCCAAGTTTCATTCAACAGATTATGTCAAATGTCTGCAAAAAGCAGATTGTGTTGAAGACAACAGTGAATGTGAAGAATATCTACAAGAATTTGGCATAGGTTTGTGCAGTATTTTCAGACCACCTAACTAATTATGGGGACACGAGCTTTGGCTTGAGGGCCTGGGCAGTTAACCCTAGGTACAATTACACATATGTTCTACCATATCCAATGTTATAAGTTTTTTCCCCTTCAAGGATATGACTGTCCAGCATTTGAAAGCTTTTACGAATGTCTTACAATGGTTGCTGGTGGTACTCTCAAAGCAGCGGAATGTTTGATAGATGAGTCTCATGCCATTGCAATTAATTGGTCTGGTGGATGGCACCATGCTCATAGGTAAAAATGTAGACACCATCCCTGCAGATTAGAAATTACGAAGGAATTGCTACTGTTGACGTATGATTTTACACAATCTATGAAGATGTTGCTCTAGAGTTCAAGAGAAAATTTACTTGTCCACAAACATTTGGGCTTGCCCGCAGGCCAGTTTCTTGGTGGCCACATCTGTGATCAAATTTGACCTTAAAGCCCTAATCAAATGAGAACGCAAGTAATTGCAAGTTGGCAGTCACAAATTTCTATGGCAGTCATCAGAACACCCAAATTAACAAAATAAAGGTTTCATGAGTGTTTTAAACAAGTTTTAACTTTGTCACGGTACATAATATTTTCGGGAAATTATTCAGAGCGGCTGGCTGAGATAGTGTGACTGCCAATTTTCAATGACTTGCATTCTCATTTAATTAGGGCTTAATATGTCTTGAAATAATAATTTGAGTTAGAAAATTAATGCAGTTGTATATATTTAATTTTACAGAGCTGAAGCATCTGGTTTTTGTTATGTCAACGATATTGTCTTGGGAATATTGAAATTGAAGGGGAAATTCCCCAAAGTGCTATATATAGATTTAGATTTGCATCATGGTGATGGTAAGTTTCCTTTTGGTAACTCTTTCCCTCTAACAAATTGAACGATGGTTTATGGTATCCTTTGGCAAGTAAAATTGTTGATAGGTATTTAAATTTAATTGTCCTTTACAGGAGTCCAAGAAGCCTTTTTTTACACATCATCCGTGTTTACAGTATCTTTCCACAAGTATAGTGCTGGATTTTTTCCAGGTAATAATAATATACATTTATATAGTGCTATTTCTAAGAGGTATCCAATAGTGCGCTTTACATAAATAGAAGACCTAAGTAAATTATATAAATATTAGAATCTATTACAATAAGTAAAGTTAAAGATTATTAACTAAGGATCAACAAAAGCTCGGTTAAAGAGAAATGTCTTAACTGTTGTCTTAAAAATGCCTAATGATGTAATACATCTAATGTCTTCTGGGAGGTTATTCCAAAGCGTTGGTGCAAAAAGACATTGCTATGCCTATATTGCTATATATATATATATATATATATATATATATACAGTATATATATATATATGTATAAAAACTTAAGCTGGTATATATATATATATGTATAAAAACTTAAGCTGGTATATATATATATATATATACCAGCTTAAGTTTTTATACCAGTCCAAGAACAGTACAAGTCTTGACTTACCAATACTGGTAAGTACTGTGCCTCACTAGGAAAAAAAGTTTATTAATATTTTTTGTTGTTTTTCATCAATCTTCAGGAACAGGGTCTTGTTTTGAAATTGGTGAAGGCAAGGGGAAGCACCATAATCTGAACATTCCTTTGCTTGATGGAATAAATGATAAATTGTTCATGGAACTTGTGAAAAAGTATGTGATGCATTGTAATATTCCATTTTGAAAAGCAAATAAAATTGGAAATTTTAGGTGAAAATCAAAGCAATTGCAATAGATTTTTTTTGTATCCTTTTATTTTTAGTGTGATTACAGAAGTGAAGAATTATTTTGAACCAGATGCAATTGTCTGTCAGTGTGGTGTTGATGGTCTTGCTGGTGATCCTATGAATTCATTTAATCTCACGCAATATGGTTTAGGAGCATGTGTTCATTATCTTTCATCACTCAGTCTACCACTTTTGTTATTAGGTGGAGGTAAGTAGGCAATAGAGAGTTTAAGCTTCGCATTTGAGAGCTCTGGCAAATGGTGGAATTGATTTTGTTAGTATAGTTTCTACTGGCTCTCACCACTTTACAGTTTGTATTTCTTCGTCATGATGGTGATTTTACGTTATAGTTTAACGTGAGAAGTCTTTCTGTGAGTGATTTGTTTTAAATAAGAACTTTACCTTCGCTTGCCATTTGTTGTTCGGCGTACGAACGATGAACGTGAAGCTTAAACTCTCTGTTTAGTTTTTAGGGTGGCCATGATTATGGCAACTCAGTTCATACAAGCCCTGCCACACTCATTTCCCAAAACACCCTTTTTCAGGTGGATATAACTTCCCTAATGCAGCTCGATGTTGGACATACATAACTGCTGCTGTGCTTGGAAAGACTTTAACTAAAAATATTCCAGAGCATGAGGTAAATCAGAACAGATTATACCTTTTTAAATTATTTTATTTTTGTTTACACTAGCTTTTTGTTTTTTTTATTATTTTTTTTTCAACATGAATTTTTATGTATTTTTACTTTTGTACCATAGTATTTTATGAAATATGGTCCTGGCTACAGTTTAGAAATTTCACCCCATCACAGCAGAGTTAATAAAAATTCTGGTCGCTATGTTAAAGGATTATTATCTGTTATAAAAGGTACAGTAAATCAATTTTATTTGGTGGTGTACAGTGATCAACTTTTGTAAAATATAGATGTAACCATCAAATGTGCATGTACAATAGTTAAGTCCAAGAAATTTCTTAGAAATTGTTTCTTTTTTATTAACAGACAATCTTCAAAACATGGCAAAATGATGCGATAGTATGTATAAAGAAATTATAGTTCTTTTTTGTTGACACTCAGGTACACTTTTATTTTAATAGTTAAGGTTAATTGGAAATGTATATATTGTATTATTTATATTTATGTATGTTTTTATAAAGTATATTTTTAATTATAATATCTAATTCTTAAACTTATAATCACTATACAGAATAGCAGATGAGAATGTTGTGTTACTTTTTACATTACGGTACCAGTATAATTATACATTTATTATATTAAATACGTTTGACACCACTATTAAAGGTAATACCAGTACATTTGAACTCCTTGGTTTTATAGAAAAGTACCCACCATATTCATGTATGCATTGCCTTGTTAATATTATAATATATTGTGTTTACAGTATAATAAATAGTTAATACATGTACTAAAATAATAATATTCAGATGAAAACATTAAATTACCATTTCATATCGTATAGTAATCATACAAAAATAATTGATGTTTATTAAGATTAAAAATCATTTTACAACATTTTCATAAAAAGATAAATATTTCTAATAAATAGTTACAAAAACACATAGTGATTAATTTAGTAATAATTATGAACAAATCTAGTGGATTAAATTGCTTCTTAGAATAACCTCTACAAACAGCATGACATTTTGATTTAAAAAACGTTTTTAAAAAAATATGTGTTTTAACTACTTTTTATCAACATGAACTAATGCAATGGCTGGCTTCCATGAACTAATGCAATGGCTGGCTTCCATGAACTAATGCAATGGCTGGCTTCCATGAACTAATGCAATGGCTGGCTTCCATGAACTAATGCAATGGCTGGCTTCCATGAACTAATGCAATGGCTCTGCTGGCTTCCATAAGTCTAAATCCTTCACTTCATTTATTTCATCAGCCTTGTGTTTCCTCTTTTCTCTCAAGTGAAAAGGGATCCTTATAAAATAAGCAAACACTTAGTTAGGTTTTGGTCTAAATTCTTCAACTTCCAGTATTGATGCCACAAACATTAATAGCTCTCTGTCAATTGTATGGTATGTTAACACAAAAGCTTACCTAGGTTGGAGAGGTAGTTTCACAAGTGGGATAAATGTATCTGTAACTGTTTTTAAAGTTCCACTACAACCATACAAAATCAAATTAATAGAAAGCAAACATTAGCATTTTGTGCACTATATTAATCAAACTACATGTAAATACACTGTTTTAAAATGAATGGAACTTTACCCAAAATTGACAACTGGTAGCGTGCTTCCATGACTGTGAAATCCAGACTCGTACTCGACGGTGTAATAACTCTTGTCACCAGGAGCTCTCTTGCTTACACCATTCCTAAGATCTTTAACTTATATTTGAAAAAATGTGAAAAAATAAAAAGATAGCAAAATGTTTTATGCCAACAAGTGTCAACTAAGTATTTTGTACTAAAACTCAATTTTATGAAATTTTGCATCCTTTGCCTTTGCTTACATGTACTGTACATGATGGAAATTATGATATTTCAGCCCTGGCTTTGATTCTAAATTTCTAGTTACTGTACCCAGGCTTTTAGCCAGGTGGCTGTCCAGCCATCCTATGGACGGCCACTTTTGAAAAATCAGATTTTTGGATGGCCAGTTTTGAAATCCTGGCTAAAAGCCTGACTGTACCTTTCTTTCGTCTTCCCATTCTTTGTTCTAAAGTCCTTTCGTAAGTCCTCTTACTATTTTCTGGATCTCTCGGCCTGGAAATGGACAGCCTTTTTGGTGGGACATCTTGAATACATTCTGAAGTTTAAAAAAAAAAGGTTTACATACAGTACGAACAAACCAAGATAGGTACTTGCTGTACTGTAGTAATGGGTTTTTGGTAGAATACAAATCTCTATTTATTACCTGTGGTTACTGTCCATTCCTTTCCTTTTAAGCTAAATATCAACTTTTCATTTTGCTCTGGTTTGTCGACTTCTGGACACCTGATGCTTGAAAACCAATCTAAACCATTTCCACCCCTTTTGAAAAGAAAAAACAAACTTCAATACAGAATAATCATGGTAGTATCAGACAACTTATACAGTACAATGCCAATGACGTGATCCAGACTACATGGTCCCTATTGGTCTGATTTTCATTGATGTCATGACCTTTTCTTTGGCAATAATTATTTGCCAGAAATTAAAAATACAAAGTTAATCTTAATAAACCTAAACTATTCATAGGTATTGCTTTTGATCATGATCTCTCACAAGGTTTCTGGCAATAAGTTGTGTTTTTGAGATGGACCATCAGACTATAATTATTCAATTCCTTTTATCTACAGTGTATGGTTCGATAACTTACTTTAGTGAATGTTCTTCACAGTTTGGACAAGCCAAAGCATTTCTTATGTGAGGCTTCCATTCTGGTTCTCCAATTGATTTTGCTCCAAATTGGTTTGCAAAGTATGTTCTTTGGAATGGTGACTCCAAATCATATTCACTCCTGTGCGTTGGAAGCATCAAGATCTACATGTACCTTTGGGTAATGTTTGAGACATATTTACTAGTAAAATTATTGTACATATCATTATTTTTCAAAAATCAAAATCAACATGCTTAATTTTAACATTTAATAGAAATTTCATGTTTCCACAAATACTCGCTTTTTACAAATTATTTGTCGGTATGCCAACATTTAATTAATTTATTTGGCCTGAAATATAATTGAATGCAATTGACATTGCAGACATTGAAATGGGCAACTGGCCAAACTAACCGTTAATCCACTTATCAACTCGTGTGCTGATGAAGTGGTGAATTAAATTAATGCAAGACTTCACCGCCGAGATCTAATCTGATAAACTACAATACAAGATCGATACTCTCAATAGTTATATTTACTTTTTGGTGATGATATTCGGTTTAAATGTTGTTTACGTTATTGGATGCGGTGCTGATGCACTTTGAATAAATCTTACAGTATTATGAATTACTGATAGACGTAAAAACTTAATAAACATACCTTTAAATTTAGGGTTTTAGGATTAGCGTTTTAACTAACTTAAGTATTAAAGTAGATGAGGTTAAATGATGTCATTGTAAACAAATTCGCGACTTCTCTCTTGGCGAAATGATGAATTAGGGATAAACTGTTGACGGTGATTTAGGAAACCACGTTATTTTAAACGACCTACCTTTGTTGCTATTATGGATCACAGCGGGGAACGTTATATTGACCTTTCCGCACGCTTAACTCTAAAGAACACACCTCGTGTAATACTCAAGTTCTTTTTTGGCTTCTCACGTTACCATAGCAACACATGAAATGACAGGAAGCAAAAATAATGAGGATTATAATAATAATAATGTCTGTATTCTAATATGATAACTGTGCTTCTTCTACGATCACAGTAAAGAGCTAACTATACGAATTTTAGAATTCCACACAGATTGCGTTCTAAACTTCGAAATACACTTGTAACGAGTCAGATTAGGATGTGTGATTACTTGGAATATTTCTGCGATTTGTCATGCGTTTGTTATTAAACAGGTAAAAAAACACTTTAATTTTCTATAGAAAGTAAAAATGAAAATTTGGGGCTTAAAATTTATGATTTTTGTTCAAAGCCATTTATATGTAATCGCGATATTTGCGATGACCTTCAAGTATGTTCATTTCGCAATACTTTGTCCATTTCCGCGTCACCAAGAAGCCATTTGCGTGTAAAAACATTATGCGCACGCACTATAGTTTTCCCTTGGGAAAAATATATAATGGAGGTGTTATTTACAAGTGCGGCGATTTCTCTTCCGCTGATAAATATAGTATTTATGCTTCATAATTAAAGATCTAAGTGTTAACCGAATTGTATCTACATGTCTTTCTCAGTGACACTCGCAGAAGAAGTTTTTCGAAAATGTCGGAGCAAGGGTCTCGAAATACAATAACAAACGGCTCGTCGAAACGTAAATCAACGACAACGAATGGGGATTTAAATCGTACGAAACAACCTCGACGAGATTGCGGCGTGAAGCGATGCTCCCTAAAGCGGGCTGGGTGTTTTCTATTGGGGCCAAGATTGGGTAACTCGCCTGTGAGAAGCATCGTACAATGTTTGGCGAAACGTGATGGAACTGATGACTTTTATTGCTTAAAAATGCTGACAGTCGAAGATGCTGGTCGAGAAACGCAAGATGATAAACAAGGGAAAATGCTTTTACATACAGAGTATTCTTTGCTCTCTTTATTACACAACCAAGACGGGGTGATTCATCATCACGGCTTATTCCAAGACGAATTCACGGAGGAAATCACAGGTGGAGAACGAGGAGAATGTAGTAGTCGGACAGAACGAACTCGAAAACGTCTATGTCTCATACTTGATTGCTTGTGTCCACATGAATTCAGCGATGTTTCCGCGGATCTGATCAATCTTCAACATTACGTGATCCGTGAGAAAAAATTGAGTGAAAAGGAAGCGATTTTAGTATTTTGTGACATAGTACGAGTGGTTGAAAGTTTACATGAGGTAAGCGACTTGAAAGATTATACTATTTCAAATATTAATTATGTGTAATTATTTAAAGCAATGTGATAAATTCTTGGATTCCGTTCGAAAATTATTTTCCAAAAAAAGTTGAAATACTAGTGGTTACTTTAATTACTCTGACGAGAACGTTGATCGTAGTGAATTTTTTCTCATTATTTCTAACCATATAATCAGAAAAATGACTATGACTACAGTGGGAGTACTATATGGCTAATGCTGAATGGTTCAAATGAAACATTGTTGATTTCTTGATCTTTTTCATTGAGGTCAACTGCAAAGTGGGGTTATCTTGGTCAAATTACTGTAACCTTAGTCAGTAACTGGGTTTATTGCTTGTAGTAACCCGACCCACTACAACTAGTGGGTTTATTGTTGTGTACAAGTCATTGTAAGCTAACCTGACCTAAAAGTTTATATCTTTACTTTAATTTAATTTAATTTAATGCTATTTCCTTGCTTCTAACCAAATGCTAGCCTGAGAAGATCATACCAGACCCTGTTTCAGGTGTGGGATCAAACCCACTGTGAAATAGGGTTTGAGCCCGTGCCTGAAATGGGGTCTGATCTTCTCAGGCTAACCAAATGCTTGAATTTTTTTTTTGTAGAAAAATATTGTACATAGAGATCTTAAATTAGGGAATATTGTATTAAATAGAAGGTATGAATTTAGCTGTATTTTAGTTGTTAATTAGTTAATTCAAAGGTATCAAAGAATCAGAGGCACGAAAAGGGATGAAATTAAAAAATCATGTCTCACATGATCAGGGATTAGCTACTGATTCATTGAAAAGCAATATTTCTGTAAAATTTATGATTTTTTTATTTCAATGTAGTACCAAAAAAATAACAATCACCAACTTTTGTCTGGGGAAACATCTTATTCGAGAAGATGACTTACTTAAAGATCAACGTGGAAGTCCAGCCTATATTAGTCCTGATGTTTTGAGTGGTAAGTCCATTTGCTCATCTTAACCTTTTCTCCAAGTTGGTCACAAAACCGAGTTCTTATATCACTGATCTCTAAAAGAAGACTGGATGTAGCATTTGAAAAACTAAGCCAGAATCTATACCATTACTAAGGGGCCAACTGCATGTTTGAAATGTCATATCAGAGTTTGTTTTTTCACTGTTTACAACCAATAACACAGCATTGTGTTCCCAAATTTTCAATCTTCTATTGATCTACCTAACTTAATTGAATATACATGTATTACTTAAAGTGCCTATCTCACCTGTTGGGATTTTACATATTTGTAATATTTGGGTTCTCCTGAGCAAAATTGCAATATATCTTGTCAGCCGAAAATTTCATCTTCATGGAGTTTTTCGCTGTCAAAGTTACTGGATGTGATGTCACAAGAGGCATTCCAAAGCAGTTTTCTTTTGTTATTTGCCACAAAAATGCCTCTTGTGACATCACATCCGGTAACTTTGACAGCAAAAAACTCCATGAAGATGAAATTTTTGGCAGACAAGATATATTGCAATTTTGCTCAGGAGAACCCAAAGACCCTTCATCAAGGGCCCTTTGAGTGAAGGCCCTACATCAATGGCCTTCACTCAAAATGTTAGAAACTACATTCAGTATTTTCAGCAGTACTCAAACCGTACTATATTTTGATTTGTATTTCAACCCTGCCAACATGGCACACTACTTTTGTTTTTTTGTTATATGAGTTTCCATGTGAAAAAAGGTAAAAAACTAGTATTTCAACCAGTTTTTCCCTTTCTTAATCACTATACAGGAGCACCATACTCTGGTAAAGCCAGTGACATGTGGGCTTTGGGTGTGGTTCTGTACACCATGCTCTATGGTCAGTTTCCATTCTACGACAGTGTTCCACATGAACTGTTTAGAAAGATCAAAGCTGCTGAGTTCACCATTCCAAGGTAAGCCAAAGCATTAAGAGTGAATAACAGCATAGTTTCATGATATACTTATCGCTGGATGTGGTCTCTCCCATTGACAAGTAAAATCATCTGATGTTAGACAGAGTAAAACAGTAAAGGGACCATTTTTGACCAGCTCAGGCAGGAATAGGTTAATCACTCATTCACTTGTTAATTCATTGCTGCCTAGGATGTCTGAGGGTTCTCTCTTTGTCGGTTAAATTGTCTGGTGTTAGACAGAGTAAAATAATAAAGAGGTTGTTTTTGGCTGGTTCATGCAGGAATGGGTTAATGCTTAGAGTGTTGTACTGGTATTTAGTTGGATTTTTGTGTGGTTACAGTATTTACAGCTTCACTAGTAAACCAGGACTATCCAAGTAAGTTGAAAACTAATAAATGCCTGTATGTTTAGTGACAGCCGAGTGACCAACGAGACAACAAGACTTATCCAAAAACTATTGGTGTTAGATCCAAAGAAGAGACTGACTGCGACGCAAGTTCTAGTTGCGTTAAGTGACACAATGAGAAAATGGTAGGCTGAAGTGTAATTTAGTATGACCAAAGTTATTGTGCTTGTATCAGATTACTCTGATGACTTGCAATTCTCCTAGTTACGATAATATATTTTTTTTCTGTGGTGGTCATGTTAATAACTATAATTCAATATTTAATTAGTATTGACTTTTACAAATGTTCTCTCATGTTCCTTGTCTCTGTTTTCCCCAGGTATCTATCCCGTACCATGTTATCCCCCGCTCATGTTGTTCCAGATATTGACAATCTTCCTGAAGACACTGAACGCAATGAGAAAGAAATCAATGAACGTAAAAAAGAATTTGAAAGAAAACTGAATAATCTAGACAATGATTTCACAAAGAAAGATTCAGGATATTTTGTTCCACAGATTGCAAACATGTCAACTGTAAGACAACTTGGTTATGATGCTCGGAGGTTGTCTACAAGTGAAATGCTAGGTCATAGGCATCTGTTTTAAAGTCATTTATGTATCCTTTTAAAAAAAAAACTGGTCTAAAAATTATAGTTTTGTTTATGTTTTTTACCTAGAGTTATTATTTTGACATAGAAAGTTATGCTTCAAACTGTATATGCTGAGAAAAATGGAGTTTGAAATAAGTTAATTTAATTAAAGAAACTCTTGAAACCAGGATTGGGCTGGTATTGTGCCATCTTGCAATAGAACAATGGCTGAGTATTGTAGAACAATGACTGTTCATTGTTTCAAGGCAAAATGGCACAACTGCATTTTTAAGTGCATATACAACCCCTTTGAAGACATTCAAACCAATTGCTTGCATTGCTGTGCTACACTCTAAAACACTAACAGCTGCGCTGCTAGTAAGTAACTAACTTTATTATATGGCTTTGTAATATCCTGAGGTCTGATTGGTCAACGCACGGTCCGTAAAAATGCGTATCCGGACCACGGTCCGTCTTTTTCCGTATCCGGACCGCTGTGAGGATGTTGATTTTGCTCGCGTGAATTTCTAAGGTTTTCACACTAAGTTTGATACAATAATTATCGAAAAACTTGAAATAGCCATATAATAAACGCTTTATTAACCTCGTTTACTCGGTCTGTACGGGAAAATATCACACCTCGGTCTTTTTTGTATGAACCTCGCCTGCGGCTCGGTCCGTACTGTCAAGACGTCGGTCTGATATTTTCCCGTACAGACCTCGTTCTCGGTTAATAATCTCTTATTCTTTAAGTTGATACATTACAGTTAGGGCTAAACTATAAAGTTAGACCACAGTAAATCTTGGTTTTTATTTAAAAAGCTTGGTGTTGCTCAGCTGAAAAACATTTAAAAATTGCCTTGAATACCACCAAATATTAAACATGTAAATTGATTGAATAATATATATATTTACATTGTAATAAAGTTATGTATATATACGATGTGAACAACAAGTAGAATATTTTGATGCCTTTAGTTGGGGTAATATCTTCTATTTCAAGCCCCCTCCTACCCAATAAGCCCTCTTTCTTCACAACGTGATAAGAACATCAGTGACCCACTCGACTGCGTCTCGTGGGCCACTTTTTTGTTCTTACCACAGACAACGGCAGAATGGAATCTATTTGTTAAATGGAGCACCCACGGTAGTCAATCAGAAACGTCGTTATATTACATCTATGTTATAAAGTTTTCATTAACTATTTACCCATGAAGTATCTAGCGATCTATACTGCTGTATAAACTGAGATATGAACTTAAAAAAACCCCGACGTAGTATAGGAAGCAACTTCGTTGTTCGTTTTTATTAAAAAACGCTTTGCGACGTGTGAGTAACGAAGATAAGACATTAGGTATGAAGTTGCCTTTAGCAATGGACTATATAGGTGGTCTACATGTTTCATTAAAAATTGTTAATCTAAAAATCTCGGATATTTTTATAGAATATCGGCACAGTCTTTGAATAGAAGAGCAACGTAATACCAATTAGCCAGTGTTTGAATTATCATACACTCTTTGTGGGGGAAGTCGTTTGAATCACAAGACAATATAGGCGGCGTGTCTTAGTTGTTAATTAGAAATACAATTGAAAGTATACAGTGCTTAGACTTCATGTCTTTGGTTCATTCTGATCAAGGTGATTCAATAGTCTAAAGCTACGATTACACACACCAATTTGTGTCGCATTACCAAATCTGTTATATTACACGATTTACATCACCATACCACATGTTGTACTACAAGCTGTTCACCCTCTGAGGTTCACCTAGCACTCTTGAAAGTCAATTAGCTGATAATCTTGACAAACTTCAGCACCTTATCATGTTCTTGTCATCTGGTGTGTGCACATATAGTACAACACCGTGCCGAAAGATACACTGAACGTTTCGAGTACTTCCATAAGGTCATATACAATCTGTTTTCATACAAATAACACCTTTAGTTGTTTACAGTATAGTATGTTAAAGATATAATGTGTGTCCATGATACGACACCTCTATCTCGACATAACTGTCACAACACCATTCATATCTCGATATACATGCAGTAAGAACTATTATTACACATGCCTTCGAACTATAGTAATGAAAGTCGCGTGTTCGAATCCTCGCCACACCTGAGTGCGCTGTCGTCCATAATTATTTCAACAACATATGCATGGTGATGAACTAATTGGTGAACAGACTACATACAAAATAAGACCTAAAATACACGACTGTGTATTTTACTATAGTGAGGTTTGATATACTGCCGAAACAGAGAACGTAGGAGTCTAACGTTTCGAGCGAAGGCCCTTCGTCAGGCCCTATTTCGATTGATGTTTCAACACTGCCTATGCAGCACACTTATACTTTTATTTAAATATACTATAAGGGTCAGCTTTTCCCAACCCAGGTCAGCTTTTCTCAACACAAATTATCATATTGCCAACACTTTACACGAGCCTGGGTCAAGTCAACCCGTGTTTACATGAAGTAATTGACCAAAGTTCCGCACCGTCCTACCTCTCCAACCCGGGTCTTGAAAAGGGTCACCCGGCAAGATGGGTTGACCCGGCTATCGTGTAAACGCTAACAGGGGTTTATTCGTAGACGGGTTGGCTCTCAACCCGGGCTCGTGTTAAGGCCCCCTAAGTCTTTTTACCGTGTCTAAGTGAAACATTTGACATCGATTAAATATGCACGAAGAGAGCCAAAAACACGACGAACATTGAAAAAATGAAAACTATGTACTGTATAATAACCGGTAAAGCATAAGTGTTTAATTATGTCTATAACGGAATCTAGTTTACCATGTGCCGCACAAGAAAATCCTATATCAAGTTTGACGAAAGGAACGACTATACTTTTCCCAAAAAAGTTTTTGTCGTATACCCTGATACATAGTTCTGTATATAGCGTATACAAATCAGTTAGCTAAACATTCCCAGATGAACACGATTACAGGAACTGAGTTCACTGCTGGCGAAAAGTTTACTTTTATTTTAGATTTTTTTTTCATGTGTATAAGATCAACCAGGTCTCTCTAATTATGCAGATTGTCCAATTCCTGATTGCCCAATCTGCGATCCAAACGACATTATACAGAAAGCGGCTGGAGCTGACAGAAACCAGGTTGAATCCACAAGGGGTTTTAGAAAATTGTGGAAATTTTTTCTCAGGATGTTTTTGAAATATTTCGGTATAGTTCTACTGTATTGTCTACGGAATTATGAGTTCTTGAATGTCTAGTCAATACTGTGGCTTGTCTCTATTCCAGGCGCCTTGTGGTCGCACTATCGACTTGCCGATAACCAAGCTTCTTATAAGTTCCTTCCGGTTCTCCCTGATCTTATATCAGATAGACCATGCATCCATGCATTTAAACCATTTAGTGTTTAATACACACAAACACTTGCATACCAAGTCAGCTCAGTGGCGGTGGAAGATATTTAAGAAATGGTTCATGGTTATGCGTGCTCCATCGAGTTATGCATGCACTCGGGAAGTTGAGAGAGCACTCAAAAATCTAGAGTTGTTCTCGGCTATCATCTCGAGCATCTTTTATGCTTTTTTCGTGCCCCCCCCCCCCCAACTTAATTCCCGCGTGCATCCATAACTCGATGGAGCACGCCAAATCATGAACCATTTCTTAATTGGATGGGCTAATTCATGAAATATCGGAATGATAGGGGTGTACTTGACCCCCTCCTAGGAAATTTTAGTCCATCTTTAGCCCTATCATATTGGTGGGGGGCTTAGCCCTTTCGTCAGACATATGGGGGGGGGGGGTATAGCTTCCCTATTCCACTTTTTTCACCATCCTTGACAAGTCTTTAGTGCATAAACAGACAGATACTTCATATATTACTTATATTTTTAGGACTCAAGAGAAAGTGACGTCACCTAGACATCAAAGGATTTTGTAAGTTGATCAAAGCTTACTATATATAGTGGTACATATTTTCTAATTTGTTTTGGTATTTTTTTATGTTTAAAAGTGACATACGCTGAATATAAATGTGGAATACACAATCATAGCGTTCCGCTGTATTTTCTTTCTCAGAATCGGTAACTAAAGGCCTGGCCAAACGCTTTCAACATTTCATGCAACATCGTTCAACATTATTGAATTCAACCATGATTCAACATGTTGAAAGCGTTTGGCCACCCTGTTGAATGATGTTGAACGATGTTGAATGGTGTTGAATGGTGTTGAATGATATTGAACGAAATTTGAACATGTTCAAATTTTCGTTCAACATACGTTCAACAATGTTGAACGATGTTGAAAGCGTTTGGCTAGGCCTTAAGAGAAACAGTCCAGGTGGCGTCAGCAATTCACCGACAAAGGGGCTACGTTTCACCGACAGGGGCTGAACAATGAACCCTCTATACTCTAACTTTACGGAATAACTGATAAGTCACGGCATTTATTCGCAATATTATTTACATTAGTGGAAAATAAGTAGCTATAAAGACTTTTAGCACATATATTATTGATACACAAAGAACGTTTTTATTAGGTGAGGTCAATTTATTTTTTTTACATTATAATATGCTTGGCTGCAACTGCAATATTTTTTAATAGAGCGAATGCATATAGAAGGAGTGTTAGTTTATTCTCGGCAATCTTGAACCGGATAATCTGAGAATGACGAACGATTTTCCTGACAATCATGATTTTAGAATCTTTTTGAAAGAGGTTAGATCTAATTTCTCAGAAATGGAATGGATGTTTGTTAACAACTGTAAATCTAATCATTTGTAAAATATGTTATTGAACTCTCTTTCTCTCATGATATTGAACTCTCTCTCTCTCTCATGTACATGCAGTCGAACTCCTATTAAAGCTGACACCTTTAGGCTTCGCCTATATAGGTGTCCGCTTGAAAGTACCGTGTCCACTTAATTAATGTAGTATTTTCTGATGGCCAAGTCCTCAGCTTTAGGTCTGGATGCCGTACATACAACCACTATATACATTATATCTAATTCTGCAATGTGATTGGTTCTTCTGCTTGCAAGCCATAGTTTATCGCAATTATTTTTGTTTCCATCATGTTGTGTAGAAACATACACATCTAAAACTTCAAAAAAATCAAAATGCAAAATAAATAAATCAAACTGCTAGAATCACCTTCATTTTGTTAATTTAAATTATTATATATATTATCACAAGCCACAAGAACAAAGGCCTAGACCATCTATTCAGAATAATTAACAGTTCTATTAAATCGAATACTTTCTTGATTCTATCATAGAATCAAAAGACAAACTCAGATGTTCGAATATGCATCTTAAGAAAAACTCCGCATTATCCCTTGAGCTATTTTTTTAAAAAATTAGTTGCAGTTGCTTTGTAAATTCCTAGTTTCGGGAAGTTTCTGTTTTTATTTGCATTGGTTTTTTGTTCTTTAATAGAGGTAAAAACTGCGAGGTCATTACTGCTTATCTTATCAAACCTAACAATCTTCTAATTTTTTTTTTGTCTGCCTTGGGAAAAGATTTGTTGTTAAATATCTCGCAAATATTTGTTAATCTGTGTAAATCCTTGAATGGAGACTAAACGGAACTGGTTTAGGTACGCTATGGAAAACGTTTTGGGGTCATAGCTTTCGACTGGGAGCATTTTCCATTCACATATTGTATATAGATCTCGCGCGTGTACTTTAGCGCTAACAACAAGCAAATTATCAGTACATTCCAGAGAGTCTAAGCGCTCTTGTCATCACGTGTTCCCCCCTTATACTTAACAATAAAAGCAAAGCTTTCACTCCCAACTCTCAAGCGATGCTTTTTCTAGCTCTAATTACCTCACTGAAGCTCCAAGATCATCCTACCGCATGTATTATAGAATTACTAGTGATAATATTATAGTGTACACTATCACTTTGCTTTTCCGACATCTAATTTGCTGTCTAAATAAGGTTACTGTCAAAACTGGGTATCAACTGTATATAACCTATATACTATAGCCTATTACTATATTACTGACGTTGATTATAGTGAATTGCCTTACCTGTATGTCATATTACATGCTGTCTCCTGTATTATATATATACTTATTATTTGTCATATAATTACAATGCGTTTTCTATGTATGTATTTATTTATTTATATTATGTACTTTATATAATTGATAATTCTACTCCATGTTATATTTCCATATGCTATAGATGTGTATAATTACTCTAAACCTCTTCTTCATATATCATATTGATGTATATTATTCTATATAACATTATATCCTGTGTGTGTCTTATGCATGTCCTGTATCTCCACGGCAAACGTTCTTATCTATTCTCTCGTCAAATCAATCAAATCCGACTCCCATTTGCCTGAAACGTCGTGAGATTGTTTTTAAATAATATTCCATTGCCAATTTATGCGTTTTCTGATTGGCTCGTTGTCGGGTGATGTCTGCTGTATTTGCATATCAGGATAATGATTTTGAACAAGGCCTGACTGACTACAATCTGTCGTTGCCTACGGGTGGTTCGTCCTCTTTAGATCTTGACTAAAAGCATCTGCATTTTGAGACGCTGTCATCGCAACCACTGCTTAGCACTGAACTCGCAAGAACGTAGAATCTTATTCAATCCTAAACCGGGCCCGGGATAATCTGGACAATGTGTGGATTACGGTTGATTTTGGTAAGGAATTACCGGTAGTTCAATTATTGCGTGAAGTCTCTCCATCAGTTCATGTTGAGAGTGAACTCGACCTGAAACACGCGCCAATTTTACTCCAATTTCGTGTCAACCGCTTTTTTTTCTCTTTTTCAGACCGTGGGACTGATTTTATCCGTTTGCTCCGAATCAGGTAAGCTCATGTAACTATAGTCTTAAGTGTCGAACGAAATAAACGCGATGTTACACATGTATGTATTCTATATGAATATATTCATACTTGGAAGAAATGGAGTGTAAAAGTGTCAGAGTTGCAAATTAATATGAAATCACGTTCTGTATACAGTGAATAAACGTTGTAAGCCTAGCTTAAATACAGAACAAATACAGACGACAAGTTAAAGACGGCTTCGAAAGCACTAAGGCTACTTTGTGGTAAAGAAATGTTATGTCTCAAGGGTCATTTGATGTGGTTGTTAGATAATTGTCCGTGCTTTAATTTGTACCTTAAGTTGCCAATATCTTCAAAATGCTAACATATGGCGTTCTCATTCTCATAACTTGGTGACTTTTCTTAATAAACACAAACTTCCTGCGCATTTCCGCTTCAATATATCCAAGCGAAGCCCATACTTGTGTGGACGTTTGCGTTTTGAGTGCTTTTTGACGGTAGAAATGCCGCATTGAATGCCAAGGGTTGGTAAAATCGGAAATAACTCTCGAGAAATGTTGAAGAGGGTGTGGAAAATTGAAATTTTCGACGATGGTGTGTTAATTTTATCGTATTGAGTTTTTTATAGCTTCGCCGTTTGCATGACTGCAAGTTATCCCCTCCCATTGAAAGGATATGCATTAAAAAAGCCTTGAAACGATAGCTGTAAGTTTAAGATGTGAAATGTGGCATTGTGCTTCGTGTATATAGTATGGTACAAGCACCATACGTTAATTTTTAGTAACGTCTCTGGGTTAAGACTATAAGTTGAGAGAGTTTGTTGGCTTATAGCTATCTCTTATGCATCCTTATTACTTGAATGCATGGAAAATTAGAAACTACGTTCAACATTTTCGGCAGTACTCAAACCTTAGCTACTATATTTCGATTTGGATTAGAAAATGGCTGTCTGTTCCCATACATTACTTCTTTTTAAGTCTATGACTGGTACAAACATTTGTCTCGCACTATGCGAAGTTAAACAGTATATTTACTTTAGAGTATCCTTAACTTGAAAACATAATTTTCGAAACTTGATATATATATTCAAGTTAAGAAAACAACGCACTCCACGCACATCTTATCTTTGAATATTAACATCAGGATTTTTGGATTATGTATTCTTTGACAGTAACATTTAAGCTAAGTATATACTTTATCTTACACGGATGTCATTCTGAGTTGTATAATTTTTACTGGTAGCTAATCTATATGTCTAGATAGTTCTGTGTGTACTATTGTGAGCATGTTTGGCTGTGTGTGGTTTTGTGTGTAGAATACTTAAACCAAACAAAAAAAAACAGATGTTCTGTATGGAAAATAATGATAAAGACGTTGCTTAAATGATTGGTTTGCCGTTTGTTGCTTTCTAGTACTTGGGTACAGTGCATAAAGATACTGTATCCTCATGATGAACACATATAGATACATCAGTATATTCGTAATTTGCGACATCCATCTGAAGTCACATGCTGACTTTGCAACCGACATATTTCCCCTGGAAAAAAACACTTTGATTTCTAAAGAACTCTGCAGGACAACAGTGTATATAATTTAGTATATATACCACATATCGCCAAAATTGGAAAACGTTGGTAGATTGCGAAGGCATTTTAATTCTTTAAAAATGTTTTTTGTTGTAATTCAGAGCGTGTAATTCAGGTGTTTAGCCGACCCTTTGTTGCTTCGAGGCATTAATAAGTCATGAACTAGATTAATTAGGCGAATGTCTGCATTCAAACAAGCAGCTTTACATGTTGTTTAACCTGGTGTGAATCGTACACGGACTAGCTCAAATGAACAAGATGTCATTTCATAGGAAACGTAGACTTAAGATTACACCCAAAGAATACAATCAAGAATATTATCTATAGCTCCGGATTACACCACCTTTTATAAGTTCTTTTATTTACCAAGAAGTTTTTTCCAAGGACAGGTGGAGCAAATCTATTATGTAGGCGTTTTTCTATTATATCTCCACGATGCAATATCAACCCCACGGAACGTCTGGCGTGAGCAGAATTGTCAATTCATTTCCCCCTCAATCTTGTCACTTTGTCGTTTTGTTGTGTTAGAGAGGAAAATGACAAGTTGTTGTTACCAATTATTGAATAGTTTATTTTCATTTAACCTCATCTTAATATAATTCTTTTGATAACAAAGGCAGTTGTGGAATGACCGCCAAATAAACTCTGACCACTGATTTCCATCTTTAAGCATTCAAAACATTCTTTTTTTTAAAATAGAATATAACCATTTCTCTTAACGATTAAGAGATCTCACTATAGCCTGACTAGGTTTAGAAGCTGCGCGAAATGCCGCCGTTGGAAAAATAATTAAGATCTTTAAGAAACATTGCTATATATAATTATTTCGGATCTATACATGCAGTTTCTTCACCGCATGATGTCGTGGCAAGTTTCTCGTGTAAACAGCTCAAGTATGCTATCGAATAACTCTTTTAAATCCCACGAATGCATTAGCCCTCTTTAATGTGTTTGTTAAATGCGTTTAAAAGTGTTTATTTTTTGTACGAACGCTAACGACAATAACCAAAGCGTAACATAATATTTTAATTTACTGTATATCATACGGTTGTGTACTGTCTTTAGAACTGCTATACATGCAGCTGTCCATATGCGTGTAATTTTTATATGGTAAATCTAAGTGACTACAGTAGTGTTGTTGTGGATAAGAAAAACGAATGTGAATATGTTAATGTTATGGTCATATATACTTGAATAAGGGTGCCAACTGACCAATTAACAGCTTTATTTGGTCTTTCAGCGGCTCATCGATTAACGTGTTTAAGGAACATAAACTGCAGCTTAGCTATAATAGTTGGTCAAAAGACCTATCTTTTCTACTTTCTTATAAGTTCTGAGACTGCCTTAATACATAGCAGGTGCAAGCTAATGTATCGAGAATAGACAGAAAAATCCCAACAAACGTTGAGAACAAACATAAAAAACAAACGTTGACTGTCTTGGGAAGGAATTTGAATTCTTAGTAAATGGACCACATGTGGAAGCTCTTCACATGCACTCACTTATAAACAAGGAGGATGTATTGTTTATAGGTCACCAAATAGTTTTTAGTTTTATATTTAATTATAGCTTTTATTGTATCGCAGGGACGTATTGGTGGTGGTCATCAGTGATTGGTTACATATAAAGGCTGTTTCTTTTTTCTACTTCGAACTCTAAAGCTCTAATCAAACGAGAACGCAAGTCATCGCAAGTTGGCAGTCAGAATTTCTGTGGCGGTCGTTCAAACACCCAAATTAACAAAATAAAGGTTTCATGAGTGTTTTAAACAAGTTTTAACTTTGTCACGGTACATGATACTGATTTTCGGGAAACTATTCAGAGCGGCTGGCTGAGATAGCGTGACTGCCAACTTGCGTTCTCGTTTGATCAGGGCTTTATACGTGTGCATTAAGAGTAGTACATGTAGTGCATGTGGTACGTTTGGGAGCTTGGTGCAATGTAACAGACGTTCGGCATACTCGCATACTCTGAAAAGGTTTCCGAGCCCCAGACAGGAATCGAACCTGCAACCTTCTAATGACCAGTTAACATCGTCATCATTTTAGCTACATGCTACCGCTTATAGGAAGCACATACGACTATGAATTTACAACCTTAGTACTCAGTACTTCTTGTTTCCCTTTTTCGTGCTCAGAAACATTTTCTGAGTATTTCGAGTCCGCCGTCTGTGTGAGCTTTCTTGCACAGCTTCTCAAGTTCTTCTTCCTCCAGTTCTAAGCTTCTTAGTTAAGTTAATTTAAGTTGAGGAAATCCGTTGTATATTCGTTAAAGAGTAGTATTATATTGCACAGGGCAGCTGGCAAGGAATTTGTTTGATATTATCATTGTCTTCAGTAGGGGCGTCGGAGCGACACTAAAAGTGGGGGGGGGGGGCAAAATGTAGGGGCTCCAGGGGCATGCTCCCCCGGGAAATTTTGAAATCTTGAGTCTCTGAAATGCCATTTCCTGCATTTCTAAAGGTCCAAAAACGTCAAAAAATACTCAAAAGACAACACTTTTCCGGATATTGAATATCTGCATTCAAATTTCTTTATTTTATCTTTATTCAAAGTCGTGGGTTAGCTAGGGTTAGTGATTTTGTTAATCATAACTTTATTACTGGCCTTGTTAAAAAACGGGGGGGGCAAACATATTCTGGCCCCCCACCGCGCTTCCTAACCTTGGTCTTGAGCCACACATCATGGGATGAATATTAGTCGTTATCATCTTTAGGACTTCAAGAGGCGTTCAGTTTTAATAATTTTAAGTATACTTTATCAATTTATTCTTGCTACTCAACATGTTCATAAACTGTGCCACAAGTTGAAAGTTAAGTACATCAAATTCCAAAAGATGTTGCAAAGTAACTTTTAATTCAAAACGAGACGTTGCAATTAAGCTTTTCGCGCACTCATGCAGCGAGGTAATATTAGTTTAGAACAAAAAGCTCATTCAGCGAACGATAATCCAATCTCGTAATCATTTAAACCATGTTTTAATCTACTCTACTATAGATGCCGAAAATAAATCATTTTGACAACCATTGTAACTGCACATTGAATGATCACATTTATTAAAATGCCGTACAAGGGAGAACAAAAATATATTCTTCCCAGACTTTTTTTAACTGACCTTTGCTCGCTGGACTGGTAGCTTCGAAAAGATCTCCAGACAAGTGGAGAAAATTAAAGGTTCTGCGTGCTTTAATTGTTGAACGTGAAGGGCGAGACTTTTTTTTTTACTTTAGTATTGAATAAAAAAAATTAAACTAAAACTAAATTATGTGGTAGAAAACGAAAAGTTTGTTTATGAGATGAACAGTATGTTACTATATTTTATGTATTGAAAATACAGTATATTTTGTATATCCCATGTTACAGTACATACAATTTTATGTATCTTATATAAGTCAGTTATATCTGTATATATGTCTAGAAGTAATATTTATAAACCGCGCAGGAGGGCTTTATCGGATATAAAACACGAGGCGATAGCCAAGTGTTTTAGAGCCGATAAAGCCCGTACTGCAAGGTTTTTAAATGGCTTCTAAAAAGAATCACTTCATACGTTCATTGGCGTAGTAATTTTGAAAATTAAGCTTATCTCAGCCGTTAAAAACCAGCGAGAAACTTAGAGCGAGTCTATATCACATATATAGATCCGATACGCTCATGATTTTTTCTTTGTGTTTTCCTCATGAATTATTAATGAATTTTAGAAATGATGTTAAAGTAGACTGTTGTCTATAGAGTATGTTCAAATGTACAAAAGAGCTTAAAGGTCGGGTATAAACTGTTGATTTTAGATCACGAAATACTGACGTTTTGAACCAAAGCCTTTTATCAGAGTCAATCGTGCATTTGACGATGTAGTTTACATATAGGTAATTTTCAGTGGTGAAGGAAAATTTCGAGTGTGGAATATAATCGATACATTATAAGACCAAACCGGGACCAGTTGCGAAAAATGCAACATCAAGGCCTTCCAGTTTAAACAGTGAAATGCCAAATATTACTAGTTTATATGTATCATGTTATGTAGCGACATAACGATATTTCGCTATTGTCACCGCATTGTTTTATGATTGATTAGTAATAATAATTTCCGACACTTCGTAACGACTTTGTTTTTTATCACTTATAAAAAAACATTAAGTACTGAGTGTTTGTGTAGCTGTGCACTGCGGGGTAACATGTCATTGTCGTTGTTTAGCAGTGGGAAACTTATTAACGTCATACCACACTGACATTGAAATACTTGTAACTCTACAGGATAAGAATATCGTCCGTTTTTAATTAAAACAAAGAGAAAAGAAACATAAATGATTATAAGTTCTTCTTGGTGGGATATGACTTAGTTCACGTCAATCTTTGTGACTATGCCGAGGATCACTAAGGTCTGATTTACACACTTTGTTAAACAAAAAGTACGAAGTTTTTTACACAAACTTAATTTAGAGGTCCAGTAATTAAGGGTCATCCTTTATTGGTTCAGTGTTGCTATTTACTACAGGAGGAACGAAACTGGAGTAAATTAAACCAAGCTAACTTTATTTATGCTGGATAACTCTACCAGTCATGTCTAAACTGTTGTCGTAAGGACCAATAATCACCATCTCAGGCATCTGTCATTGATCCAGTGTTACTAGAAGGAGGAAACTAAGGGCGCTTTCCAATTGACAAGGTTAGACCAGTCAGTCCGGCCAGAATGGACTTGCTTTTGATTAGGACCAAATTTTCCAGTCAGACCATCCCAGGCCTCAAACGAATCGTGTTCCATTTAACCGGACTGACCGGTCTAACCGTGTAAATGGAAAGCCCCCTAAGCTATATAACTTTATTTAAACTGGATATAACCCTAACAGTCATATCTAAACTGTTCTCCCTAGAGGTCCAGTAAAGACCATCTCTCATTGGTCCAGTGTTACTACAGGAGGAAACCAGAGTAAACTAAACTAACTTTATTTATATTGGATTAAAGAAATATCAAATGGTTTTCCGTGTTTGGATACTCTGATCCAAACACGCGGGAAATTGCGAGACTGGAGAAAAGCGTAACAAATCACGAGCCGTAGGCGAGTGTTTTTAGCTTTTCGAAAGTCGAGCAATTTCCCAAGTGTTTGGATAAGAGTCTCCAAACACGGAAAAAACCATTTGGTATTTCTTTTATAAAATAATCACAAGTGAATATGATATACTGTCCGACATTTTCAAAAAATCGTTTTGGCGGGAATTTTTCGTGTTTGGATACTCTGATCCAAACACGTCAACTGACCAATCAGGGCTCGCGTAGTATACATGTTATTTTATAAAACCGTATCAGTCATATCTAAACTGTTCTCCCTATAGAGGTCCAATAAGAACCATATAAATAACTGGTCCAGTGTAACTACAGGAAAAAACAGGATTATCCGGAAAACCCCTACGGTGTTTGATAGAGTCAAACACACGGCCAAGTTGAAATTTTAATCTGATAACTGCACATATTTGTATAAAAATACGTATAAACTACTAGTTTACCTAGGAAATTATCAATTTTCTGTATTCCTCGATATATGCTTTATTATCCATACTTTAATGAAATAAAGCACGGCTACTAACGCATGGCTGAGCGTTGCCTTGTCATAACAAAGTCTCACGTGATGTGAATTACCCAATCAAAACTCACAAAATGCGTCATTGCAAAAATTGAATATTAATGCACAGGCTATGTAGAATGATATAGACCATATTCTTAAATGACCGTGGAATTCTTTTAATTTATTTTAATTCTAGCCCCTCTGAACTCGTTTTCATGTGCGAAATTCAAAATAATTACTCTAAAAGGAGGTGAGAGGGGCTAATTTATATTCAGATAAAAAATAAGGTCTATAGATGTGATATTTTTTATGTTTCATTGCAGCTACAGAACACAAGATTGAGTGTCAAGGGATAACAATGGAACTACGATGCTATAACTCGTCATTCGCAATCACAATCCAGGGGGCTAATTATGGTAGAAGTTTACCTGGTTCTATAATTTGTCTAAATCGTGACTATCAAGATTCCATGTCAGATGAAGTGACATGTGACAAGGATGTTTCTGGTATTGTCCATGAACGTTGCGATGGCAAACTGAATTGTTCTATTCCAACGGATAACGAGACGTTGAACGAACCTTGTCCAAATGTCTACAAATACTTGGACGTCAAGTATAAATGTGGTAAGTAGTACATTTATTATTGTTATATATAGCTGGGTTTTCCTGGATGTCTAGTGTTTGTGTTTCTGTCTGTCTGTCTGTCTGTCTGTCTGTCTGTCTGTCTGTCTGTCTGTGTATCTGTCCATCTGTGTCTGTATGTGTCTGTCTGTCTGTCCATAGTCCCTATGGTCTCTGTCTGTTTGCCTGTGTTTGTATTTGTTTGTCTCTGTGTCTGTCTGTCTGTTTGTGTACCAACGTAATATTATAAATATTTTATTTCAGACTACGTATCAAAGAGAGATTCCCGACAAATATATCGAATCACAAATCTCAGTCGATCTCAAACCGCTGTTGTGCCAACAAGTAGTACAGCAACACCAAAACTCAAACCATCAACTGGTGCCATCCAACCAACACCTTCGCTTATGTATAAATTTAAGAAGATTTCAACAGCTTACAAGATTCAACTCAAAATTAGTACACCTTCTACATCTTGGCCAAGTTCGTCCAGCCGATCAAGTTCTCACAGTGTAAGTGTGACGTCATTTAGTTATGCGCAGCGGTTGACCGCTACCGCAGCCATAACGAATCCCCGGTCAGCATCATTGCCAGCACCATCAAATCCAACTTCAAAAACAACCGAAAATAAAACTGCCCGAACACTAACGTTGGCAGGACATCAGGGGACAATGAAACTCTTTCATTTTATTCTCAGTTTTCATATTGTCCGCGAAGGTAGGTGATGGTTTTTGCCATGCTGCAAAGAACTTTTTCTCTTTTTTTTTTTATCGCAATTAACTTTTTCAAGAAGTCTTAAGGCCTGGCCAAACGCTTTCAACATTTCATGCAACATCGTTCAACATATTGCTGAACGCATGTTGAACGAAAATTTGAACATGTTCAAATTTCGTTCAACATCATTAAACACCATTCAACAACGTTCAACATCATTCAACAGGGTGGCCAAACGCTTTCAACATGTTGAATCACGGTTGAATTCAACAATGGTGAACGATGTTGAATGAAATGTTGAAAGCGTTTGGCCAGGCCTTAATTAACCCTTGCATTTCTTTTGATTAGACTAACTTTTTTCAGACGGCAACAGCTAGACTTTTAAAACTTGCTAATTTTACTCTTAGAGGCTGTTTATACATGGGAGCCGGGACGAGACGGGTTTATATGAGAATGTTTTCAGGCGGGACAATTGCGACCGGGATGTTTCACAACACAGCTCGAAAGTTGTAAAAACCATAGAATAACAGAGAAATAAATAGAATTTGACGTGTTATAAAGAGCTGCTGTCCTCCTACTTGCCGTTATCACTCATTTGTATAGAATAAACAGCTTAAATAAAATCAAAATCAATACTCGAAACGGTATCCGTCATGTCGTCCCTGGCGAAAATTGCCCTCCCATATTATTTGAAGAAGGAAAATTCGGGCACTTTCTGCTAGGAATTTCGAGCAGTTTTGACATGTATTGCTGTGAAATGTTCAAGAAAAGTTCATACGTTAAGCTAAGACTGAAAAATACGACTTAAAAATCAATATCTAACCCTAAATTTTTCGGGCAAAAAATCTCTATCCCCAAACAGAATTGGGCTGCTGCGCCTGGGTGATTTTCTCCTGTTTTTTTATTCCAGAAAATATCCAGAAACATACTGCAACGTCTCTTGCTTGGTTTTTATTTGGTATACTTGTTGGTCTTCTAATCGTAATTGCAGTTCTTGTATTCTTACGTCTTCGACGATTTCAACAAGAACGAAAGGGAAAGCCGAATAAATCATCGTATACTAAACAAAGAGTTTTCCTTGATGATGGAACTATGGACGAAAATATTGAGCTACATCCAAAGGAGCTTGAAGCAATGGAGATGGAGAGTCAATTTGGAGAAACTGTGTAAAATATTGCTAGAACGCGTTCTCTGACGTCAGAACACGTGATCTAGAAGGAACCAGCCGCTAACAATATGTTTTGTGGTGTGTAAGGTGATCGACTTGTGGCAAAGTCTAGCCTCATTCCAATGGTTTCCTGTAACCACGACATCAAATTCATGGAAATTCATGCACTGGAAGCTGGCTTTCATAGAATTAATTTCTACCCAAGAGTGTAAAGCTGCCTTTTCCAAACTTCCGTATTTGTATTATTTAATTGATACTTTGCGAATTTATTTAATACTGTTTTTGGTGTTAAAAGAACATTCGCAACTCTAAAGAATCTCTACGGAAGAGAAATGAGTTTAAAATAGTATTTTATCTGACAATAATTCATTAGTCTAAAGTAATAACATTAGAATTTTCTGTCTAAACTAGACATTTATATATATATATAACAGAAGAAGGCAGAAACGTTTTGGCACAAAATAATTAAAATTTGATTAATCAAATCACTTTCAAATTCCTTCATAAACTTCAGGAAAAAGTGTGTTGGTGAGATCTGTTAATTAGAATCCTGTGATTAGAACATTTGCTCTTTCTAGTTTAGTTTCCACACGGCATGCATGGTACGTTCTAGTACCCATTGTAAAGGCTGGCCAGTGTGAAGAGTTGATTCAAGGGTTATTTTAATAGGGTTTAATTCCTTGTGAAAAGCATTGTAGTTGCATTGTTTCAGCTCAATTGAAAAGGCTCGCAAATTGAAACACATTTTTCTCCGCATGTTGTGGAAATAGTTGGTATACATAGTTCTCAAAGAATGTAAATAAACTTTATTTAACGAATATGTATCCATGATCTTTTTCACGTAGTATAATCAATCAGATTGAGAAAGATTGGAGAGACTTAAGGGCGCTTTCCAATTGACAGGGTTAGACCGGTCAGTCTGGCCAGATTGGACTTGCTTTTGATTAAGACCAAATTTTCCAGTCTGACAGTCCTAAGTCTCAAGCGAATCGTGTTCCATTTGACCGGACTGACCGGTCTAACCGGGTAAATGGAAAGCCCCCTAAGTAGTCGTGATTGAAGTGGTGGTGACGATGGTGGTGATAATTGATGGTGACGATGGCAGTGGTGGTGATGGAGGTAAAAATAATGCCATGATCATGGTGATGATAATGGAGATAGTAATAATCACAAGCTGCTGCGTAATCGAAAGTAATTAATGATCTTCATTTTTCAATAATTAATGACAATTCTGTTATAATCCATTTCCATGAAAAATCTAGTCTGACTATTGAATGGGTTACATGAAGTAAAGGCGAAACCAATGTCTCAGTTCGTGGGCGCTTATAAAGATATTGGTCGAGTATTTATCATATATTATGGTAATGATCATCCGTGTAATATTCAACGATATTACCCCACTCGTGCTCGGCCTGGGAACGAAATCCACTATTTGAGTTCTTAAAGCAATGTTTTATATATTTATTGACTATATTTCTTAAATAATATTCGTGTAATGTATAAAGAAAACTATAATTGTTGCAGGGAACGTGAAAGAAAAATTTGTCAATTGCCGACTCCCGGGATTGTTCAGAACTCAATACGAGTTCTCCGGATTTGAACCAGGGACCTTTAGATCTTCAGTCTAACGCTCTCCCAACTGAGCTAAGTCGGCTTGACACATCCAGAGCCGCAATTAATAGTATATGAAGATACGGTAGATTAACATACGGCATTTTAAGTCAAGAAAACAAGTAGAAAATCAACTTTTATTACTGTGTATCAAAGATTTCTGAATCGCAACATTTATAGAAATGAGAATGATCGTGGAATATGATGTACACGTGACTTGTTCGTGATCACTTCGTGACGTTCTCGCGATTCCAAGGAACAGTCTGTCACAGCACCAAACATGAACCCATTTTCAAGTCAGAAACGGCTGTTTCAACCTCTGTTCAAGCTTAGATACTCAATAACCGAAAGTTTATGGCTATGAAGGTAAGAGTGAACCGTAACATTATATATTCACACTAGTACGAAGTACGAACTATGAACAAGGCGAATATTATCTGTTCAAACTGTTGCTCGAACTGCTTGTCAACGTTGCCAGGCTTTTGTTGTATTTAAACAACGTATTAATTCCCTGAAGAACACTCAGCTTTTTGTTACACAAGGGTAAAGGTATGTTCTTATGAAGTAAGTTAAGAAACCATGACCTTTTTAGAAATATAAAAATTTCGGTTGAGAATTCAATGAACTGTCACCTTTTAAATTTTCGCGCCAAAACCAGTCCCCTCAAGACGTTCAAATGAAAATGGCATCAATATTTTTTTCGTATTTATCTGTTCTTTTGTTAAAGCATGTTAGCTATTTGAAGTTAGAATAAAAGTGTATCACTGAATATTTGAAATTTTGACCTAGTTTCAGAGTATAAACTATATAAAAGGAATAAATATTTTTGGGACCCCATATCATTTCTATAACAAAATGGCGGAAAACGGCACCCTGCTCCAGACCGAAAGAGCGATTAATACAGCTTTAGTCCATTTGTGTTATGACAATTTTAATACAAAGTTGAATTTATTGATTGTATTAAATTATGATAATTTTATGAAGTTTTTTTCTTGGAAAGCAACAAAAGTAATATTAATTCTCAGAATATTATTTTAGTTCTCAGTCATCTTCTAGTTCTTCGTCTAAATCAAGATCGTCCATTTCTTGAAATAATGATTCATCAACTTGAACATCATCTGAAAAAAAAAATTTAAAATACCATATGACATTTTTGATATTTCTATAATTCATATTGAGGATTTTTCCAAGATTTTCTAGGACTTTACAGAACTTTTTAGGAATTCCTAGATTTTCAAGGATTTTTAGCAAGGTGTATGAATTTTTTAGGTGTAATAAACCCCTTAAATACGGTTCATCAAAATTTGAAGAAAAAAAATAAATCATACACTACCTCCCATAAAAGCTTCATCCAAAGTTCCCATAAGTTCATTTTGCTCAAATAATTGACGTCCTAAAATGGATGATGACAATGATATAATGTAATGCCACATGTTTTAAAGATTGAGGTAGCAGTAACCAATATCAAATAATCCTGGATAGAACAACTCAATAAATCGAGGAAAAACAACTTGCATGTACCTGTCAATTTTACTTTGGTTTCAATTTTAATATCAGAAGATCTTTCTTCATCAAATTTTAGCTTCCAAGCCATAAAATTCTCATATGTTATTGGTGTTCCAGTTATCTTTGCCTGAAAAGCCAGAAAAATAATTATACATGAGCAGGCCAAAATGCAATGCTAAATGAAAGATGAAACTTCAACCAACCAATTCTGCCTGTTCTGCTTCTTTTATTTTACGTAGTTTTTCTTCCTCTTTTTCTTTTTTCATGTTTTCAACAGTTTGGTTGAGGTACTCTTGTACCTCCGATACTAAGGTGAATACCATAACCATTCCAAGATTTTCCTCAATCTACACGTAGTTCATAATAAAAATAGAAAATTAATTAAAAAGTTGGAAAACGATTAGTGGCACAGTGGTTAGTGCACATGCCTTTCACCTCTGCAAGTTGGGTTTGATTTCTGCTCTCAGCAGTTATCTGATTGAAAATTTCACCTTGGCCACATGTGAGAAGAGTGCTTCCAGTTTGACTCTACCAAACACCACAGGTTTCCCCGGGAACACTGGACCAATGAGATGGCCCTTACTGGACCTCTAGGGATAACAGTTTAGATATACTGATAGAGTTATCCAGTGTAAATATAAGTTAGTTTAGTTTTTGGTATTAAATTCATGGGCAAAAACAAGTAAACATAAAAATCATATACCTTTTCTTTTAATAATTCTTCTATGGCAGTGACATGACTGTTATCTAGCCCTTCTATACAGCTCACTTCAATTATTGGTCCTTCGTCTGGGTAATTTTCTACATATCTAAATTGGGTGCACGCTGATACTAAAAACAAAATTTAAAATTCAAAATTAAGGGAGAGAAAAGGTAAGAAGATGAAAGAAAAACAAAGGATGAGATAAGTTACTACATATCTTGAAACATTAGAAAAGCTCTACTCTAGAGCTGGACATCTCCAATGCCCCACTGTGCATTTAACTTCACTTACATTTTATATTTTCATCTTCATCATGTTCTGAGGAGACCGTGATTTCAAAAGATGTTCCTTCTTCAATGACTAGAAATAATCATTTTAATAATCTTAATATGTATTCAGAATTAATTAGCTGACTCATTCATGAAGCAAATAAATCAAAATGCTTAGAGCCAATAATGATTGGTAATTATTGACAGATACTGATCATTGGCAATCAATATCAATTGAGTGTAGGTTAAGCACCTCACCCGAAGTTTATTAGTGATATATAATCCCTATAATCCCAAGGGTGAATGGCATCAAAGAAAACCGACTTGATTGTATTATAATTGTTATATCGATGAATGATCAATTGATTTCTTGATCATCAATGATTGCACATGTTTGGTCCAAAGCTATATTATCAATACAATATATTATTTATATAATTATATATATATAATTATATATATATATATATATATATATATATATATATAACATGCGCACTTCACGCTATCTGAATGTACTTCACTGATGCTGTCCCACATGCGGTTGTCACCGACAATTGCATGTGTATAAGTAATTGATGAAATTCATTCAGATTGTTCCAAGCTACACTGATGAGCTGTTGTACAGCGAAACACCGTGTCTGTAGATTGAACTATATATAATTATATATATACAGGTACACATACTGTATACATTACATATCTTTATAATATAAACTAGGTATTATACTTATAAATATATTTAAGCTATATTTATAACCCGACAATTTTATTCCCCTCTGGGGAAAGCCCTGGCCATATACAGTATATATGGATTGCCACTAAACCAACCAACCGCTCAACGCAAAAAAATATCAATTTACAGTATATACAAGTTATATATAAAAACTTAACTTACTTGTAAATTCAGTCACGTAAATAGCTTCCAATGCCTCAAGTTCATTCTCCTGTTCCTCCTTATAGTCCGTCATAAGTACATGAACGAACCAAATAAAGTGTAATTAATAACATTCATCTAACTAACTTTAAATTTGAATACGATCGCTATCAATATATCGATTTAAATTGACCGAAAAATACGAGACATTTTAAAATGCTCATCCACCATGCTTGATTATAGTGTGTTGGGAGACTGGGTACTAATCTTGGTATCTTACCATAGTTTTTTCGTTTTTACCAAATGGTTGACAGCCTGAGAGGAATAGTGGTAACTTTTCTGCAGGCATAGAGCTCTGGGTAGCACCCTTCACTCCCCACCAATTCCTATTCCAAGAAGAAATTGTGAGGCTTGGGCTTCTCTTCAGCATGGGCTGGAGCGAACTGCCAATTAGTTGACCCCCCCCCCCCCTTCAGCTGGGTGGGTGTGATTTCTAATGTGTGGGGGGAGGGAGGCTATTGCCCCCACCAGCTCTGACATAATTTCCATTTCTTAGTGACCTTAATTAAGGGGTGGTCTTTGCGAATTAGCTAATCTATGTACTCAAAGTACTAACAAGAACTATGGTGCTGTATCAAATTTCATTTCATTTTACTTTTGCAAACTACACCAGTCTATGTGGCAAATGTGCTGAAAAATATTTAAGTACTCTCATCATGAAGAATGTTGCTTGTACACATATTAAACACTTATCAATGACTTAAGCCCTAATCAAACGAGAACACAAGTCATCACAAGTTGGCAGTCACACTATCTCAGCCAGCCACTCTGAATAGTTTCCCGAAAATATCATGTACCGTGACGAAGTTAAAACTTGTTTAAAACACTCATGAAACCTTTATTTTGTTAATTTGGGTGTCCGAATGACCACCACAGAAATTCTGACTGCCAACTTGCGATGACTTGCGTTCTCGTTTGATTAGGGCTTTAGACTTGTTGAATCTGTGGGAAAAGATATGGGCAAATACATTCTCATACAACATCTACACTGTTAACTCAAACAACATCTACACTGTTAAACAATGTCCGGCTACAACTAATATTTTTGAGGAAAATAAAATGGATTTGTTTCATCTTCTGGAGAAAGGTATTGTTCTGAATCAGCATCTGTATTTTCAGGTTGAATATTGGTGAGTTTTGTTGATAGTTGAGGGGCTGAGTCAAACTGGACTCGTCCTTTGGATTTTTCATTTAGCTTTACAGATTTGTTGAATAATGCTTCTGTACTGTGTGAAATTCCAAAAAGGAAATAGATGATAAGACCTAAAGTAGAAATAGAAAGGAAATAAGGATGATGATGATAATGATGATAAAAACTGTTTTTGGGTGAAAAGGATAAAATTAAGGTGGTTAACTTTCTTACCAAAAACAAACCATACACCAACTGCACTAAATGCTGTCCAGTCCATTGAAACAAGCAAGATAATGAATATACCAATGTTGACCAGTGGGATGAATGCTGCCAAGAAATTGTTTCTAAAGAAACAAGCTTTTGCCCGAGGCTGGATCAAAATAATACGAATAGTGAGAAATATTGTGAGGCATAGCAATCCAAGGGCAGCTAGAACTATCCAGCGTTTCCAACCAATAACTGGCAAGCCGTGAAACATGGCTAGGGCTAAACCAACGCATGATGGAATATATGAAATAATAGACCAATTGACAAGCTTGCTGGTTTCTGCACTTGGATCTTCTGCTGTTTTTACTCCCAATTTTGAAAGAACTTTCTTGTGGGTTATGTAGCCACAGCATAAGAGAAATCGGATGATCAAGTTCTTTGTGCACTGCCAGTTTGGGAAAGCAGATGTTTCCTCAGTACTATCCAGAGTTGCTGGTAGATACTGAACAACAATTGTAGCACAGTTGATGATCATGGATATCAACAACGAAGTAATGCAGAATCCTTGAATTAAACCATCAACTGGAAGGAAGAGAAACAAACATATTGACAATATTGCAATCACTAATACCAAGAGAGCGGAAGCACGTTTCTTTGCATTTGGTTGTTTAGCAAATTTCGGATGAAACAAACCATCATCAGCCAAAAGATTAAGCTGTTTTTGAGCACCAAAATAAGACTCAATTATTGTCAGGCAAAAAATGAGTAAGGCTGCTGCAGACAAGATGTATTTTGAGTCGTGAAATGTTGCCAAACCAAATGCTTTGGGAATTGTAGCTTCTGGACTCAGAACATCAAATGGTACAAGAATTGTTGTGAAGATGGTTGAACACAAATAGTACAAGAACACACACAGCAGAGAAATTGCCAAAGATATAGGCACCATGGTGTTTGGTTGTTTCATGTTTTCTACTTGCTCAACCACTTTGTCCAGATTTGTGAAAAAGAATGTTGTTATGGCTGTACCCTGGATGGTGCCACCAAAGTCAAATGGTTGAAATTCTGTAGGAACATACCAGTTGAGAGAATTAGCGAAGTAAATTATAACCAGAAGCATGAAAATGAATGCAATGAGATTTGTCCAAAATAATGCCTTTAGATATACAGAATAGAGAGGCAAGCCAGCTGCAACCATCAACGAAAGGACAGCAAGGAATACCACCATAAACACCAATGAATCTAGGTGTACTTCTTGCCAGGATGAATGTGGTGGCAACCATGATGTTTTGGGAGGCGGTTGAGCTAAAAAATAGATGTATTCTCCAGCTGTAATAGTGACCAGTGAAATCATAAATATGTTCTGGAGCAGTCTAAACCAGCCGACCGTAAAAGCGCAAAGCTCTCCCACATTCTTGTAGATCATTGAGTAAAAACTTGTAGATGTTGGGAAACGCGTACAAAGTTCAGTTAACGACAAGTTATTTAACACGGCAATGATTGCTCCTAGGATCAATGAAAGCACCATAGCTGGTCCAGCGATACTTTTTACCGCCAATCCAACCACTGCGAAGAGGGCACAATTGAAGCAAGCACTGAGCAACAACTGGACTGACTTTGGCAGCTGTAAATTACGAGATAACTTCAAAAAATCTATCTCCGTGTCATCATCATCGTCTTCGCTCTTCGTTCTTGTGATTTTGTTTATAAACTGAGATACAAACGAGCCCATCTTGATCTTTGAAGGTTGGTTGAGTACGAAATGACACTGCAACTGGGCGTTTAAACTTTGTCTTTGTCAAACAAATGAAGCAAATCGACGGCATCGTTTGCGACTCGTCGCGGCTGAATGCTCCAATGCTTATGTCCACTTCAATTAAAAGTGTTTACGTGCTACTTATTTTGCGTACTATTTTAGACATGAAACAAGTTTCAACTTTCAAAATGTTTATATGGAAGTCCAGGAAAGGTCCTTTCTCATTTTCAGAACGTTTTATACAAATTCTATGAATTTAGATTTTTCTCACAACAGGGGGGCGAGAGGGGGGCTTCTAGACAATCGTTTTTTTCCTCTTTTATATGCATCAGTCCATTCCAGCGTTGCCCATCCCCCCGCCGGGACAATGCCGGGGCATTTGTTCTCTCAGTATTTCCCCGGGGCCAGGCATTAGTCTACCCCCGGGCATTGGGCCGGGCATTTGTCACGACCAAAGAGGATTGTGGTTGCTGCTACACGATTTGTATGTATATGCAAATAGCTTTGAAATGGATTGTTTTTTGGAGAAAAGTGGAGATTTTGTAACCTGTCAGTAGATATTTTGAACAATATCTCAAACCATTTAATTTCCTGATGACTTCACGAATCAAACTGACCCTGGTGCATTGTAGCGTCTTTTGCCCAATCCCAGGGCATTTGCATTAAAATTGTTTTAAATGCAAATGCCCGGAGGTCGGCCCGGGGGGGTCGGCCCGGGGGGGTCGGCCCGGGGGGGTCGGCCCGGGGGGGTCGGCCAGGGGGGGTCGGCCCGGGAGGGGGATGGGCAACGCTGGAATTGACTGAAACATAAAAATATAATTTGAAAGGCAACGGAAAATCTAAAGTTCTACATATAAGACTTATGCTTTTTGCCTTGAAAATGGAGCAGTAAGGAAAAAAAGCTTTTTATATATTTAACAAGATTAGAAATAAGACAGTTGTTATTTTCTATGATTAGCAAATATATACATAACTTCCAAGGTTGGTTGATTTGCTCTTTAAAACCAGGAAATCATGATATTGGTTTTTGCACTTTAATATATATACTTGTTACCAGCAATTGTCAAACTTTTGGTGACTTGTATTTTTGCCTACCATCCGTAAGCCCCCTCCCCCAATATTTCTGAAAGATAGGGCTAAGCATGATGGTCACAAAAATGTCCAAATATTCACCTTCATTCCTCCAACTGATCCTCACAATATTGGTGCAGATCTGTCTTTCAAAGGTGTTCAGCGAGCCATATCACCTCTTCAAGTAAGTTCCCTCTAGGGAAATATTAAGACCTGCTTCTAAACAAAATTTTCTTTGAATGCTTGCTTGGTGATATTCCTATGTCGTTCTGGTTGTTTTGTTTTATATGATGTAAGCCAACACAATGTTGACATTAATAAAGGTGGTGTTTCCACAATTTTTCACTTCGACTGTTATGTATAATAAAATTTTTATTGATTATTTGAAGTTGGACTTATTGGGACTTTGAAGTTGTCCTCCAGGTCAACCGTTTTGGCATCATGTACTATATATACAGATACTATATATACAGATACTATAGCACAGTCTATATATAGGTGACAGAAACTTTCTGAAGATAGCTTACCCAGCTATAGCCTGGTACCCTGGCCCAATTTCAAAAGAAATAAGGGCCAGGTAACCACTAATCTCATTCTCGCGTCATCAGGGCTAAATCCACTTATGACGATTGCAGTTTTACTCATAGCCACTAAAAACGCGCGAAATTTCAACCAATAGGAAAGCAGAAGTCTTTAGTGGTTACCTGGCCCATATTCTTTGATTGGGCCAGGGTACCAGGCTAACCCAGCTATGGGTCTTAATCATCTCGGTCCCAGTCTCACGCGGCTTGGCGTCCATGACGTGTATCTTGACAACAACATGGCGGCGTCAAAGGGTCCAATTTTACCAACACATTATCGCCAAGTAGCTGTGCAAAGATCTGGTTTAAGATTACGTGAAAAGTATGTGTTAATGATAGTATGTATCATCTTTTGCTGCTTAATGTTTGGTGCGTTTCTTTTCGTTCCTGACCTCAGGCCAGGTACTGGCTATTGGGAAGCGGCGTACGTAAAATTTGTCGTCAGACAATCAGATAAAATCGCTATTCCAATTAAACCGCCAGTCAATTTGATCTTAAACGATATCCCAAAAGGTAGGTTTTTTTTAAGAGACTTCATTTATATTTTATTACTTAATATTGACTGAAAGAAAGTTTATACATTATAAAAGTTTGCTAGACGCTAGTTGCAACACGCCATACTTAAGCTTCAAGTAATTTTATATACACGTTGCTTTTTGTCCTATATTGTAAGGTTGTTTTTAATTTTTATAATGCAATAATGAAAGGGTTTGTTTGTCAGGAGTTTAATAGTTAAGACTTAAGAGTGTTATTGTCTTTAAATGCTAATGAATCACGATTTAAAATACTATAGACAAATTCCAAGAAGAAAGCAACGATGCTGTATTAACCGAGTCCTTTGTACATGTAACTGAACCTGTTACTGAAGGAAAAGATGAAAAGGAGGAAGAGAGAATAAGGCTGAAAATACAGAGAGAGAAGGAAGAATTAAAAAGGAAACGTATAGAAGAGGAAGAGAGGAAGAAACAAGCAGAGAAGGAACGTTTATTACACATGAGACCTTCTCAACACAAGGAAAAAGCTGGTGGTGGAGAACCAACGGATTTACAGACGAAAAAACGACGAGAAACTGTGAAAAAAGTAAAGTGAAAAAAGATATACTTTTTTGAAGTTTTCTAAATGTTTATTATACTGTATTAGATATGATATTTTTTATATATATATGTATCAGCCTTAAAACTGAAGCCCACTGCATATAAATAATATGGAGTTTTTGCAAGTTTACAGTAGTGTACATTGTCAATAGGCCATTTGCACAATGATTTAGTATGGTCACAGAATAGAAATACAACCAAAAGTCCAACTCCCGTCGGAACCTTTGAAGTTTCTATCCTCGTGCATGTCGCCTCGCGCATCTTGATTCCTTGCCATCCTACACCATCCTACGCAATCCTGGCAAGTTCCCCTGGCAGTTTGGACCTTTAAAAGCAGGTTAAAACTGCCGGGGGAACTTACCAGGATTGCATAGGATGGCATAGGACCTTGCGTAGGATCGCGTAGGATGGCGTCGGATGGTGTAAAATATCACGCCTGCGCATTGAAAAAATGCGGACAAGTTTTCACACGAGTTGGACTTCTGGTGGTATTTCTATTCTGTGGTATGGTGGTGTATGGTGACAACTACCAGAATGCTTTGCTGGTATCATCTATTTATAGCACTAGAATACTGGCAAAGCATTCTGGTCACCCAATATATATCATCATACATGTATATCATTATGCAGATGGCCTACTTTCCAGATGGCCTACTTTTGAAGCATTTGATTGGCTACTAACTTTCAATCTATACAGTATCTGGTGAAGTCAATACTGGCTTTATTTGGGACCTTGTAATGGAGTGATAAGCTCTGTGGGACATCCTAGCCATTTGTGGCAAAGCTTGTAAAAAAATTAAAAAACAAACAAACAAACAAACAAACAAACAAACAAAACACTTTAAATATTGTAAAAGACTTGAGTAAGGAGTTGTTTTGAGTCAAAGAAAATCTCAACAGCTCTGTTCTTTTATATTAGATGATGGAACGTGCTTGGAATGGTTATGTAAAGTATTCTTGGGGCCAGAATGAACTAAAGCCTATCAGTAAAATGGGACATTCAGCATCTGTATTTGGTGCACAATCAATGGGAGCTACGATTGTTGATTCATTGGACACATTATATATCATGGGCATGGAAGATCAATTTAAGAAGGCTCGTGATTGGGTGGCATCGAATTTATCATTTGACAAGGTTGGTTGTTTGGCACAATTGTGTATACTTTGGTAGTTCTTTAATGCATTCCTGCTTGAGCCAGTCAAATGTAGACCCTCAGACATATCCTAGGCAGCAATTGGTTAAGTAACATTAATCATATCTAGTTTGTAGGCCAGCCTTCTAAACATTGCTTTACTTTATGTTTTTTACAGCCAATTACAGTATCAGTATTTGAAATTTGTATTCGGTTTCTTGGTGGAATGCTGACTGCCTTTGCTCTTACGGGTGATGAGGTAGGACTACCTTTTCCAAATTAATGTTTCAGTTGATGTCTTACTCTGTCTAATGCCAGATGGTTTTACTTGTCAATGGGAGAATTACTCACAGCCATTTTAGGCCAGGGTGCATTCCATGTAGGTCACACCGAAGATCTTCGGCACGAGTTTCAAAAGTGCTCTGCGTGCTGGTGCACAATCACACTGCGGTCAGTGCACATATACAGCCATACAACTATACAAGTCAGTAGAGTGGTGCTGGTGCTGGCGTTCGTCTTGATCTCCCTTGGTGCAGCACCTGAATGCCCATGGCTTATCTTCGGTGTGGGGTTGACATGGAATGCACCCTGGATTCTTGGGTGTTGCTGTAGCTAGTGTAAAAGTAAGGTCTAAATTAAAGTCTTTGTTGTTAGGTTTTTAAGATCAAAGCTAAAGAACTTGGTAATCGGTTGCTACCAGCTTTCAACACTCCAACTGGAATACCGTATGGATTAATTAACTTAGCAAGGTACTGTCATCATCATGACATGATTCAATCACAGGGAAATTGAATTTAAAAAGGAGCATGAATGGTAGGTGCTGTTTATAGTGCACTGTTTCTCATTGCTGAAGATTCTGGATCCTGTCTGATGAGCTTATCCTCAATAACCTGTGCTTCGAGTTGTTTTTTTCCTGAGTTATCCAGTTACTTTCTCTCCACAAAACCAACTTTAGTTTAATCAATCTTAGCTAGCAAACTGTCAAATGCTTCTGACATGACCAACTAGCTCAAATCCTGTTAAATTGGGCTGTATCCTGTTGGGGTTATTAAATTAAAAGCTAAATTAACTACAATATTTAGATTTTTTCTGGTACATTTTTTCAGTGGTTCTGGTCATAACTGGGGCTGGGCCTCAGGTGGTTCATCTATCCTTGCTGAATTTGGAACTCTTCATTTGGAATTTGTTTACCTTTCACACATCACTAAAGATCCTATTTATGCCACAAAGGTACAGTACATAATTGATTTTCCCCACTTACATTTGACAAAAATAATATATTATAATATAGAGTGTACTGTACTTGTTACCATAAGTATTTTATTGGTGAGACTAATAAATGCGATATTGTAATAAATGCATTTATTAAATCCAAACATGCAGCTTCAGCTGAATTACAATGAATTACTGAATTACTGGTCTGATAAATATCCTAATTTATGAAAATCATTTATTTTATTTAAATATTTGTTTGGATTTTTTATCTTTAGGTGAACAAGATTCGTGAGGTTGTTGATAGGGCAAGTAAACCTAATGGTTTATATCCTAATTATATGAACCCTAGAAGTGGGTCATGGGGGCAAAGTAAGTTGTGATTAACAATAGTTAATTTAAAATATTAACTATTTGATGTTTAGACCAGCTGAATCCAACCCCTTTTATTGTTTTACTCTGTCTAATGCCAGTCTATTTTACCTGTCGAATGATTTTATTTAGAGGGCTGGCTTGCTCAAGAATAAGAGGTTTACCTGACTGTATTGTATTTCAAAAATACAGTATACTGTAATGCTATTGCAAACTGTCTTGAGTAGTAACTTATTCATGTACTTATTTTTCGTTAGATCATGTCTCTCTCGGAGCCTTAGGTGATAGTTTTTATGAATATCTTATTAAATCATGGATTCAATCAGGAAAAACTGATAAATTGGCAAGAAAATTATACGATGATGCTGTTGAGGTATAAAGTCTGCTGCTATCTTTGTTTGCATTTCCATGTCTGTAAAAGACAATTTAAAGACTGCCTACACAGCACTCTAATTTAGTGCAACATTCTAATTGACCAATAATGTTGAGCTTATTTCTAATTAAGGCCATTGAAAGAGTTATGGTGCAAAAAAGTCGGTCTGGTTTGACGTATGTTGCTGAGTACAAGGGAGGTGGACTTGAACATAAAATGGACCACTTGGTAAGAAAGAGTATGGTACAGTAGGTTCTATGGAAAAATCTAGTTTTGGACAGGGCTGTCAATAAACAGCAAATGTCTATGGATACCATAAATAAATTTTCTTTTAAACTCTACCACTATATTTCATTCTGGATAGTTATGTGCATTGGTCGATATACACTGTATAATTGTGCCTAAAATGTCAGAAGATACAAATTTTCATTTTGTTGAAGTTCTGTTTCACTTTAGGCATGTTTTTCTGGGGGAATGTTTGCACTTGGTGGAGCAGGTTCACGTGATGACAAAGAAGAACATTATATCAAGTTGGGGGCAGAAATAACTAATACATGTCATGAATCTTATAAACGAACTGGTAAGTCACTCGCGGTATTGCAGCCTGGTCTTCATCATCCTCCTTTGGCCTGAAAAAGGTGGTAAACTGCCCCCAAACACCGCCCTGTCTATGCAGCACACTACTTTTTTATATAATTATTTATCTACTGTAGTGTAGTTAACAATCCCCTCTAAGCAATCCTAAGATCTCCTGCTCTTATACCTTGTCTGCAGTCTTTAATTTAACTACAATACTGATTACCTCTGGGATTATGTTTTCGAATTTTGATTATAGCAACTGGTATTGGGCCTGAAGCTTTCCGATTTGAAGGTCCACATGAAGCAAAGGGATTGAGAAGTAATGAACGTTATTATATCTTGCGTCCAGAGGTAGTTGAAGCCTACTTTGTGATGTGGAGGAAAACGCACGATCAGAAATATCGTGATTGGGGCTGGGAAGCTGTGCAGGTAGGCCTGGCCAAAAATAAAATGAACTACCGGTAAATGAACAATTATAATTGTAAAAGCTCTTATTTAAATTCAGGCAATCCCTACCTAAGCTGGCTAAAAATGGTCCCTTTATTGTTTTACTCTGTTTAATGAAACATAATTTTACTTGTCAAAAGGAGAACCCTCAAACGGCCTGGGCAGCAATGTTAAAACACACACACAGCCCAAGACACAAGGCTTAAATTAAACTTTTAATGTTTTTTTCCTAGGCAATAAAGAAACATTGTGAAATGGATGCTGGATATTCTGGAATCAGAGATGTCGATCGATTGCCTGTAGACCACGATGATGTCCAACAAAGCTTCTTCTTGGCAGAGACTTTAAAATATTTATATCTTTTGTTTTCTGAGGATACACTGGTTCCTTTGGATAAATGGGTATTTAATACAGAAGCTCATCCTCTTCCTGTTATTGGACCAACTTAGTGCTTTTTTATGCAAGAAATTATTTACTAGCAGTTCTATTTTCAATTGGTAAGGTCAAATGTCAATCTAAGATGGTGGAGTTTGGTAATGTGAGAAAGAGTTTTTCAATCAAATGTCCAAACACAGAGATGTGTTTTGACAAAGGAGCCTTTTGGTCAATTTTGAAATGTTTGGATAAAGCTAAGGGGATGTGTCTTTTTTTTTGAAGTGTTTTATATACTGTTGATCATCTCATAAGCAGGCATCCTTGAGCCTGAGAAAATCATATTGCATCCACATACAAAAAGTGTGCACTAGCAGCACATCACTACACTAGCATCACATCACTACACTTGACTTCACTTCTGACAAACCAAACTTATGACTGGAGGGAAATTTTAAGGCAAATGTGAATGAGTGAATTGAGAGTTTGAAAGTTTACATAAACCTCAGCCACACAAGTTTTGATAATTATTTTTTAGCTTGCAAATTCAAACTTGAGTTTTTGCATTAGGTTACTGTATATAATTACAAACATAGGGGGACTCAGAAAGATTTTCTATGTAGGGTACCTACTAAAACCGAGGTAACTACATCAGTTAGGGGTGGACCATTAGAAAAGTGATGGGGGGGGGGGGGGGGGGGTAACCAAAAAAAAATTTGTGCAAGGCAATGTGCTCGGGGGGGAAATTCATACACAAAGAAAGTTTGAGAAAAAAAATTTGTGCAGAGCCTTCTCATGGTGGAAACTAGAAGTCAAATACCTTTTCGATACTGAAAACCATAAGTCAAAATGATGTTGATAATGGTTTTTACACCTTCTTTATTAAATGATAACATACATCTATTAGTGTAAATTACACTAAATCTATTAGCTTGTGCAATGGCATGCATTCACTGCAAACCAACAACATATTTAATATATTGCAAGAATAAAGATGCATAAGAGTAGTATATTTTAATTCTACTCAAAACTGTACATATCAATGTAAAACAAAACAAGTACACATCACAATGTTAGGCTAAAGTCAGTAACTGTTACAGACTCATTCCTGTCAGCCAAAAGCACTCCAAAACAGTGATAAGTCAACCCAGTAAACACAACATCGAAAAATTGTTGAAATGTGTTGTATTTTAACTAGTTTTTATGACATTTCATGACGTTCAGTGTTCTTAAAAATCACCCCTCAGAATGCAGGAAATGGCATTTCCAAGACTCTAAATTTCAAAAATATCCGGGGGGGCATGCCCCTGGACCCCCCTAGAAGAATCCCTTTTTGTAAATGCCCTCCACTGGAAAATTCTTAAAAAGGTCCTGTTCAGCACTTAGCCCCCCTGGACAAAAACAAAACTCTACGCCTATGAGTGGTGAGCCTTCCACTCCAAATGGCTTCCTGCTCTCGCATTGTGTATACATTCTTGAGAAGCTGTTGTAAGGTTGGTATGTGTAATAAAAAAAATTCATGCAAGGATTAGACAAAAAAAAAATTCCTACACAAGTAAATGAACAAGAAAAAAATCCGTGCAAGCTGAAAAAGTCCCACCCCCCATCACTTTTCTAATGGTCCACCCCTTATTACCTACATAAATGATTAAAAAATTAGGCTCAGAGACCCATTCATTGATATTTATAACAATTAAATTACTAGCTGTAGTACCAATAACTTGTCTTAGTTTATTCATGCATAAATTATCTTTGATGTGCTGCGGTCAATAAATAGGTTATTGACCTTGCATATTAAATGACCTACTATATCGCTTTAAAACCACGTCTAGAATACCATTTTTTTGTTAAATAACGACAAATATCATCTTTGTCATGAATAAACTAAGTCGGTTAGTGACCTTAACCTCGGTCACTACGCTGGTTATTACCCTCGGGCCTGCAGCCCTCGGGGCTAATAACCAGTGTAGTGACCTCAGTTTCGGTCACTAACCTATACTAATCTTATATAATTTCTAACACTTGCGATAATTGATTTGCAGTCAATAGTTAACTATAAAATTGAATAATTGTTGTTTTGTTTGAAAGGTTTATAAATTTTGGTTGTGCTAGAATAAATCCATTCATATGTTTAGTTAAATTTTGTAAATAAAATGTTTCACAATTGCTGGCTATTATCTTACAATTATGGCAAGGCAACTGCTAGATTACTGTAAATTAGATGTCTTATTATAATTAGTTCCAAAGTATTTATTGGTATACATGTAGTAGCTATGTTCATTATAATCAAAATATGGTGCAGAATAAAATTTAAAAAAAATTATTGTATTAGGATTAGCATTAATTTTAATTAGCATTATGATAAGCATAATTATTAGATTAGCATAACTATGATCAATACTAATTATTAGCATTAATTATTATATTAGCATAATTATGATCAGTATTAAGATTAGTATTATGATTAGTATAATTAGCATCTGGCTAGCTACCCTGCGAGCAGAGCCTTCTTTTCCTTATTTCTTCACAGAGAGAAGAAGAAAAGTAGGCTCTGCTGCATTTGTGTTTGGCTTCATCCAAGATTTAGGATGAATTAACCTGTTTAAGACCTGTTTAACCAGTTCTCGTTTTGTTTTCTGCTCTGATTGGGACTGGGTTTGAGATTGTAACCAAGCAACTGACATACATGCGCAATGGAAACCAGTCACGAATACAGCAGAGCCTACTTTTCCTCCTCTCTCTCAGCGAAGAAATAAGGAAAAGAAGGCTCTGCTCGCAGGGTACTGGCTAGCATGAAACCTATTACAGAAAAGTGTAGATTACAGAGTAATCTGCTAGCATAAGTGAGTTGCCTGTGTTGTTCCTTGATAACAGTACATTGTATATAATTTTCAAGAATTTGTTCTCACAAAAAAAGTCCTGTTAACAAACACCTGTTATTTGTGATGACTATCCCAAAACTTCTCCTTCAACAGAGATAAAGATTTGTTTCGTAAAACTTCAATATGATAATTCCCTTTCTTTGTAAGCTCTCCAATGCTTACAACTTTTACTTGTCCAAATTTTATTTCTTCTTTTTTTGGTTGATTCTCGGATATTCTGTCTATTATATCACCATCGATTACCTGTAAAAAAACAAAAAACTTATTATCTAACGAATGGCTTGTATAACTATATAATTACATTTATTATTGTACTCTGCCTATTGCCAGACAATGCAAAACTTACTTGTCTACTTTTTTTTGGAACTTTATTTCCATTAAGGAAAACATGACCCAGAACAAGGGAGTCATCAACTTTCCTAAAAATGGTAAGACAAAGTAATTAGCTAATGGTTGATTACATGAGGTTAACCACCAGAGGTGGATTAAGGGTACCTGAGGCCCCTGGCTGTTTTTCTGAATGCCCCCCCCCCCCCCCAGGCCCCTTCTTGCACTGCACCGTAAATAAGTAAGGGTCTTTACAAATTTTGAAACAAAACATGTCAGATAATCAGTTTGTTTATACCACAGTAAGTTACTTTTATTTGTAACATATTCTTCTTTTAATAAGACTTCTATAGGATCTGTGGGGCCGTGGGCCCCTGGCTGTAGCCCAGTTAGCCCCCCCCCCCCCCCCTTAATCCGCCACTGTTAACCACCCTACGTCCTTGTATTAATCGTTTCATGCGCATTGTTGTGGAACAAAATTATCTTTTTTACTGTCCGCCAGACCTTTTACTCTGTCTATTAAATGCCAGATGATTTTAATACTCGTCAAGGGGAGACGTCTTGGAAAGCCATACAGGAAAGGTGTTTACTTAAACATAGCTTAACTTGAAATAGCACACAAGAATAGCAAGGGAACCAACCAGTGACCATTTTAATAGCTTGGACGAATGACATCTCCAGAAAAGAAGTTCTACAAGTATATGTTTAATATGAATAATATCTGATCATTAATAGGTCTCTATTTGAAAGAGGTTTTTTCCTACCTTCTTGCTAATCCGAGACCAGAAGCTGCAACACGATCTACCCTGAGTGAAGTGACCACTAGTTGGATAAGTTTACCAGAATTCTCACAACTTTCTTGGATTTTCTTACGTTCATCATTGCTTGTTGATTTATCACTTGAGAATGATTTACGATTACAGAACCGTTTATTCAGAAGGTGTGTCTGACTGAGCACTGAAATAATCGCAGGATTTATATAGCAAGGCAACTGATTTAACCGACGAAAGGTCATCTGTAAGATATAATCGGCCATGTTTGTATTTATTTACCTAATGGTGCGTTCCCGCCATTTCCCGCCACGGCGGGCTAGAAAGGAATTTTTACCGGAAGTCCCATATCACCGCTTAATTTGAATATCATTAAAAGAAAATAATAAAACAAAACATTGTGTTTCACAATTGGTCGCTTCACATTTTATTGCCGTCGATTTAATAGTTTTACACCTTTAATACGAGGAGGCCGTCAACGTGGCAGATTGTCAAATAGGATTTGCAAACATGCAACGAAATAGTAAAGTGTTTTATCGTAAATATTATTTTTCTTCACTCACATTAAGCCGTATTCTGTATACCTTGGTATTTCTTGGTTTACTTTATGTTGTTTTTATTTTGTACAATATTGATGATTTCAAACAACGAGCAAGTGAAGTGAACCTTCCAATTGATGTATGGAAGGCAAAGTCGAACAACACTCTATTTGTTCTAATCAAGAATGAACAAAGGAGCGAAGTATGGCAGAACTCAAGTCTTGCTGGTTATTTAAACGTACATGCTTGGCCATTAGCATGCAATTTTAGCTTGGAAAGACTGCTAGAATATCCATTATTCCCTAGTTCACCTCAACTACAAACATTCACAGATACTCTGGACATTCGATGGAATAATCTGAACGGTGCTAAATATTTTGCAAGGCATGTCTTTGGATTTTTACGCGCACCATTTACTGGAAATTACAAGTTTTCTCTGTCGACAAATGGTAGTGCGGAACTTTGGTTGAGTAAATATGAAAATTGGGGAAAAGTACAACTTATCTGCAAGAGTAGAGGATTGAATCTTCAAATGTCTGCCAATGTATTCTTGGAAAATAATAAATACTATTTTCTAAAAATACTGCATATTCAAGCTAGTCAAAATGATAGTGTTCATGTGACCTGGCAAGAACCTCATTCCATAAAATTTGAAGAAATAAATAAAGCATATATTTTCTCATTCACTCAAGAACAATTGGAATTTAAAAACTTAATTAAATCCATCCCTTCAATGACACTGCGCAGAAAGTACTCAAAGAAGTCAATTTTAGAAAATACAAAAAAATTTTCAAATGGTGCAAAGTATTTGGATTTCAATGCAGTTAAGCTAGCTTTACCGTTGTGCCCATATAAACCCAGGATATGTTGGTAAAGAAGTTCGATTTCAATATCACGCTGTTGAGGAGTTTGTTAATCCTTCTTATGTCTACCCAGAAGTTAAACACTCTAAAATAAAAGAAGGAAAATGGAATCCATGGTTTCCTCTAGTTGAGAAAGATGCTGTGGCTATCACAGAAGAATATTTGAAAAATCTGCAACTAGCTTATCCAGGGTAAGTTTCCTGTGTTATATTTTTAATTATGTGTCTATAATAGAATTCTAATTCAATGTTGTTACAATTATTATCTCAGGAAATACCAGTTGAAAAAAATTCTGAATATTGAAAGAAAACCAGACTGGCTAAAAGAAAACACAGCATTTTATAAAGGAACTTTGAAACATGGTGATCGATATTTTCTTGAATTGCAATTATTGGATCAAGATGAGGAAAAAGATGTTATTTTGTCTGAGTATATTTATCAATATTCGAGCAACAGTAAGTTGTGTTACCCTGAAGGAATGCATTGGAATAAAACAGCTCCAGTTTATCTTCTAATATCAGTACGGAGACAAGCAAAGTGGGTGTGGCATTTTATAAAAAACATGGAGTGGCTTTATTCTGAAACAAAGGATGAGAATCTTCATGTGGTTGTGTATGATTATGATAGTAAGGATATTGACATTGAAGCAGAATTTAAAAAAAGTTATTTTAAGAGATATAAGATCGTAAAGAGCAATGATGATAAGTATTCAAGAACTTATTCATTAAACAGAGCTGCTGAGGCTGTTATTGATCCAAATGCTATTATTTTTACACTGGATTTACACTTGGAAATTCCAACTTCATTTGCAAATAATGTGCGAAAGGTGAGATCCTGGTAAAAATTAATTACAATAATAAATATATTGTGATCTAGTTTTGCATTCTAATTTAATTTAATTAAAGTTAATAATATGTAAACACTCTAATTTAAATTTTAATTATTCTATATACTATATATTTTATTACATAATTTACTTTTTCTCTTCAAATTCTAGCATTGCATTAAGGGGAAGATGGTTTACACACCAATTCTTTGCAGGTTGGCTTGTGGTGCCTCGTCACATCATCCTTCTGGGGTGTGGGACCCATGGGGGTATGGAATGTTTGGAGCATACAAATCTGATTGGGATCGCTTTCAAGGATTTGATGAAGAGAAATACAAGACGAGATGGGGTGGAGAAGATTGGGATATTGTTGACCGTGCGTATAAAGTTGGATTAGAATTTGAAAGAATTAAACTTGCAGATTTCTATCATTATGATCACAGTAAAAAAGGAATGTGGTGATGACAATTTAGTTATAGTGAATATAATACTGAAAACTACCAATTTTAACACCCCCTCCTAAAAATAAGCCCTTTTGAATATATGATCCCCTAATTGGCTAATCTTAAAATGAAGAAATCTTTTAGGTAATACTGTAATTTTTTCCCCTCCCAAAAAAAGTTCTCTGGAATCTTGAGAACTGAAGGTGTATCATAACATTATTTACTAATTGATGTAATTAAAACCGTATGTTTATGTGGAATTTATGTGAATTTTTATACACTACAAAATATTTATAACACAAGAAGTAATAACATTCATTGCAAAAAAAGGAGCAATAACTCAAATAAAGGGTGCAGTCTTCAACTCATTCTTCGACAATCATTTGTGTTCGTCCTGCTTCAATTCCTGATAATATTTCAGAATAAAGTTCGGACATCTAAAAAGAAAAAACAAACAACTTTTTTTATGTCTGTCTGTCTGTCTCTGTCTGTCCGTCAGTCAGACAGTCAATGTCATTGCATTGACATTGAACGAGGTGTTAAGTTTTATAAGAGTTCTGAAACTTGTCACTAATAGATTATAGAATGTTCAATAAAGATCTTAGGACCTACGGTATTTTGAATATTTCCTAGAATTCTATAAAATATTTCTGTCCTAACCTTTGTTTCATAGAAATGTTTTAAACCTGATAATTGTTTCAATAATCTCATTCCCATTCCACACCACTTTTCTGCTGCTTGATATTTTCCAACACTACAAGATTATAACAATATTACTAATTAGGACGAATATATGTCAGTTTAAATTTGAAAAAGCGTTATTTTAAGATAAATTTTACAAGATAAATTTATTCAAAACGTAGAATCTCTGGAAATTTTTTGAAAACACGCTTACATTATGACAGTACCCCAATAGCTGATATAAGCTAAGTATAAGTATTGATTGTCATTCTATAAATTAGGGCATTTTTTTCGTGAATAGTGCTATAGTAAGGACGAGTTTGCCATATGGCCCATACCAATGCTACTACTGTACATTATGTTGCAATTATACCTGTACAGATGAACGCCAGTGTTCCATGATTTTGTCATTAGCCACTGAATCTCGGTTTCCGGTAACGTTGACTAAAAAAGAGAGTCATTTCATAGTTTAACACTTTCAGTCAGAAAGCTTTCTTTAAAACTGTTCAACCTTTTCACTTTACTCTATCCAAACCAGTGGCGTGGTGGCAAGTTTCAGGCTGGGGTGGCCAGATTAGCTTTGGCGCCCCCCCCCCCCCCCCCCCCAAAAAAAAAAAAAAGAAAAGAAAAAAAGACATTACTGTATTTGAAAAATGATCACATTTTTTGTTTTAAAATAACTGAAGTAGCAATATATAATATTACAACAAACAACGGGTTCTCTCAAAGACCACGCCAATGGAAGCGGCAAAGTAGCGCCAAACATGTACGGGGGTATGCTCCCCCGGAAAATTTTGAAATCTAGAGTCTCTGATATGCCATTTCCTGCATTTTGGAGTGAGATTTTACAAAATTCTGAAGATTATAAAACTTCATAGAAAACACAAAAGATTACAGATTTCAGAACTTTATATCCCCTCACTGTAGACCTAGCTATACAAAGAAATTATTTTATTTTGTTAAGTTTTGGCGCCCTTGCTAGTTTTGGCGCCCCTTCTGTAACCCCAGCTGGGGGGGCCTTGGCCCCCCCGGCCTCCCCTGCCACCACGCCACTGATCCAAACACTGACTACGCAGTACGTTTTTACACTCTAACGTAACAGACGAGTGTTCGTCAAATTGATATACTCATAAAATGTTAATACTGAACTACCTTTTCACTGTTCTCTACCAAATCTGCTGCCTTTTGATAATAGCCCCAAGCTTCCTCCTTACTTTCAGCGTCACCACTACCTCCATTTCTCAAACACATCTCGATTAACCCACGATAGGACTTGCTGTAAATCATTATAAATATACTGTAAATATTGCGTTTATATCGTGATTTGTACATTAGAATAAAATAAAAAGAACAAACTTGCTTTATATATTGCGTTCACTGCATATAGAATGCAGATAAGATAAATATTAAGTCTTATAAAAGCACCTGCAACTGACGTAATCTGCATTTCCTAAGCCAGTCTTGCAATGTTTGCGGATGGCCAACACCAATGCATTCTTTGTTATTTCGGTATTTCGTGGGTTGCTTGGAAGTTGAGTTGTAAGAGCTGAGAAATAGAATAACAAGGACACATGCAGTACAGGTGTAACTTGTTTAGGGATATGTGTGGTGTAGCTAAGTCTCTAGTCTAATAGTCTAGTTTAATAGTCTAGTCTAATAGTCTAGTCTAATAGTCTAGTCTAATAGTCTAGTCTATAGGTCTAGTCTAATAGTCTAGTCTATAGGTCTAGTCTAATAGTCTAATCTATAGGTCTAGTCTAATAGTCTAGTCTATAGGTCTAGTCTAATAGTCTAGTCTAATAGTCTAGTCTATAGGTCTAGTCTAATAGTCTAGTCTAATAGTCTAGTCTAAGAGTCTATAGGTCTACTCTAATAGTCTAGTCTATAGATCTACTCTAATAGTCTAGTCTAATAGTCTAGTCTGTATAGGTCTAGTCTAATAATGTAGTCTAATAGTCTAGTCTATAGGTCTAGTCTAATAGTCTAGTCTATAGGTCTGGAGTCTAATAGTCTAGTCTGTTAAGGTCTAGTCTAATAGTATGCGATGCTGTGTGGAAAACAAGATCTGAAAAAGCATATGGTCCCAGATATATATTCTTTAGCACACATTTTACAAAACCCAGATCACCTGCAATGGTTTCAAATGTTTTGGCTTCAACATTTTGTAGCTTAGATATTGTTTCCAGTAAAGATTCAACATCATCATGATTCAGATTTGCTTTCGCATCAAACTCGTACACGTAAAGTAGAATTGGCACGTCGTCTGAATTGCTTGAATCTAGATTAAAGTATAGTGAGTATAGTATAGTTGTTAAAACACGAAGTAAATATTAGTCAGAGTAAAACCTTTGGCACCCAGGGGTAGGATATCCTACAAATATAAGGAAAGTGTTAAAACGTCGTCGTCTAACACAGGCAGCTTGCATGCAGGATCCCTTTTAATTAGGCTGTTTAGCCTTGAAATAATTCGTTCAGGCTATAAAAAGTGCCGTAAAACAATTCTAAACTAACCTTGATTAAAGTTTCTGTTTATTAGTTGTAGTATTTTCCGACAGTCGCTGATATGATCAAGCACTTGAAGAAAACACTTTTTCTATATACAAGACAAGAAAGGCGTCAACGCGTGATAACGCTATACGATTGTAAAAGTGTTACTTTGGTCATCATATTAACCCTTTGAGGCCTGGACCTCTCTCTGCTGAATAAAATCGTCTGGCGTTAGCCAGATAAAATACTAAAGACTCGTCTTCAGGCTGCAAAGGGTTAACCTTAATTTTTATCTTTTATATATATATATATATATATATATATATATATATATATATATATAAATTAGGACCATATATAGGATTTAATATACATCTGTATATTATCTTACTTTCTCGTCTTGATCAGAAGCATCTTTAGCAATCTGCAAACGACATGCTGCAGCCATAAGAAGTGAAGACTTCTGTTTGATTAATCCAGTTTTTTCTTGAGGACACAATTTTGCAAACTGTTGAGAACAAAAAGAACCTGACATAGCTAGGTTATCATTGGAAAGAATGAGTTGTTTGAAAGCAAGGGGAATAGGAGATGGATTGTAAGAAAGACACCGAAAGGAAGAAGAATAGTTGGAAATGTTAATTAATTAAATACAAGAGGAGTATATTTCATAGAAAACAAAAGAGAATTAGCCGAAGAAAGATGGTTTCTACAGATCCATCTGTACGCGAAGAAGTCAAGAAAAAGAAAGCTATGCTAAGGATAATATCATTTGGAATGTCGTGAGTACATCTTTTTTCGAAATAGTTCATTCTATTATTTCCCTCTTTAATTATTAATATTAAGTATTGTGATGTGTTTATAGTTTTCAGTGTTCTAATTGTCTATTTGTTTATTTATATATTGCATTGTCTGTATGTTACGAATAAAATTATGTATTACAAACCTTATCTGTTAGAACAAATAGTTCGTACATTTCTTGCTTCAAGCCTTCGCTTTGTAATGCGAGATTCCAAGCTGTTGAATTGCAAAGGAATGACTCGGTTATAAACGAAAAATTACTTATTGTTTATGGTTTTGGCGATTTTCAAATGTCATTGCATTGAATGGTTTTTAAGAAGTACAAAAAGCACGTACTAGCACCTACGAAGTATGTAGTATATGATTATTGTATTAACGCAGTTTTTTTCAAATGTAGTTTGTTCTTGGTGCTCTTCGAAAACTTTTAAAGACTAGTCTTTAGAAGACAACAGAAGAGTTAGGAATATCGTCAATTCTTCTCGCTGATCAATAGAATAATTACAAGATTATACAAAAGGCCTACCAATTTTCATGAACCATGTGCACTCTGCAGTATTTTCCTGGCCTTCATGAGATGAGTTATTGTTACTTTGGGTTAGCTTATCAAGTGCTGTCTTCAGGTAAAACAACATTGTGTTGATGTCATTTCTAGGAATTGTAGCATGTGAATTGTTGGTATTTACTTAAAAACAAGCAAACAAACAACCAAATAAACAAGCAAGCAATCAAACAAAATAACAACGACGACAACGACGACAACAGCAACGACGACGACGACAAAAACGAAATTATATTTCTATCAAACGTAAATATTTTTTCCCATACAATTTTAAATTTCTTACCTCTTTTCTTTGTCTGTGAAAAAGCTCATCTTCAAACGAATAAGACATCTGAGCGCATGTAGAAAGATAAAATTGTTTTAATGCAGTAGGGTAATTTTTGCGGTATATAGGGTGAGGTCTGATTACCTTAATGCTGTTATGACTTGCTGATTGTCTGGAGAATGTTTGATGATGCTTTCGATGGCTGGAATAGCAACTTCATGATTGTTGTCCTGTACCAACAATTCAGATATAAACAAGCGTTTTTAGAAACTAGACAACGTAGATTCGTGCCACTGTGTTATATTTATATCAATTGATTTTATACCTCAAGAGCAAGTTGGGCTGCCAAACAGATTATATCATGTATTGTTAGACCATCAGTTTTCTCGAGTTTATCGTGATTTTCACTCATTTTGTTAATCGCTGTTATGGCTTGAAAGAAAATGACAGAAGTTGTTAGAACTCCCGCCCATCCATCCATTTATCTATCTATCTATCTATCGATCTATTCGCTCACTCACAAACTCTTACCTTTGTTGTTATTCTTCGTTTGAAGAGCTATCTTGAATTCAAAGTACGAGTTTAATGGACTGTTACGATCACTGTTTTTAGCCTCGGTGATTGCCTGCCTTGCCTAGAAAAATTAAGTACCTGTATTTTAGGATTTTCCAGCACGCATTAACAAAACAATTCATATGATTTGTAAAGAACCAAAATCCGTAAATTTAAACGCGGTAACCAAGCAAAGATTTTTACCTTATCATGGTCTTTTAAGGAAAGATAGCAAGAACATATGTTTCGCTGTTGTGTATCGTAAAAAATAGAAATAATATTATATACAATAGTTATATCAGGGGCGCAACTAGAAAATTTCGAGGGCAGGGGCTGAACGCAAAAAAAGGGCAAAGTCATTCAGTATTCTAAACAATTTGGGACTAGAAGGCAGTGGTGTGGGAAGCAGAGATTCTAGGGGGGTCCGGGGGCATGCCACCCCGGAAAATTTTTGAATTTTAGGTCTCTGAAACGGCATTTCCTGCATTTTTAGGACGCTTTTCTCGTATTTTCAGTTGCGGAAATGTTTATTTTGGTCTCGCATTATTGCGGAGAATTGTATTGCGTGCTACAACACGATTAATTATCTGTTTATCTAATGTCTAACCTAGTATTAGAGGTCTCACAAAAAAGGCAGGGGTTAAAAAGGGCAGGGGTTGCAACCCCCCCTAGTTACGCCCCTGGTTATATTGATGTAATATTAATATAAAAAATACGAACATTATACTAATATATTTATAAATCATTAATAATTCATTAATTAGGCGTGACTTACATACAGCTTTCCAGCGTTAGAACTTTGCCGTTCTCCAGGTGAAAATAAACTTAAAGAATAGTTATACCATTCCACTGCCTCGATATACTTGCTTTCCTGTTAAAATGATCAGTTTGCCATCAATAAATAGAAAACAATTTCTTTTGCTTCTAACTTTTTATTGAGTTATAGAAACACAACAGAAAAAAGAACTTTCACTTTTTTTCTTTTGTAAAACAAGTATTGAAAACAAGTGAGATAGTTTAATTAATATTAGTTTGCCAATCAACGAGTATGATATGGCAATGTTCTTTTATAAAAAGAAATAGCGTTTTGACTTTGAAATTATGTACCTCGGATTTTGAAGCTGCTCTATCCCAGAGAATGACGTGAAATCTTTTCTTTGATACTGGGTCAAGTGGGTGACCTGTGTTATGTCCTGGAGTAACAATTAGTAAATGTTTACTTTTGTATATAATTTTATATAATTTAAGCAATTTATATAATTTATGTAATTTATATAATTTATGCAATTACATAATTTATGCAATTACATAATTTATGCAATTACATAATTTATGCAATTTATATAATGTATCTAATAATTTAAATGGTGGATAAAAATGGAAACGTTCACATGCAAAACATAGCAAGAGTAACGGCAATTTAACCTTGGATACAATGTTCCACAAGATTTTTGGCTTCTTCTTCCTGCTTGTGCTCAAGCAAAAGTTCCTGGAACAGCAGTTTATTACGGATTTTATGAGAAAATATAAATCTAATCATCACTTGTATAAAACGTATTTATAAACATATTTTGTACTGAGAACAAACGCCTAAGTAAATGCCTTTCTTCGTCCTGGTTTTGAGATTTTTGAACAAAGTAAAGTTATGAATGTAACTCACAAGATGCTGGAGCTGTATTTTTGATAAGTCTGGCGTATTTTGAAATGCAATGGCCAACTGTTTTAACCCTTCCAATGCAAGCTGAGGTCTAGTAAAATATAAGATAATCGCTGATCACTGACAAACAGTTTAATGAATAATAATAAATGTTATTTAAGGAAGATATTTAAAGAAATTTTAGAAGAAATTTAAAGAAAGGTTTTCCGAGAAATACATACTTTTTGTATTCAATTGCTAGCTCAACCATACTAAGACCAATCTCAACCGTTAGTTCTTTGTGGCGAAGTGAATTTAGAAAAGCTATATTAGACCAAATAGTAAGGTTTAAAACTACGACAGAATATTAACTGGACGACGACGACAGCAGCAACAGCAGCAGCAACAACAACAATAGCAACAGCAACACTGTAAAATACCAGGTCGATAAATTTACTTACCAGACTGCAGTTCATTTGGTGATGTTTCGCTAAGGAGTAAGATCTTTGCTTTGAGGTAGAGTCCAGCAGGGTGCAGATATTCCTAGTGGTTTATACATAAGTCATATATCTCGATAATAATTTGAGGGGGAAATAACTAAATATTATCGCCAGTTAAGGTACTTACAGTGTTGGCCAGTCCTGCGTAACAGAAGTAAAAGAAAGTTGATTTAAAACTATAGTATATATATATATATCAAAGTTTTCGAGTAAAAATTTTAGTAAAAATCTGAGCTTTCGTTCCGTTGATCAGAGACTTAAGTATGATGATGGTGAAGGTAGTATTGGTGGTGGTATATACAGATGATAGTACTATAGACATGTGGTTTTGGTGATGATTCTATTGATGGTATTGATGGTGGTGATGATGGCGATGGTTGTGATTGTGGTGATGGTGGCGATGATGATGGTGGTGATTGATGATGATGGTGGTGATTGATGATGATAATGATGGTGGTGATTGATGATGGTGGTGATGATAGTAATGGTGATGACGATGATGGTTATGGTGATTGTAGTGGTGACGGTGAACAATACGGCATAACTGGATGAGTTATACTACTTTACCGACTGCATTTAACGCTGTTTCACAATGTTTTTTATGATCCCATTCAAGATAAGCATTGGCAAGTAACCGAAGCGTTGTGGCCTGTAAACCCGAGGTATGAAAACAAACTGTGAGAACTTTATACATTTACCTACAGTGTACATTTTTACGGTATGTTTTTCATAACTAAACTAACTTAATTGATACTTGGTATACTGGATAACCCTATCAGTTATATTTCACCCAGAGGTGAAAGTCACGTGCGCTAACCACCATATGCCACCAACGCGGCAACGCCCCAAACCTGTTTTTCTAAAGAACGCAAACCTGTTTTTCTGGACCCAGTGGAAATTCTCCTTTACCAAGTTCGTAACTTTCTCTGAAGACAAAAAAAATTAAAGTAAAAACTGTGGGAACTACTTTTACGTATTTCCTCTTGAGCTAGTCGCAAACGGCTTCCTTATTGTTTTACTCTGTCTAACGCCACCCAAGGCAGAACTCTTGGACATTCTAGAAAGCATTGAGTTAAAACGTACCTCAACCATTCAACGCATTCATCGTATTGTTGTCGTTGAAAAGTATCCACTCCAAAATTATAGCAAACCATTGCTAAACAACAGCTCTGAAAATGACAGAAAATGAACTCAAATGACTGTTATTCTTCGTTTGGATGTCTCCTATTTCCAACTTCACGTGTGACAAATTTGTGTAATTTATCAAGCTGTTTTAAGGATACCAACAATCCTTTTTGACGGGCATAATTGCACTGTATGTTCTTGCAAACGGGGGATTTGGAAAAAGGTGTAAAAAAACCTACCTCTTTTGGTTGTCTGCCCAACAAACTCTTGGCTTTATTGATATACTGTTTAGCAGCTTCGTATCTGGAATGTGCCATTGCCTTCAAGTAATATTTTTTAGTATAATTTTAACTATAGTGTGATTTTAAAAAAAATGTTACAGGAAAACGAAAGGGTATAAATATTACACTAATATATATAAAAGCTATACAAAATATTGGTGATTGAATTATTTAAAATATAATTGGCATACCACTTCTCCTTGGAAGCAGTAAGTCCTGAAAATATACTTTTCACATTCTTCGGTTATAAAAAGTTTTTCTTGACAAGCTTGTTTTGCATTCAATTTTTTACTCAAGTTTTCCCAGCACTAAATAACGAAGATGTTAGAATAGTTGCTATAGTATGTACTGTTGTTAAGGAAATATTTAAATTTTGAGATTTTTCTGAATACCTCTTCCGCAAGTTCAAGTGAGGTCTCGGCCATTGTTGGATTATCGCAATCTTGAAATAAAAATATAAAAAATATATTGTGCAATATGAAGGAGTTTATATACCATTTGAAAATCTAGTTTTTGTTTTACTTGCGTTAACGATTATAGCAATTTTGATCACTGAATTTCTATAATTTTTCTTGAAAACAACTATGTATCAATTCTTTGAATTAAATTCCGTGAAATAAATTCCTTAAATTAAATTCTTTGAATAAATTAAATCCTGGAATTAATTGCATTCCTTGTATTAATTAAATTCCGTGAATAAATTAAATTCCGTGAAAATTAAATTTCTTAAATTAAATTCTTTGAATTAATTAAATTTCTTGAATTAAATTCTTTGAATTAATTAAATTCCGTGAATTAATTAAATTTCTTGAATTAAATTCCTTGGAATTAATTGTCTCTACTTGCCTAACCAGGCACGTCCCGTCTTCGTGGCCATCTATATGATAAAACAACTACTATTAACATAGCAATGTTTACTTTATAACAGAAAGAACAGAATTTTAGCCTTACAAAAAAGGAACAACTTGTACATCAATGCTTACCACTAGTTGTTTCTTATAACTTGCTTCAGTGCATTCAACTGTATTAGCAATGCACAATAAGTTACACGAAGCATGTCTCACTACAAAACACAAACGGTTGGGAATATATCATGTACACAAACTATTTTCTATTTGAAAATTTATAGAAATTTCTAAAAATTTCTGTAAATTTCTGGAAAATTCTTGAAAAACTTCCAAAAATGTTCAATATGAATTTAAAAACATCCCAAAAATCTTTTGTTGTATTTTAAAAATCCCCCAAACCTCGTACACTTTTTTGGGGATTGATGCACTCCTTGTTTAAGAACCTAAAAATAGTCTTCATTATAAACTAGTTAAATATATATTTATATACATAATATGAACTATTTACATATATATCTATATACATATGAACTATTTAAACATATATATATATTTTTTACATAAAACGTATTGTGTATATAAACGTACATCTTGCATTTAAAGTTAATGTTCCGGATCCATCAGTCTTCATTCCAACTGCAAGATTCCATAAACTTACAGCACAAGTATGAATCTGAATTAACGCTGAACAATGGTCTTCTTTATTAAATGTTATCTTCTGTAGTTCTTCAACAATTGTCCAAATATTATCCAGTGTTGTCTCCGACTCCAGTTTGTTTTGGCTAAGATTTTTAGTCAATGCTACACAAAGAGAAGGTATTCTCAAATTCGTTAAAACACCGCGAAGTCTACTAAAACACTTTCAAATCATGATTTGAAAAATAAAGCAGTTTTTGTACAATACACTAATAAAAATAAAGGAAGTTTAGTATTAAAGCAATAACAGTAAACTTGTTTTGGTATTAATATGATGAAAATAAAGGAGTTTTTACTAACCTTTTAGTCGAGAAATTAATTTGTTTATGTTTGGGTCTTTGCTTTTGGTGGCTCCAGGACTTGACATTTTCGTTTGTGTTTTCTGTTTACCTTTCGTTTTTAGCGGCTTTTCAGCTATCTTGTAACTCCTTTTTCAACTCCAATTACTTTTTATTAAGTAAAGAGTAGAGTAAATATTTGAAAAACCGGAATAAGGACAAAATAGAAATAAAAATTTACCACTTTTCATGACTTCATATATACTCCATTCTCCTCTTTAAAATTGGCGCGAAAACTTGACAACGTTTATAATTTATGCATAATTTATCCTGGTGACCACTTGTTTCTAACCACCAAACTGACATGGTGGCATTTTATCGACAAATTTTATTAAGAAATAACGATGTACTAACCTTTTATCTAAACAAAACACTAACCGTAACCATTAAGCTAACCTTGAAACGAACTCTAAAGCTGAAAAAACTCACTAATTCTAAGTCCAAAAGAAGAAGAAATTTTAGGACAACGATGTAACGTCAGTCTGGTGGATGGAAACGAGTATTTACAGATTTCTTCATAAAAAGTTCAGTTTGTTCCTTGGGATGTGCCGTTTTCGCTCTTCAGACCAAAGTGTTTCTTAAAACGTTTTTTCTTGGGGTTTATGGGTATACTTTAGGCGTAAGTGTCATTTATAAAGAAATAATTCATATTTTAACCCTAGTTTTGGTCCGTATTTTACTATATTTAGAAGTAAAAACTCCACCCCAAATGAAACTTTTCTAAAGTAATTTAATACTTAAAAGCGATAATTTGTGGTGTAAACACGTTTGTTATTTATTGCTAAGAAATATTTATTGTAATAATAATTATTTATTATTATTTGTTTATTATTTATTCAAATAATGATTTAATAGTTGTTGGCAACATGACATGTATTTATTTGATTTAATTCTAGGCCAAAATCCAGCTTGTATTATGGATTTGCTTGACACTGTAGCTCATCTTTATGAAAACGATACAGCACAAAATGAAAGACGAGATTCTTCCATACTGCAAACGATTGGGTAAGCTTATTTATAATTACAAAACAATTAAAAATTACAGTCGATTATTAAAGCATTAATAAATCTAAATTAAATCTATTATATTAATTTTGTGTTGTATTCTTTAGTTATAGCTGCAAGAATGATTTTGGTCAGCAGGAAGATTGTAATGTTGGCCATCGAACATCAGAGGCATACAGGTGTTCTGACAATGTGCCTTGTGAGGGATGTCCTGATAACTCTATTGATGTAACTGCCATAGTTGAGCATCTCAGTAAGAATACTATTTATAAAAGAAATACATAGCACCCATTAATATACTAACTAGCCCAATGTAACTTTTCTCTCTGTCTGCTTTTTACCCTTCCCACTCTTCCTCCTCTTCCCCTCCTTGTTTTTTCTCTGCCTAACTTTCTTGTTACCTGCCTTTTCCCCACCAGCCTTTCTACTTGCCCACTTTTCCCCCCACCCATCTTTTCCCATCTACTTTCTCTCCACCCACTTCTCTTCCCATCTACTTTCTCTCCTCCCACTTCTCTTCCCATCTACTTTCTCTCCACCCACTTCTCTTCCCATCCACGCTCTTCCCACCCACTTCTCTTCCCATCCACTTCTCTTCCCATCCATCTTTCCTTCCTTCCACCCCTCCTTTTTTTGCCCACCATTCCTCCTACCTGCTTTTCGGTCCACTCACCCACCTCCAAACTAGTAGCAAGAGGTGGTTGATTAGCTTGTTGGTGATGTTTGTATGTACTTATTCCAGATGGTGTACTGAGGCAAAGAATTAATACAGAAATTGAGAACTTTCGAATGAGTGTCAATGAGATTGTCAATGATCAGCAATTGAATTATCAAACAATGTTTGGTTTGCAACCAGATATGGATCCATCACAAGAGGTAATTAATAAAATAAATTAGTTTAATTTAGTGACCCACAAACCATTCTCTCTAAGTAATGTTATTTGACCTATGAACATCTTTCTTAATATTGATCACTAGACAGATTCAGTCTGTCCTACTTCTTGCAATTTTTTTTTTGTTCTAATTTTTTCCATCCACAGTCTTAACTCAACAGCTTGTTGGTTTTTCAAACTATATAATTTTAATTTATTTTAAGGTTCCAATACAAATGTATTCCAGATCATCTAGTGTAGATAATATAGCATCAGGTTTGTTCATGTGTTAATTGCAATTTGTTTTTGAGACTTTTATATATGTTACAAAACATTTACATGTATCATAGTCAATCGAAATATGGTCTGGAAACTCAGCTAAAGTCTTTGGTCTATCTTTTTGTTTGCCTTTATGCATAGTGCATGGTCACTGAACACATTGTATTTTAGTATAATGAAAGATATTGTCCAATAGCAACGTTTCAGTTCAATCACTCAACCGTGCTATTTAAATATTAATAAACCTAAAACAAAGGATGTGCATGGTGTAAGGTACGGTTCAACATAAAATCCCAGCTCATTATAGGCTCTTTGAAGTTTGCCGAGTTTCCAGACCATATCTCGATTGACAATGCATGTATGTACATTTATATTGCAAAATAATCTAAAAATTCAAATAATTATTTTAAATCATTTTAAAAGTAAAATAACTATTGAACTAAAAGCTTTGTATAATTGCTTTTTCCAGATTACTAAAAGCTTTGTATAATTAACTAAAAGCTTTGTATAATTGCTTTTTCCAGATTATCAAGCTGTAGTGGAAAATGGGAAACAGATGGAACAAATGTCTGTGTAAGTGAAAAATACAATATTTATATTTATTTATTTTATTTTATTTTAATAACTTTGCCATACACATTACAAACATAAATACAGACATTAAGACAATAGGCTGGGTAACCACAACAGCTAGTGCCAATTACTACGGCCCCAAAACAAGTACGATTTAACTGTTACTTTAAAAATACATAACGATATACAACATACATTAAATACATGAAATTTACTACGATGTCTACTAAAAGCAACACGATGGTGGGTTCATAAGGCTTCGAGCTGTGTTGCATTTTAAACATATGCTTTTCCATGTTTCATTATAACACTGCACTGTGCATTGCGGAACCACACAGTACAGTACAGTAATAAAAGTAAGATATATTACTGGTATATAAATTATAAAATGAAAATGATTAATTCAATCTTTTGTAGGGTCGAGTCTCCTGCTTCAACCTTCAATAGTTATGGTGCTTCAGATGGAGAGCAACGGTAAGCTGCTACTAGTAGTGGTTTAAATTGTATTTGTAATGCAGTGAAAACTATGTCAGATTTTAAAGACTTTAGAGACAATTTTTTGGAGGAAAGCATGCTGCAGGATATCACTCAATGCCACTTGTGTGTAAGGCTGTAGGCTGCTTATTTAGGACCACCCAGTTCCTTAGCCATCACCCCCAGGCTGACTTTTGTCCCGTCTTTTGGTCCCATCCTGTCTTTTGGATGTTGCCCCAACTTGGCACCTCTTTGACACATGCACCCAAAAGTTTCTAGTTGCACCCTGCCATTCCCAGTATATCAAGACAATCAACTTTAATTTACTCTTTCTTATCATGCGGTTATTGTATAACCATATTTTAACACTTGGTTTTAATAATTTTTTCTCAATTATGGAATGGCTAATCCCACCTGACAAAATAATGTTCAAATTACCCAATGTCATGTCATCACAAATTAACTTGCTCTGACCTCAAAAGGCCGCGCCACGCCAGCCCAACTCATTGCATGCAAGTTAAAATGAGTTTAAACAAGCTCAAATTGGTCGCAAACCACCTCAAGCCATCGCATATTGGTCGCAAACCACCTCAAAGTATCGCAATTGGCCGTCAAATAAAGGCTTAATCTAAAATTTGCGTTCTGGTTTGATCTCGGCTTAATTAAGAGACCACATCAACCTTGACTTATGGCAGCTATTTTCTTCATATTAAAATGAGATCACGATAAGAGGATATGAACAAGACACATTTGTTTCATTCTTCCTGAAAAATAGTTCGCATTCCAACATTCCATTCCAGAATTCTCGTGTTCTGCAATTTTCGAGATTTAAAATAAAACCACAGGAAAGTCGTAATCAGCTGGAATTTTGTACCAAATCTTAAAATCTATGGCTGTGAGACGATGCTCAGACAGAGCTGAATGCCTGAATGATACCTTACCTAGGTCACAAATAACTGAAATAAGCTTTAGGGGCTAAGCATCCTGTGGTTTTGAAACCCACATAGGCCTAGGTCAAACGTCGCTCTTCTCATGCGCCGACCCTAATGCAAATCAGCATAAACAAAGGATTTAGCTTATTATCATTTGGTTCAGCGCATGAGAAGAGCGACGTTTGACCTAGGCCTATAACTTACAAAGAAGAATTGGTTTAGATCATAGGCGTACGGGCATTTTGCCCGACTGAAACGGAAATTGCCCGACTTTTCATATAAAAAACCCCACTAAGTGCATGTTGTTCAATATACTTTATCTCCTACAATACACAGATATTAAATTGTTTTGATTACTTTTCCTTATTTTCATCCTATTTTAAAATTTTTTTCCTATATTTTTGCCCGACTTAGCTTGAAAATTTGCCCGACTTAGCAACATTTCCATTCGTCTGGGGGGAGGCAGCAGCTCCCCCGCCTCGTACGCGTATGGTTTAGATGTAAAACGATGAAACGGTGATTCAAATCTTGTCTTGCGACCGAGGAAAAAATTTCGTGCCACGAGGCCGGCTTCTGTAAATAGCCCCCTCAGGTGGAATATTTTCTGTCATTTTTGCCGTGTTTAAAATTAGACTTTTAATCCTCTTTTTAGCGTTCTCGAAAGATTTTGTATATAATTAATGAACAAAAAACATCTGTTTTGTTTCCGACGGTTTGATAAAAAAAAGTCTTTCTATTCACGTTGCAAACTGTGGGAAACTAAATTTAGAACAGTTTAAAGGTAGCGAACTCCCGTCTAAGTCTAAGAACCCTTTATCTGACGTGGTACTTTTAATTTTAATTTTAGATTTCGCCAAATTTCCGATTCCGGCTACGTTTTGAATTATTTTTGTTGCTTACCCACGGTTTGGGCCTTTTTGGTGTTTACTTTCGCGATACTTGAGATTATAATCTGAATCTATGCCTTATCAGTTCACTAATAAATGTATGTACAAAGCTTGCATGTCTGCTTCTTTAGTCATTAAAATTATCTGTTCTCCTTATTTTCACGCACGGCAAAGTGCAATGTTTGTGCTTGCTTTTCCGACAATGTTTACTCAGCACAGTCGGCTCATGACACGATATATCATACTTTAGAATAGATCTCAATGTTTTTTAGCCCGTAGTACACAAAGCTTGTCTGATTTCTGTACCACTGGGAAAAGACGTTATAATAAGCGGGAATGTGGTAACAGTACCACGTTTATACGATTATTGCTGTATGCATGATAATTGCTCTCGTACCTTCTTTATAGCAAAATTTACTCGGAATAAACCCAAAGTCAAGATAAAGGTAAAGGCCTGGCCAAACGCTTTCAACATTTCATGCAACATCGTTCAACATTGTTGAACGCATGTTGAACGAAAATTTGAACATGTTCAAAGTTCGTTCAACATCAATCATTCAACACCTTTCAACAACGTTCAACATCATTCAACAGGGTTGAATTCAACAATGTTGAACGATGTTGAATGAAATATTGAAAGCGTTTGGCCAGGCTTTAAGACCAAGAATCGAAAGCTCAGCAATATGTTACCACAAATTCTCGCTTACGATTACAATTTATCACCATGTAAACATTCAAGGAATTTTTTAAGTTTTCTCAACTTTAATCCTCGCTCATGATAGCCTGTGACGCAGACATCTTAAACTTGTTCTCGCCGCAGACTTCCGAAACCGTTCAGTATTTCGTCGCAGATTCTACCTCTCCCACGGAGGAACAATGTTTGTGTGCTCTACAATGTTTATTTTCATTAATATATAGCTTCATGACAGTTTGATATACTTTAGATATCAATCTTTTTAGCCCACCATATGCGCACCATGTACACAAAAGCTTGTATGCTTCCTGATCACTTACAAAAGATGTTTATTTAAAAAAATGATTAAGTCATTTATATGGCTGCATGATAGAAATAAGATGTGCATAATTCATAATGTTGACAATTTATTGCACAAATTTGGTCCAGTCTCGCCGACTATCTGATCATATATATGATATATCATTTACTTTTATACATATATAGTCTTCCCTGTCTGTTTAAAAAAAATTGTGGGCAAATTAAAGTCAGTACTTGATTTAAAATTATGTTGAATATTACACACTTCAAAACTTATAAATAGTTTAGAAAAAATACACAATGACTTCTTCCCGCTTCCAGCACACCTGAAACATCATGTTTGTTTCGCTAACTGAAACTGTTGCATTTTGATATTGTACAGGGGAAGTATTGTTGTCAATTATTCTCTAGTTATTCACTCACGAAGGTCTGTCTCTTTTAGCCACTTATAGTGTCCTTATGAGTTCAGTAGGTTGAACAGTGAAGAATTTATCATTCACAACAAAGTTGAATATTTTTGAAGCTTAAAAAAACGTAATATGAAAGTGAAGTTCTGGCAGGCAATGTGTTGATGTCACCTGTCATTAAAAAAGACTAAAAATTGGGAACTGCTGAAGTTTTAGCTGCATTATGGCTGCATGCATCGTGCCAATTAGCTCAGTGGTCAGAGAACAACATCCTAGAGTCCCGGGTTCAATTCTATCCAGCTTGCCCTTGGTGTTGCATTTCGCACTGGTCCTGGTTTGGTTAAAAATGTGGTTTTTTTACCAAATAATTTCTAGAGCATGTACTGATGTAGTTTGCTAAATAAATAAATATTCGTTGTAATCTTCCTAATTCTTTCCTTAACAAAATTTGGCTTGGCTACGCATTATCAAATCTACATTGAAGGAACAAACAAAATCTTGGGGAATTATGCAGTACTTGACAGTCGAATTATACAGTAACACAGTACTGCATGTAGTTTGTCGTGGAGGATATATTTCTGGTCATGACGATGAAAGACAAAAAGAAAGTGACACGAAACACATTTTCCTCAAGTGTTTTCTTCTCTGAATCAAACATCTAACAACCGCAGTCTGTATTTGTTTATGAGTGGGTGTGAGAATTTCTTTGCGCGTGCTCACATGTTGTCTCGGCTTCGGATACGTCGCGGTATATTTCCTCTTTACCATTGTTTTTATATACCCTTGGAAGTTTCGTTTGTCTACCTAGTTTCCTCTTATCTGAAAGACTGAAGATTGTTTTTTCCTGATTTATCACATTAGCTGATTTCCACCGCATTTCTTTACCTTCCAAAATTTTCGAGCGCCGTCGTTGACCTTTGGGATCGAACAAAGATCTTCAAACATGTTAAGAACTTTGAAAGTTGAAACAGACACACTTGTTTTTAAGTTAAGATGATTCCTCTAATCCCTTCCGTCGTGAAAATTGGCTAAACCTTCGCAGACCTAATTGAGGTTTTGAAAAAAAGCCAAAAAAATTCGGGGTCACCGAATTAGTTGTTTATAAGATATGGATATGTATGATAAGTTGTTTATAGAAATATTGGGGATGTGACATCTCACCTCTCAGAAATACTGGGGGAAATACCACCTTCACACCTCTCAAAAACTATATGTTGTTTTGGGACACATCTTTTCTTGACGTTTGTGTCAATTGTGTGTTATCGTCGCACGAAATCTTGCAAAAAAAAAACCATCTTAGTCGAATAACATCCAAAGATGATAATCTTTTTTGTGTTGTACAACTTCTTAACACTTTGAAGCCTGACGACGAGTCTTTAAGGTTTATTCTGGCTAACGCCAACGACTTTATTCAGCACAGGGAAGATGTACAAGCCTCAAAGTGTTAAATAACATCTAATCAAGCTTTTTTTAATTCTATATATAACTCCTCCTTAAGTATTAAATAATGTTGTTTATTAAACTTAATATTCTACAAATCTTGTAAACAATCATACAGCATTCACAAGATGTGGAAAATTACTTAAAAACTCGTTAACTCCGAACGGGAAGTGGTAAGAGCGACATACACAGTACTCTAGAACTATTCAACAAGACCAAGAACTTTATATGGTCGATAATTTCAGCCCAGAAGATCAAACGTATAATTAAGGGGGCGATTACATGGACCGGGCTGGCCCGGTTAACCGGGCTAGCCCGGTTAACCGGGCTAGCCCGCTTTATATATAAAACACATGTTGTTTTAACATTTCGATTACATGGCAAGCGGGCTAGCCCGGTTTGCCGGGATCCCGGTTGTCGCAACCGGGCTAGCCCGGTTAACCGGGATGAAAATGTCCATGTAATCGTTTTCAGCCCGGCAAACCGGGCTGAAAAACTGTTGAACTCGCTTCGATACGCGTTCGTTTGCTTGACTGTGTGAATAAATAGTGCTGAAAGGAACTGAAATAGAACATCAACGTTGTTTGTGTGTTTTGTGATCAAAGCGAAGATTTAATAAATTAATTAGTCTTCGTGAAGACGCTTTCCTGGGTTAGCTAAGACTTTAACAATCTTTTTAGTAACGATGGGCTTACAAAATAAATAATAGACTAATTAGTGTAAAACTGAAGTAAAACTAACGTAGATTTGCCCTTATTTACTTGATAATTGCGAATTTCGGCCTGAAATCATCCCGGCTTACCGGGCTAGCCCGCTCCATGTAATCGTTTTGTAAACTCATCCCGGTTAACCGGGCTAGCCCGGTTAACCGGGCCAGCCCGGTCCATGTAATCGCCCCCTAAGTTGTTATTTATTGACAACAGCCCTGTAGAAAAATCAAAATTTTTCTTTCATGTTTTTTTGAACAACTGTTTAAAAGTTTTTAGTTGTTTTTTTAAAGCCTACTATGGCACTGTTTTTGTTGCTTAGTACTAAAGACAGAGGACGTCTAATTTTCAGGCTACTAAAGACCGCTCCGTAAACAATAAGATTAGCCAAACACTGCGCTAGACTGACCGCTTACGATTTGAAACCCACGGTGCATTAACGATGTAATCAAAACACTTATGAAACGAGACTGTCTTTTATCAATGCCAGCTTTTCCCTTATCAGTGTGGATTTATTGAAATATATTTGTCGTTGTTATTGGAAAACTGGAAAACTGTCAAGAATGTTTTTTTTTTGCAACATGTGTGGGCGCGTAGGATTCAATAATTACTCCTTCCCCCGCGCACTAATAGTTCAAAAAATTAGGAAGTCATTACTTAAACATGCCTTGAACTCTTGAAGTTTATAATAACATGTCAACAACTCTTAAAATACACTCCTCGTGCACAGAGATTATTGCGATGATTTCATTTTTATAGGTTCCAAATACTCCGGACTGCTCCTTCTGTTCATTTTGGCCATGCAAAAAAATAGAATAACATGACGTCAGTTGCCTAGCAACATGTCTGTGTTGTTAAAACGATTGATTTCCTCGTCTAGTAAAGGGACACGGTGGTTTTTTTTTTGTTAAAACTGTCCTATATTCAAATACTGAGCTAGAAATTTTGAAATTAAACGGTTGTGCATTGATTCAATGACAAAGTTTTACGTCTATTGCGTCTAAGATTGTTTGTCTCTGAATTGCTAAAATAGGTGTGGGAGGGGAGGGGTACGAAAATGGAGTTATATTTTAAAAACGTTTCCCCATGTGCAACATTTTTTGAATTTTATTCTGGTTAACGCAACTGTGGCCCCGTTTACACTAGAGCAAAAGTATCCGGATTCATCCTCATGGGAATAAAAAACAATGTGAATCCGGATACTTTTGCTCTAGTGTAAACGGGGTCTTAGTTGATTTTATGCATCCTAAAGCCGAATAATTCATCTTGCCGAGGGAAGTCTTTAGTTAACATTGTGTTTATCTCGTGATTATCTCATCCTTTTGGTCAGTAAAAAAAACAACACTCCACTGAACGGAACCGGTGTTTCTCTCCGTCTTAGCTAAAAGATTGAAACTTGACGTTGTAATTCCTTGTCAAGGAAAATATTAATCTGATTGAGCACGTACCTTTTAATTAACACTTTTAGGCCTGGGCCTCTCCCTGTGCTGAATAAAATCGTTTGGCGTTAGCCAGAATAAACCTTAAAGACTCGTCTTCAGGCTTCAAAGTGTTAAAATGAAGCTAGCCCAAAGTGAAGCTTTTTCAGAAATAACAACCATGCTTTGTCTCCTTTGAATTATTTTCTTTTAACGAACTTTACGTAATAGTTAAAGTATGCATTATATGTTGTTGAAGTGTACAAGAGTAGACAGGAAAAACAACGTATTTCTGGTGCTGGCTGCATGGGGTCAAGAAACACCCTTCCGTCCACGCTCGTGCAATGAATCACTAATTAGTAATTACGGTCAAACCGGATGTTCTTTCCCGCGCGAACTTGCAATGTTGAGTAGTTGCAAACGGCCGGTACACATTATATATTATATTATATAATATAATATATAAATTGTGTTTAGTGTATAATATAGCGTATAAAAATACTATTTCTGATCCTAGTATTGTCCCCAAAATGCAGGAAATAGCATTTCAGGGTATCAGAAATAAAAAATTTCCGGGGTAGCATACCCCCGGACCCCCCTAGAGGTGTCAACCCCGTCTTTCAAAAAATCCTGGATCCGCCCCTGCAAGTTGCTAAAAATTCGCATTTTAAATATCGAACTTCACATAATATGAAGTTCTATTCAAAGTCAGAACAACTAACTCTAAGTAAACTTCATGTTATGTGAAGTTCAATATTTAAAATGCGAATTTTTACCAACTTGCCAAGACATCGCCGTGTACCGTTCGCAAGTCACGTAGTCAACATTGCAATGTTGCTAATCAATATTGCAAGGTCACGCGGGAAAGAACATCCGGTTTGATTGTAAATCGTAAGATTATGTTCCAATTGATCACCTGATTTCATGTTCGTACGTGCAGAACACAGACCTCGGTAGAAACAGCTGTAAATTGTTGTCATGGAAATGACATCACCAGACACAATACTACGACGTCACAAGATTTCCTTGTGACGTCACAAGTCCACTAAGGGCGCAAGAAAGATACAGGAATGTTTCAAGATAATGATTCTGAAATTAGTGATAACAATAATTGGCTCCTTGAATGTGCCATTTTCTGTACACTTTTTAAGGTCAAAATTTGTAATTATATATACCATTTAATATTGCTTCACTATGCATGCAATATTCAACGAATTCAACTTGCGTTTTCTACTATGCGCTATATGCATGCTTAGTTCATGCCATGCTAATTCTCACATGAAATATGTTTTACAAATAGACTCTATTTTGCCGTTATCTGTGGTAAGCCTTTTATAATTGAACAGACAACAAAAATGGACTCTATTTCACAGTTTTTAATAGCCAAACATCCGAATAAGGATTGTCAGTGATACTATATATATAAACTAATTAATCAAGGGCAAAGCGATATAGTGATACGACAATCAGATGCCAACCTTATTTGGTGTTATATTGGTATAACTCTAATCATACATTCTTCAATTTCGTAGTTAAAATTACTTGAATTCCTTGTAACCGTGGGTAAACGTACAGATTAACTTATGCTTGCGACAGCGGCCGGCCCTATATTTAGCATTAAATCTTTGCAAAATTGAATAGCCTGTGACTATGTAAACTCAACTTGTAGGCCAGAAAGAACATATTATATTGCTCCCACCCCAAAAAAATTAAATAGGGTAGCTATGCAAGCTACACAAGTTTCTTGTGGTGTAATTTGAATACAATACAATACAATACAAAAACATTTATTTAAACACGATATGTCTAAATGCAGCACAAGTGCTGATGTGGTCGTGCAACTAATTACAAATATCTATATAGATATAAATAAATATTATAACAAATTAATTCAGTATAAATTTAAAATAATTACTTAAATTTCTTCAATGCACTTAAGGTTTTAATAGGCATTGAAAGTTTCAATGCTATCCAAAAAATCATTATTTTTTAGGCCTCAGATTAGTCACAAGTTGTCGCAAGTTAGTGGTCTAACAAACACAAGCAAACACTTGTGAAGACTTGCGTTCTTTGACCCCTTATACAGGCTTTAATTTAATTAAGGTTTATTTGTTACATATCTATATAGTGTAAACTTCCAAACACTCGATGTATGATGCACTTATGCTGCTATGCAGACTTACTCCAGAATTAATTAATATACGTGGAGAGTGGACTAGAGTTATCAGCACTTGAGCAGGCCTCATGAAGCCATGGACACTTGACCCTTCCTTGGATTTTCACATTTTCCTTTCATAGCCCGTGAAACAACCGCTTGTTTTTCATTGATCTTTTCATCTTGTGTTGATGTTTGTGAGTATCTTTTCCGCATGCTAAGTCACCGGCGCCTTCACTCGAGATTCTGCACGAGGACATGCTCTTCATGAGAAGTAGGATCCATATTCTTGCCAAGAATATACACGGAAGAGGACTTAAACATTTCGGAGGCATTTTATAGAAGTTATCATGCAAGCCACAGCAGCTCTGTCTGTCTGTCTGTCTGTCTGTCTGTCTGTCTGTCTGTCTGTCTGTCTGTCTGTCTGTCTGTCTGTCTGTCTGTCTGTCTGTCTGTCTGTCTGTCTTCTTGCGTGCTTGTTTGTTTGTTTGTTTGTTTGTTTGTTTGTTTGTTTGTTTGTTTGTTTGTTTGTTTGTCTGTCTTTTTCTTTCCGTCTTTCTTTCTCTCCGTCTCTTGCTGTATATATATATATATATATATATATATATTAGGGATTCAAATGAGAACTAATTTTGGTACTGGTTCCTTACCAATCTAGATACTCTGGCTTTGGCGCAAGCGATGTACAGACTAGGAGAGATACAGAGATCGCTCTTGCTGACAAGTATCTTATCAGATTAATGACAGCCACCTTGCTTGTGGGGAATACGTTGCGGAGAAAGGAATACAAAGTTCTGTGAAAGGTATAGTGAATATGGTTGTATGGTTTATCTCGTGCAGACTATATACGTATTTTATATTAACCATTTCAAAAACTCATTAATAATTCTCGAGGAAAACACAAAGGAAATCAGTACCATGTCCGTGGTTTTATACCTGATAAAACTTCTTGACGTCAGAAAGAATTCTAATGAACATACAATTTTATATAAAGAATACTAATGAACATAACATCCAATAACGAATCGTTTTTGAAGCCATTCAAAACACTCGCATTACGTGTTTTATCAGATCTAAAACACTCGGGCTGCGCCCTCGTGGTTTTAAATCTGATAAAACACTCCTGCTCGTGTTTTAAATATTACTTAACAGGCAAGTTTCTGCAAGAGGTACACAGTTGACAAGTAAAATTGTCTGGCAAAAATGTCCGATTGTCTGATAACTAACTCATAAATCACAGCAAAACGGAATATATTTCAGGACAGACGCACATGGTGATTCACTTCAGATTACGTCATACACGTCATCCTGTGCGTCCGCTAAGGCCCATTTACACGTGGGATTTCTGATGCAATAAATATTGCCTACTGTATGCTGGTTTAGGTGCAATGGTGATCGACTACGAACGAACAGAAAAGTTGAAAGAGCATGAAATCATGACACAATTATTTGTCTTTGTTCATGTCTTAAAACAACCGGCAAGGAGTTATAAAGTTATAATAAAGAACTTTTAAATTTTTATTATATAAAACAATTTTTCATATCTCTCTCTCTCTCTCTCTCTCTCTCTCTCTCTCTCTCTCTCTCTCTCTCTCTCTCTCTCTCTCTCTCTCTCTCTCTCTCTCTCTCTCTCTCTCTCTCTCTCTCTCTCTCTCTCTCTCTCTCTCTCTCTCTCTCTCTCTCTCTCTCTCTCTCTCTCTCTCGTAATAACTGGGCTCACGTGATTGATTAGGATCTCACTCTGGTTTTGAAACTTGCATAAACATGTAGTTGTAGAAGGCACTAGCACAACGTGTCTTCTCAAGCAACGGCGATGTAGTTGTTATGAGACAAGTAGCACGAACCATTCCATTGCAGCGTGTATTATGTTGTACGATGGTCAACTGAATGGTGTGAGACAAGTTGGCAAGTTGCGCGAACCATTGCAGCGTGTAACATACTGTACAAAGATCAAAATCGTGTGAGACAAGTTGCGCAAATCGTTGCATGCATAAAGTAGGACCAAGTTCTATACTGATCACTGGAAACAAGTTACATGCAAAATTGCATCGTGTATTTATAAAATCTTTGAAGATGACCGCGGAATTATGAAATACCCCACGCAGTGCATATCAGCGCGTTGTATACCAACATAACGGAGCTCAGGAAGTCCTTAGGATATTTATTCTATCTCAACCGTCTCTTACTTATTAGTTACTTTAGACACTTAGACTCGACGTCTACTGGACGTTTGAACCTGAAAATGATGCTGATATTTTTTTGAAGGTTCTTAATGGGAGTTATTTTTAGATATATTAATTATACTTCTATACGTCATTTAAACTTTTGAGCGACAGCTCAATGACGGGTCCGGAACACATGGAGAATTTCAGCAAACTCTGAAATTTCAGTCTGGCCTTGAAAAACTGGCCAATTTTACTGAATTCCCACGTAATTTGAGCTTTTTCCGAGTCGAAAATGTAATCGCCACAATAAATTTAACTTGTGCCGAAAATATAATAATCTGTTGATAGTCTGTGTGCGCAATTACACTGACTAATTTTATTAGTTCTATTAATTCTATTTCCGATGCGTTTTTTATAACTTTTCAGCCTGGGTTGAAATTGCTCGTGTAATAACAAGACTAATTAAGTCTACTAACCATTGTGTCTACTGTAGCTATTACTTTTATATTTCTTCATTTAGCCATAGTCATTCAAAATATGGTCTGGAAACTCAGCTGAAGTCTTTGTTCTATCTTTTTGTTCGCCTTTATGCATGTTTGTGCACGGTGTACGGGCCCTGAACCCTTTGTATTTTAATATAATGAACGAATTATCCAATAACAACGTTTCAGTGCAATTACTCAATCGTGCTATTTAAATATTAATAAACCTAAAACAAAGGATGTGCACGGTGTAAGGTACGGTTCAACATAAAATCACAGCTCATTATAGGCGCTTTGAAGTTTGCCGAGTTTCCAGACCATATCTCGATTGACTATGATTTAGGTATATCTCAAAAGCAGTTTCCACTTTCCATGCAGCAGTGTAAAGTCTTGTTTTGGGGTTTATTCTGTTTACTGAATCAATGTTGTTTTTCGTATTTTTTAGAATTCTGACGTTCTGACTAAAAAGGCTCTTGGTAGGTCGAAAATTATGCATGTGTAGAACTTCATTGATTTGGTGACTTGTTCAGTGTATGTTGATGTGATCTCTATAGTTCGTTAATTGTTTTAATTTTGGAGGATTCAGTGTCTTCGCTTAAACAGGATTTGTTGTCTTTCCTGTCGTAACACGCCGTCGGCAAAATATACACTAACTGCTTAAATTTTAGTTCGTAATTCCAACGTACTCCGGTGTTTATTTCCTTGCACGTATATAAACACTTCTAAGAAATTTATTTTATATATTGTATTGGGAAAACTCGGGTAGAATGGGCAAACTCGGGTGGAGTGGGCAAACTTGGGTGGAGTGGGCAATCTTGGGTGGAGTGTGCAATCTTGGGTGGAGTGGGCAATCTTGGGTGGAGTGGGCAATCTTGGGTGGAGTGGGCAATCTTGGGTGGAGTGGGCAATCTTGGGTGGAGTGGGCAATCTTGGGTGGAGTGTGCAATCTTGGGTGGAGTGGGCAATCTTGGGTGGAGTGGGCAATCTTGGGTGGAGTGTGCAATCTTGGCTGGAGTGGGCAATCTTGGGTGGAGTGGGCAAGGCGGTGTCACATTAGCCACAAAGTTGCCCAGAGTTGCCTGTGGAGTAGGCTAAAGGTTGTTGTCCCATTTGAGGCAGCACTTCACTTGCGATAGTAACTTCTAGTTTAGAATATATAGTATACAGAGACACTTTATTGAACAATATACTATTTTCAATAATAAAAGTCTATAATTAGTAAAAGTAACGGTTATTACCCTTATGGGTTGTCGGTATACGTGAATGTAATGCACGCGGTACGTTTGTGACTGCATGGATGAGCTTATCTCTTTAACATTTTGAAGCCTGAAAACGAGTCTTTAGTATTTTATTCTGGCTAACGCCAGACGATTTTATTCAGCACAGGGAGAGGTCCAGGCGCCAAAGTGTTAACGGCATAAAAAATTCGCGTCTTCTGGAAGGCCCTCAGAGCCAGACCACGTAAGGAAACAGTTTGTACTAAGGACTGAAGAAAACAACGCACCATACAGCGTGACTTTCCTTTAAACACCTAAAGCCGAAGTTAGCGATTCAGATACGAAAAAATCGTATAAGCGACTCAGACGACTCGGAAATGATTTTCTGAATATTTGAGCTTGACGGACGTCTAGCTCTAGCAAACGTCTGTTTACACCAGGTTATAACACTTTGAGGTCTGGACCTCTCCCTGTGCTGAATAAAACCGTCTGGCGTTAGCCAGAATAAAATACTAAAGACTCGTCTTCAGGCTTCAAAGTGTTAAAGAGATAGGTTTTAACACTTTGAGACCTGGACCTCTCCCTGTGCTGAATAAAATCGTCTGGCGTTAGCCAGAAGAAAATACTAAAGACTCGTCCCAGGCGTCAAAGTGTTAATACAAAGCATGTACAAAGTCAGTACTTTCTTCTCAATTACTTGAAATCATAATCGATCTCCCAACACGAGAGAACCAACAATTGAACTATCAGTGTCTTCCATTCGAGTGCATGCAAACCCCGCCCCACATATATTTCGTCGCAAAAAAAAAACAAGCTTTTTTTGACAGGAATCGAATCCATCGTGACCTTCTAGTTTCATGTTTCATATAGAAGTTCCAGTCGGATGTTAATTATTAGAGCTTCAGCTCAATTCTTTATATAGTCTTATGTATTATCTTATGCTAAAGCTTTGTCAATTTTAGTGAACCTTCCTGTTTCAGTTTGTTAATGAATTTGAGAAGTAGGATTCCATCATTGATTCTACCGATAACGCATTCTTCCTCTAGATAACTAGAAATTACTATCACACACGGTTAATTCTTCCTCAGACGCCAGTCCTGGTATAATATACAAAATTACAAACAAACAAGGCCTAAATTTAAATTAATTGTAATAGACAGCAACCGCAGAGTTTTATTTCGGTCCATTTTCCATTCAATCAATCTCTAGCTTTAGTTAAAGTTACATATATATGATCTTGGCTGTCAGTAATGTTTGGCTGCTGAAACGTTCAAGCTGCTAGCCAGTCAACACTTAAGTGTATAAATATTTTGTTGTAACGTGTTATTACAATTCGATATCATATGAGCTTCAGTTAAATTACATCCTGTTATTATTTTTCTTATCTGTGTCTTTCTTCAGACCTTCATTGATATCCACGTTAGGGTAAACAAACGAATTAATTAATTAACACCTAACCTCGCTGGCTTTACTGAAAAAGAACTTAAGGAAGTAAGGAAGTATAACTCAAAAACGGAAAGTACCCCGTGAGCTCCTCGTGTTGGAAGTGACCAGTTCTAAAGTATTCAGCCATTCAAGTAAAATTTCGTTTTTTAAAAATAAACAATTAGCTTCAATGGTATGTTTACATTTTTCGTAGCATGGCCACGAGGGGATATACAATAGGGTATATATAGAGAGATATATTGTGATAATATATAGCAACCATGTGTTTACCATGTTGACATTGTTGCTAACCACTAGTTTCTATTACAGTCAAAATGGAAATACCTTCCCACTTCTTCTGTAGTTCCCACTTCTTCTGTAGTTCGTTGCGTATTTCTGTAGCCGCTACTGAAGCCGGAGAATTTTTTTTGTTGAAAACTGTACAAAAATAGTATAATTTAGCTTTAAATGGCATTTATTCATAATACAATGGATGTTTATCCCAAATCGATACCAACAGATGAATATACATTAAGAATTGGCGACTTTTATCGCTAGACTTTCCTCACGCTTCAGTAGCGGCTACAGAAATACAGTAACACACAACAAACTACAGAAGCGGAAGTTGCTGTGTGCGCGTGCATGACAAACACACGCATTCATCGATCACCTAACTCTCTCAGCCCACGCGGCACCACTGTGGGCCTGCGTATAGATAGCGGGCAACACATGCACCTAAACAATGATTATGTGCATCATATTGATTGAAAAATGATTGATTTTATATATACATACAAAACACAGACCCTATGTCAGTTTTGAAAAACATCGAAACTTCCTTAGTTCCTGCCGTCTTTTAATACCGTCATTACATAATTTATACAATCCAGTCAATATCAATTACAATGACACAAACACAGTTTATATTACACTTGCTTATAGCTATCACTCCTCCGTAGAAGCAAATATTTCGGAAAAGAACGTAAACTGATTATATATATATAATTATATACTTTAGTCACTGCTCATATATAGGTAAGTTGTTACATTTAGTAGCAATTATCTCCACATAGAATGTTACGTTATAAATATGCCTGAACATGAATTCGTGTAATGTGTCCATCTTGGTGTCATCGTATTTATGTATAGGCTTAGGCCAATGACCATATATAGTTGGTTAATCAAAAGACAGTATATTTAGAGTAAAGTGAAATGAGGTGGTAGACTTGAGGTTATGATTTAGTTTTATTGTAAACATGAAGGAGACTAAGGACAAGGTGCATTTTTTCTTTATGCCATTCAAAAGTGTATACTAAGGGCGCTTTCCAATTGACAAGGTTAGACCGGTCAGTCCGGCCAGAATGGACTTGCTTTTGATTAGGACCAAATTTTCCAGTCAGACCATCCCAGGCCTCAAACGAATCGTGTTCCATTTAACCGGACTGACCGGTCTAACGTGTAAATGCATTGGTTCCTGTTACGTCGGTTAAAAAGCTTTTTTTTTCGTAGTCCAACTCGGTTCGAATTAGGGTTCTATTTATATGGAAAGCCAGTCGAGAGTCTCAAAATTTCAGTTCGGCACGAGATTAGGCCGGCGTGAACTGAAACTCAGGCCGGACTCGTGAAAACGATCTATAGTAAAAACACTACAACCGACCCGAAATCAGTCCGGGTTGAGTTCGGGCCGGCCTCATGTAAACACCCCCTTAATCTTATGCATAATGATAAGCATCGTGTATAATATGCCAAATAAGGGCAAAATTTCACACTCACCCATTTTGTGGTTTTGAGCTTTCCGGAATTACAAGGTTAAAATTTTTTGTGTGGGCACCACTCTGCATGGTGCTATCAAAACGTGCATGTTCATGACTTGTAGAGGGGGTCCCTCTTCCCTTAGACCCCCCTAAGAGGTCTATATAACTATGCTCAGTAATCTGTGGAGTTTTTACGTGTCTACTTCCACGCACGGTGTCCAGTTCCCAGTCTAAAGCCTGGTTTCCATATAGACGTAAGAGCCGGCGGCATGGCTGCGCCAAGAGGCAATGGTCCAATCGCATACAGCTTTTTATTGCTGGCTAATTCAACACTGTCTTCGCCCCTTGCCGCAGCCAGGCTTTAACAGTAAGCGAGGCGTTTCTTAATGTATTCTTGGAATTTATACTATTCTGTACAATTTTGTTGCAAATCTATTGTGCGATTGAAGTGATGGAGGTCCACAACTTGTGTACTTCAGCCCATTGAACGATTTCGTCATGGTTATTTCCTGCTTAGCTTGCAGCTTTCACCTCCGACGCTATCTTACATTGCAAACGTAAGGACATGGAGATTTCATAGCGAGACAAGTTGTCAGTTTTTCTTATTATTTGGATTTTAAACTCTTTGGCTTTATCAAAATATTTTATAAACAACTTCCGCGACTTGAGGAAATGTTTTGTATTGAATTTTCAATTAAAATTTTAGTAGACTTTGCTTTGGTTTACATTCTAAATCTTCCGTCATTAAAATAAAATAATTGAACACAAAGGTGTCATATAATAGATTTATGTCTTGTAGATCAAAATCATCTAAAGATAGATGCCATTAATATTCGACAACCCATAGCCGAAGGCTTATCTTGTTGATCAAGAGAACTGCCTAAACCGTCATCATTAACTTTGCGAGTTAGCAAACTCGAAGCATAATTCAGTAGTTTTGCGTAGGTGCATGCTCTGCCGAATCACGCGAAGATTAGATTTTTGAGAAAAACTATCTAACTAAAAAGTATTTTATTCCAATCAACTCTAAATTGTGTCGTTCTTTTCTCGTCTTTGTGGCTGCAGCACCGACCATAAATGTTCCTAGGTATATATATATATAAAAAGTTTCCAAATGACTACGGTCAACAGCTGCAAATCTTAATCGCGGCACATATTTGGTCTAACCAAAAAACCTCGATAAAGCTGTGCGCTCATTACCGTCCCGAAACCGCGAACTCATTTACATATGCAGACAAAAAGTTCACTCTCTAATAATCCGCGGATGGCGGATGGGTATCGCCAGGCCGCCAGGGAATACTGCGAACGTGATAAACGCGCTGAGACTTTTGTCAATCGACGCGTCTGACCCCAGTTGGCCTCATTTAAATCTCTTGCAATGCAAATCATTTTGTACGGACCACCACGAGGAAGTTGAAAAACGTTTACATTATCAACAATGAACAAAAGATAGGATAGAGCGGGTCCCGTTTTTCACATGACGGATACAAAATGCGGTAAATTCCTATTGGGGCATCGTGGTGAGCTATAGTTTAATTTTCATTGACGTCATATAGGGTGTTCGCTTTGCTTGTATTCACTCTAAATCAAGCGACAGCGATTCATTGTTGATTTATCTCTTCAAACAACCTAGCCAGTCGGCCATGTTCTGCTTTGTTTTCGAACTAGTTATATTCAGCTTATGTACACGGAGCTCGCGAGCGGATTCACACCTCCATTTGCGTGACGTCAGGTCACGCAATACTAACACAACATGTATTCTTTATAAAAGGCGTATTCCAAGGCCTGGCAATTTAATCTGTTTGGTCGAGAATTTGCTAGAATTTTCTTTAATTTCAAAAAACCTCGATTAAGATTTAAGGAAGATCTGAGAGAATTTGTAATAAAATTAATATGCAACTCGGTGCCCTGAACTTGGCTTGTGGTTATCTGTTGGGTTTTTTTAAATATCTGATCTTCTGTAAATCGCACTATTGGGCCTGCAGAGTTTTAACTTTTAAGTGCTTTTCTGATCTGATTGTCTGGAAATGCTGACACACGATGTACATGCAAGCGAGACACACGATTAGTCACTATTTTCGTAGCTTCAGAAGTATTATTAAAACCATTCTTCCAAACGACCACGATCAATGTAAACAATGCTTTATCCCTCGATACAAACGCTCACCCGTCTATTTAGCTTTAAATATTTTTTATCGAAAATAGCTTAGACTTGGAATGGATCATATATTATCAGTTTTGACAGCTTTTACGTGAACGTCAGTGAGTGTACATTCGTTTATATTGAATCTCTGTGGTTACGATCAGCGAGTTTTCTCACCGAATTCTGATTAGAAGCAATTAGAATGAAGAGGCACGCGATATTGTAAAATGAGCACAGTTTAGTTCCAGAAATTCACCGCAAAGTTGAAACTGAAGACGTCATTGACAAAGATATTAAATATTCTGAGACTGTGGTAATCCTTAAATGATGTCTGCAGTAAGAAACTTTTGGTATTGACTGATAAGACGGATTGAAATAGCTCAGGATTATTGAGTAAATTCTTAACCCAACGTTCCAGAATTTTCATTACTACTATTACCCAATGATCAAATAATTGAATTATGATACACCCCTAAATGGTGCTTTTCAGTCTTTTTCCACCGGTATCCGACGATTAAAACTTTTCAAAGCTTTTCTTATTCTTAACTATACAATTTTTTATTGAGCGCCAAAATATTAAACATTCCAGTGGTTCTAATCATTTATTAGAATGAACGTAGAATGAACCCCTCTATCTGTAAAAAAACAAAGCAGTATGAATCAAGCTTGTGTGTACAATTTACGCTTGAATTTACTTTTTCTGGCGGGAAAAATTATAAAGAGTTGCTATTGCTCCCAAATGTTTGAACAGTGTGTATTAAATTCAATTAATGCGATAGCAACCGCCTACTTTTCCTGACCACGTTACTGGTTTTCCCGCGTTTTGATTGGTCGATAGCGTTTCTTACGAAATTCTGACGTAGGGGTCTGATTTCTAATAGGACGGTTAATTTCGACACCCACCAATCAACACATCCGTTTTGTTCCCAGCCGACGTCACGCATGACTCGCACTTCCTATATATGCGTCCCTCGCCGTGCTTGATGAAGAAACATATAAACTCGGTGGTAATTGATTAAATTGAAGTTTCATCTTGGCCACCAGAGACACACTTGCTCTCGTATAGACCTTGTTCTGTTGTTGTACTGTTACGGGGTTTTTGTCTTCACGTTATTGACCATGGAAGAGGATATTTTACAGGAATTACAAGGGAATCGTCCCCGTTCGCGAACATGGCCCCTCCCCCAACCAGAAGAAGTCGAGAAGACGGAGGAAAAGACGACCGCGAAGCTCGAAGCGAAGAAGAGTTCCCGTAAGAACGCTTTTGGAAATCTTTCATATGCTGACTTGATTACCCAGGCTATTACAAGTTCGCAAGATCAGCGAATGACTCTGTCTCAAATCTATACGTGGATGGTTGACAACATTCCTTACTTCAAGGATAAAGGCGATAGTACTAGCAGCGCCGGCTGGAAGGTAAATAAAGAATTTTTTGTCTACTTTGATTCGTATGTCGTACTGCAAATGATTTCTTAAAGGGTAAATGTGTACATCAGTGCCCTTACAAGACCTTTATTCAATACAGACCTATTATATCAACCATTCTGTGTTTTCGTTTGTTCTCGTAGAACTCGATCCGCCATAATTTATCACTACATAACCGCTTCTCAAGAATTCAAAACGAAGGGAACGGTAAAAGTTCTTGGTGGATCGTCGACCAGGAAGCGAAGACCGAGAAAATTAAGAGAAGACCCCGGTCGGCGTCCTTGGATTCGGATGGGAATGGGCCGAAGACGACTAAATCAAGACGTGGTAGAAAGGCCAAAGGGAAAAATATCGACGAACAAATATCACCGCAGAGTCCTTCGACTAAAGCTCGGGGTACTTTACCACCGAAGTCCCCAATAAGTGGCGAACCTTCGGTAATTATCGAAGATAACCCATTTCCATTCCCCATAGTTGACTACCGCAATCGTTCGTCTTCAAATACATCGAACGTAAGCAGTCTTGGTCGTCTTTCACCGATACCTTCGCACGACGAAGAAGACAAGTCTGAAATGGCGCTTTCCCCCGAACAAGATCGTGGCGACGGTACTCCGGTTGCAATGGATGAATTGATGGATAATATGAAAGAAAGTATGAGTATTGGACAAGGACATGCAGAGGTTCCAGCTCAATTTCGAAATCGTTGCAGCAATGAGGAGCCGATAAGTCTGAATAGCGGCGTGCAGTCGATGAATGTTGATTCACCTCCGACATTTATTGATATCGTGCAAAAAAATATGGTCAACGAGCAAACTGTTGCTATTCACCGTAATGGGGTTTATCTTCGGGGAAACGCTAATTCTCCGAACCATTTCATGCTGCCAGAACGATCGATTGGTGTGGCTCAGTTTCGTACATGTAGTTCACTGCGCCAGAATGCTCGTCCAGCTCCACCGCCATACAATCATACCTTGTTCATGGCGAACTGCCTTGCTGGACACTATCAAGGCAACAACAACACGTTCTCACCTTATACTCCTATGAGAAACAATTCTGTACCATTGATTAATGTCGAAATGGCTGACGAACAATCAGTTGGCACTGATATCGACTTTCTTGAACTCGAGGGGGACATTGAATGCGATGTCGAAAACGTGCTACGAGACGAGCGAGCATTTGACGATGGATTTCTGGACTTCAATTTTGACAATTACGTTCCTGCCATTACTCTGCCTGAAATGCCCTTCCAGGGTTATGTGTCGGGAAATATGGTGCACTGAATGTGTGAAGGAGCTTGCTTTCCATTCATCGCTGTTCTTCTTTGCTCAAGAAATATATAAACATCACACTCTTCGCGTGCAAAGAAGAAATGGAGGAAGACGCGACTGTTTTTTCACCCCCAACTCACAAACTAAAGCTGTTTTTAAAAGAGCTCTGTCGAGGCAGGCTGAAATAAATACAGTCCAAAAAACTGCTCAAAGCTAATAATCTATACTCTGGACTTAAATTAGTCAGGGAGAAATCTGGGAGAAGAATACTAAATTATATATTAATATCTGAACAAATTTCACTTGTACATTGTCGTACATTGCTTCCAGGGTCTGTCTAAAAGATTGATGCTTTTGTAGGCAGCTTATAAAGGGAGCTGTTGTGGGTATATTCAAAAATGGTATACAGTTCTGCAAATCTGTAATGAAGTGCTTTTTTTATGTAGTCAGTATAGGAGCTTTCACAGTGTGACAAGCACCCAGTGTCTGTGGCTGTGCCACCAAACAACTGGTCATGTAATATTGTATAAATTTTACTTCTATTTGCATAAGCATAGCTTGTAATTATAACTCTTGATATTTCTATTATCAATGTTGTACCTTTAGAATGAGTTTCGTGTGTGCACATATAGCTACACAGACTTGTATAGACCAGTAGATCAATCGAAGAAACTGTATGAATTTAATACTCTGGAACTGTTATACTTCGTATATAGATTTAATTAGAATATAGTCATGAATGAGACATTTTAATGTGCAAGATGTCTTTCTGAATCTGAATAAACCATTTTAGAAAAATCAAAGTATAATCATGTTTTATTAGCAACTGGTTGAATTGTAGATTACGAAGCCACTATCTGAAATGAACAAACTCAAAGTTATTTTTCTTTAAGACCTGCTGATTTTGAATTTTAATTGTAAATAGATTCAACAGCTGCGAGTTAATGATACAACTGTTATGGGTGGACACTAGCAGGTTTTTTTGGCATTTTCCACTCAGATACCCTGCATAGCGTTAGACCAAATGATCTTGATGATACAGTACCATGAAAACGAAAATGGTAACATAGTCCTGATGAGAGTAGAGTGAAAAATTGTACATATCCGGAATTTTCTTCCTTCAGCTCTCGTGTTTCAATTTTCCTATTGTTGGCCAGCTGGAAGCATGTGATACCGAGGGGAAGATCTATAGATCTAGTGTTCCTATATATTCAAATTAAGTAGTCCAACCAAGTATCACTCTGTGATTTCAAGACCCCATCATTGATAGAGATCCTTTAACACAAGACTTTCAAAAATAAATCCGACATGCCGCGAAAATAATCTATGAAAAGATCTACAATTATTTTCTTTCAGGCTCCTGTTGTGAAATCTATTTTATCCAAAGCGATCGTTCCCCATGGTGCTTATATTATCACCATGGAAACCGAATGACGTTCATAAGATTGGGACTCGCTGACGGGCGAAGGAATAGATTTGCATGGAATATAAGATTACTGCGGAATTTTATACTGATTTAAGCTTCGAACGCAGCGGTTTATTTTCCGCACAGTTGGGATAAAATGCCTTTGGAAGATTACTAAATTGTTACTTAAAGAGCACCTGTGAAATTAGACTGGACGTGTACTTTATTCGTGCCCTGCTTTGCCCAACAGACATACGGAATGAATGCACTGATATATCTTGGTTCATGTTGGGCGGGCACCCGAAAATAGAACTCGTTTATTTATTTTGACAGCATATTAAATATCATTTGGAGTTCAAAACAAAAGAGACATCCGCAATGACGCGATTTCCTAATTCTGTACACTGTGTACAGAAATCAGAAGTTTTTTGTAATACAGACCCCAAATGCTCTGCTCATCTTCATTCGTCCGCGACTCGAGGTCTGGAGTGAGACTTCAGTCTTAAGTGTCTCTTGTGTACTCAAGTGCTGTATATTAGAAGTCTTCCTTGTCGTTTTCACATGCATGATTCCAACTAGTACTCGTAATTTTTCTTCTTTTTATATTCTTCGACTTCGACGCTTCGTTAGTTATTCAAATTTTGTTTTGTTTTTTCACTTCATTAAACGTTTTCTCCTCATTAAACGTTTTCACCACGCACTTCCGAGTAAAATCCTCCAATTTTAGGTAGTTCTTGACGGTCTAATCTAATATCAGTCTCAAACGATATCAGGTCGTGAGGATTTCACTAGGAATATTCAATGAGATTACAGCGGATGAACCCAATACGAAATATTTTAACCATTTAGTAGCTCATAGTCTCACGCCGAAAGGAAATGAGAGGGGGAGCGCCCGCGAAGGATTTAATATTATTTACGGGACAAAACAGTTCTTTTGGCTTTCATTTCATTATTTAAAATTGGGTTAAGCCTTTAGGTAAAAATCACTGAGCTGGCTTATACATGCATTGGCGGTATTTAAAATGCATTTCCATATACACCTAAAAACGCACGCTCTGTTACAGCATCCAACAGCACTGATATCAGGTCTGTTACATTATGATTCCATCAGGTCTGAACAGGAAAATGTAGCGACCCCTGTTACAGCTATGATGACCACAGTCTGTAGCAGCACTGATGTCAGGCGTGATACAGCGCTGATGCCATCAGACTGTAACAGCCATGATAGATCGCGTGGAAACCCGACGTGACCCGCGCATGATCCACGACCCGTTCTCGATAAATTACTCGCGCGTTTACTCGAAACTCGCGTGGATTAATTATTCCACGCGTGGATAAACAAAATGCTGGTACAAAAATTCCCCGGGTATACTCCGAAACTGGTTTACTGCCGAAAAAACTGAGAAAAAACTGGGAAAAAAAACGTGCACAGAACTACGGCAAAAACAAACTACGCGACAGAAACATCAGGTAACTATTTTTATTATTTTTTATGCTTATCAACTAAGATTTACAAAAATAAAGAGCATTTCGCCACTATAAATCTTCATTTCGACGAATTTGTACACTTCGTTTTTCTAATTTATAGTACTGCAAAAAGAAAAGACAAATGATCAGGCATATAATCTTTACTTACAAATCCAGGCTTGAGAAGATGCAAAGTATACGTTATGTAGCCAAAACTAGGAAAGATGAAAAACATTACATTAGTTTTCGAATACTTTTTGTCAATATTAAAACTATAAACTAAGGTAATACCTCAAGTATAAACATTGCTGAGTTAATCTTGCAATCTACATTCTGCAGCCCATATTTATTAAATTCCTTCTTGTCATATATTTTGAGAAACTAGGTACAATGTAACCTATCAATACAGTATATAAAGTTATTAAAGTACCTTACAACCTATTAATGTATAATTTTTTTGTCCAGCTGGATACATGTACACTCTAAAATAAAGAAAAAAAAGAAAGGCATATATTACTATTAGTTTCTAAATCGCAAAAATGCTAAGCAAATGTACACCTGTTAGATCTCAATATATTTTCTCCTTGCCTGGCCATACTGTATATAAAGAGAAGGAAAAAAAGACATTACTTTCTAAACTTTAAAAATGCTAACCTAATACACACCTGTTAGATTTTATTGTGGTTGTATTCTCTCCTTACCAGTTGCTAGGGCAAGCTATACAAAGAGAAGAAAAGAACGACATATTACTTTCTAAACCTTAAAAATGTTGAGCTAATACACACCTGTTAGATCTCATTTTATAAAATAGGTTGCATCTTACGCACGCTGTGATTGGTCAATTACCGTGTTTATATCACGGCTATGTAAACACGGTTGTGATGTCACGGCACATTTTTTAGCCTTATTTCATAAAAGAAATAGAAAATGGATGCCCTGTGTTTATATAACCTGATGCAAACACTCGAGTGAGTTTGGAGAATTCGAAAGTACTTATGTAAACCCTCGCCTACGGCTCGGGTTCACATAAACTTTCGAATTCTCCCAACTCACTCTCGTGTTTGCATCAGGCTTTATAACATAGCTTTGATATAGCAACGTTTTTGATTGGCTGTCGTGCGTGCTCCATAATTCGATGGAGCACGGCAAAAAAGCGCGGGAAAAAATTTCCAAACAAAACTGAGTTTTAAATTGACTTTTACGGCCTTTTATATTATCAAAATACCAAGTCATTTAATTTTATTGAGTAATAAAGAACAACGACCCAAAAGACATAAACTGGGTCTGGGTAACCGAGTTTAAACTGTCCTTTTGGTTGGATTTTAGTGAACAAAAAAGGTTTGGCTACGAAAGTAGAAAAACACAACAACCAAAACGATTCGCCGGCTTGTGAAAGGATTTAATGCTATGTTATAAAAGAAATGGCTCATGGTTTAGTCTGCTCCATCGAGTTATGGATGCACGCGGGAAATTGGGAGAGCACTCAAAAATCTAGAGTTGGTCTCGGCTGCGCCTCGACCAACTCTTACGATTTTTTCGTGCTCTCCCAATAGGCCCTTTCAAGGTATTTTCCGCCATCTTGCAGGGGGTGCAAAAACATTGGGACGAGCGCGCGGTCACTTATAATTTACATATGGCCGTCAAGGTTCATTGCCCTGTTTACTATGCCAAAAAATGCACGTTGTGCGATTGGATATTGCGACAACGACAATCGTTATACGGATTTAATTGTAAAAAGATCTCACGTCGAAAAACTGATGTTTCACAAGTGGCCCAAGGACGCAAAATTGGCAGAAATTTGGCGAAAGCAGGTGGCAAAGAGTAGAAGCGACTTCAATCCCATACCAGGTGCTAAGGGAACATTTGTCTGCTCAAATCATTTTCCTCTTGGAAAACGAACTCCGAATAAACCCGAAACAGACTACCCATCAGTGTTCCTGACCCTGTCTCAACATTTCCACTCCAGCACTCCGAAAAAGCGTAAAAGAAATCGGCTTGAGGAGCAAACTCAGGAAAGGTCGCGCGCAACCCAAAACGCAGCTTGGCCATGGACATTGATGATGATGACAGTGACTCCGAAGATACAGAATGGGAGTCATCCGACGGTTCAGATACCGACGAAGATCCTTCTTTTACCATACCAATGAGATTTGAGCAGTTAACAAGAGAATATGAGGTAAAATTGTACACTGGCCTACCTTCTACAGAATCCTTTAAGTGTCTGTTTGAATATCTTCTGCCCAAAGCTCAGAACATGCAATATTGGAGAGGGTCAAAACAAACCCAAAAAGAAACCCAAAAACGCCCATCACCTTTTCAGCAGTTTGCTGGCCGAAGTGATACCAGAATGGGGCCACCACGAAAATTAAGATTGGAGCAAGAATTTCTTCTTGCCTTGATGAAGCTGAGGCTTGCCCTTTTAATCGAAGATCTGGCATTTCGTTTCCATATATCATCAGCCACAGCAAGCAGCATATTTATAACTGGGTCAAACTGTGCTCAAAGGAACTTTCTGTTCTGATTATTTGGCCAAGCCGTTACCAAATAAAGAAAACCCTGCCCAGTTGCTTTGGAAAGCTCTACCCTAAAGTAAGGTGCATTATTGACTGCTTCGAGTGCTTCACAGAAACACCAAGTGGATTAGATCTGGCAGCAACAATGTGGAGCGAGTACAAGCACCACTATACTTTTAAAGTATTAGTTGCCATCACACCGAATGGGGCCATTTCGTATGTATCTCCAGCATATGGAGGTAGAGCAACCGATGTATTTGTTGTGAGGGACAGTGGGTTTTTAGATTACCTTGAACCATATGATGAAGTGATGGCTGATAGGGGGTTTAAGATACGCGAAGAACTGATGATGAGGATGGTATCTTTGTGCATCCCACCCAGTAAAGCTGCATCAATGCAGATGCTTCCATCTGATGTCAGGAAGACATCTAGCATAGCAAATGTTAGAATATATGTTGAGCAAGCTATTGGCAGAATGAAAGTCTTCCATGTCCTGAAACATGAATTGCCCATTAGTCTCCTCCCCCTGGCTGATGACATTGTTAGGGTATGTAGTGCATTATGCAACCTTCTCCCTCCACTTTGCATGTAGAATTGTTTTATTGTATTAAAATGGTTGCCCATGTTTATAAGGGCATTTCTTTTCCATTTCTTTTATAAAATAAGACTGACATCACACGTGTGTTTCATAGCCTGATGTAATCACATCATACATACATTTAAGACACAACTTATTATAAAATATATGAATTTTATCTTCCTGTCATGAAAACAATATTTTACTCATTGGTTACATTCATTTGTAAAATATTGTTTTCATCACTAGAAGATAACATTTGTATCTTCAAGCTACTATGTAATATCCTCTCGGTAATTATTTAACAATACATATACTGGTATATAAATGGCTGTCTATTTCTTCATGTTATGATAGCACGATTGATTTTCCATTATTGCAGGTAAAGAAATAATAACATAAATAGTGGCTACTGGCACTTTAGCTTTGACCAGTCAGCAAACACATGACACCTGTACCGAAATAGGGATTTTCTCAATGTATTGTGAAATAAACAGCCCTTTTTATATGAACAAGTACTATCTAAAGGTATATAATAGTTAATGGCTTGTTTCACCCCTCACGTGACCCTGACCTCTGCCATATTGTGATTGGTCAGTTATAGAATTTGAGGGGAAAATGTTTTGCCCTCAAATGCTAACCAACCAATTACAGGACTAGAGATCAGGCCAGATCAGGGTCACGTGGGCAGTGAAACAAGCCCATTTGTTATTGAGTTATTACATACTAAATAATAGACAATTTCAATATTTGTAAATAACAGTACAGTGTATCTTATTTGGTCAATCAGTGACACAAAACAACAATTATTTCTGTACCAGGAAAACAGTATATATGTCACATATAATAATTTACTTTGCAATTTAAACCATTAATTCAAAAGTTATCATTTACTGTATATACCGGTAGATCAATATATAAAGATAAAGCAAGAATAAGAAATAATAGTCTTATAATAGACCAGTTTGTGTTTTGTTATTTCTTGCTAAAGTCCATTGATTAGTTTTGTTCACTTAGTAAAACAATAATTACAGATCAAATCTGCAGAGCTTGTTATGTCTTCATGATTGCTGCACCATGCATGGACAGCTTTTTTGCATACTGAGCAAACATGCTCCCCACCAACAGGAATACTGTCTAGTAAACAGACAGAACATGTGTTACCTTGCGTTGTGGAATTTGTTGCATCCTGAGATGTACTAGGAATATCATGATCTCCAGCAGTACCACCACCATCTTCTTCATCACCATCACTCTCTTCATTTCCAGTAGCTGCTGCGTCAACGAGACAACCAAAACACAGCCATGAATCCAATGTTTCTGCACATTGAGTGGTCAGACCAGCACATTGCAAGTGCCACCATGTACCACAGTTGTCACAGCAAACACTGTTTTCATGAGCTACCTGGTTTATCTCTTGCTCCTCCAAAATGACTTTCTCACATTTTGGGCACTGAAAAATGTCCCGGTATCCCAGCAAACATGGTAACACATAGGACTTGTAGAACACTGTCAAATTTGTGACTACCCTTTCACAAAAGACAGGATCAAATTCAATTTTTTCGTAAAAAGATTTGTGACCTTCAGTCCATACAATAAAAAAGCAATGGTGAACATTACATACCCACATCTGTGCTTGCACTTGGGTGTAATATTTGTGAGTTCTTTTCAACCTTGGCTGACCATTGTCATCTTCAAGGAAATCCACTCGCTGATACACATCTTTCTCCAGAATATTCTCCATCCTGACAGAATATGGGCACTTTACCTCGACAGTTGAAGGACCACAGCATCTACATTTAAAAAGGCCATCTGGAGAAGCAGCAAGGTAAGGATGACCAGGTTTAATAAACAGCCCGCACTGTTGAAATCCTTGCAAGCCATCTTCATGTTGACTTGCGATGTCAGACATGAAAGCCTTAATGCCATCTTTTTCATGGGTAACACCCCATGAAATCTGTGGGAGGTGGGAGATATCCTCAGGTGTGTACAGAAGTTGGGCCACCAATGGGGTGAACTGAGGCTTCTTTGAACTCTTTCTTGAACTGCTCATAATACTGTCAGTCTTGGTGGAAACCCGGTGAAAATTTGAAGCAGTGATTCTACCAGTCCTTTGCTCTTGCCATATTTTGTTCAAATGCTGCCCTCTTGTTGACACTTCAATCCTCTGTACCTGCTGTGGTGTCATTTGGCAATGCTGAATGAACAACGGGGTAACTTCTTCCAAAGGTTTGCTCTTCATATCTGCCGATGACATGAAATCAGAAGCTTTCTTTGTCAAAGGCAAAGGAAGACCATCGTCTCTAGCATGTTCAACTGAATGGAGAATGCAGGCAGAAGGTACAACTTTCTTTATATTGTTCAACAATGATGAAACTTGCTCATTAGAAATAACTCTATCATCAGGCTTACGGGGATCAAATTGTTTTCTCAATGTCTGGTCCATGCTAGGATTTCTCCCACTCTCTTTTTTCGTCTTCTTATCTTTCCGAAAAGTTAAGTTCTCTAGCTTGTTTGGTGTTACCTCCTTTCTTGTCCCTTGATTCCACCCTTGGGGAACACTAGTACAGGCAGGTGAAATGTATTGCTTCTTGAAGGCATAGTTAACCTTGTATAGCAGTGCTATGACATGGTTACACACTTCACCAGTGCCTGCTATACAAGTACACCAGGATGTTACCACTCTGCAATCTTCTTTATCTTTCACACATACCCAAACCTTGTGTGGATCATCTCGTAGCCTCTGTGAGGGACAGACCTTGCCTTTCAGGAACGTCAGTCTCTTGTCTGAGACACATTTGGCAGCATAAACTGTGTCGACAAATCCACTCATCCAATAAGAATACGCCTTTTGGTCCTTATACTTGCCAATATAGTCGACATCTACAGCTTTCACACGCAGAATATAACTAAATAATTTGCCGTCGTCAAGTTCTGGCCAAGTTTGCTGGTAGCGTGTTTGGATCGGTCTTGATACCATTTACCTTCAACCTTCTTGCGTACTCTTTCTTGATGCTTTCGAAGATCTGTTCTTGAGTAAACTTCTTTGGAACTCCGAGTTCATGGGCTCCAAATGCCCTGGCCACAAGTTCGGCTTTTTTCCCACTTTGCTTTAAACCCCAAATTGCAAGGAAATCTTTAAGCGAAGTCACCGTCCAGCTTAGGAAATCGTCATATTGAAGTGTTTCCTCGGGCTGTTTGGTAGCCATGGCCTTACCCAAGTGAGTATAAAGACCTTTTCCGACAAATCCGTGACCAAAACATCAAATAAACAAGATTTCGAGAAAAAAACAGCCGATATTTTCACAAAGAATAGAGCTTCTCCACACGGATAAACAAGAGACGCCATATGTGACCGCGCGCTCGCCCCAACGTTTTTGCACCCCCTGCAAGATGGCGGAAAATACCTTGAAAGGGCCTATTTCCCGCGTGCATCCATAACTCGATGGAGCACGCTAAACCATGAGCCATTTCTTAAATATAAACACAGGGCATCCATTTTCTATTTCTTAAATAATCATATTCCCCTTGCCAGGTCTGATGCTACATAATGAGAAAAAAACAAACAATGTTTAAAATAACAGTTATGCATAAGTCAATTCCAGCAATGACCACCTCCCCCCCCCCCTTTTTAATGCCAATGCCCTGGGTGTGGGCAAAAAAGACCCTACAATGCCCCACCCGGGGCAAAAAAATGGTTGCCAGGGTAGATCAACACACTTTCCAAGGTGATATTTCTTTGCAAAACATCTTCAGTTTGACTCAAGCTTTGAGTAGGTGATGTATTTCGTGAGGATATTACATAAGGAAAATCCATATCATTCAGACGCAAGGTACACGTTTTATAGAGCTCCCATCTTGTCTTCAATTTTCTCCATATTGTAGTGCAATTATTAAAATAATTTGAATGCATCTGATTTGCATACACTACTGATTTGCATACACTACTGATTTGCATACACTACTGATTCCCAAAGCATGTGTAGCAGCAACCACAATTGTATGTCTTTGGTCGCAACAATTTATGCCCAGCCCAATGCCCAGGGGTTGGCCCCGGGTAAATACTGAAAGACCAAATGCCCGGCATTGTCCCTGGGGGGTGGGCATTGCTGGAATTGACTGATGCATTAATTTTAAAATTAAATTTTCAACTGTTTCATTTATTTAATCCAGGCCTTGTTTTTTTTGCCCACAACTCACTTGCAGTTCATGTAATATATTATTTGTTGCCATATCAGTTGATGAAGTTATTGCATATAAATTTGCATGCTATAAAAAAAAAGCAAAAACAGGTAAAAGTCATAAAACATCTTGTAAACTTTTCCTCTTCTGATTAACTGTGAATAATACCACTCTAATAATACCACTGTACTAAGTTTTCAGATTATGTCTAATTAAGTTTGATCTTGAATATTTTTACAAAAAATTTAGAAGAAACAGTCATTTTAAACATGTGGCATACATTGTCCTGTTATTAAATGATAAATATGAAACAAGAAATGTTAAATAAAATATCTCATGCTATTTTGAATATATTTTAAATTTGGCTCACCTATGCCAGTCTTTGTTTGTATAAGGGTAATTTATTGGTATGGAAAACAGCACTGTCATTGCCAAGGGGGGCTGAGGGGGAAGGGCCATCACCCCTCGAATGGTCTCCAAGACCATTCTCGTGAAAGGTTTAAATCCTTGGAGAAACTTGGGGGGGGGGGGGGGGTTACAGTTGTTTTAAGGTCAAGTGAGTGGATCAGTAAATGTGTTATATATATAGCAGGCATGTATATGCTATAAATTACTAAGGATCTATATAAAATGCCTCCAACGTACTTGTTTTTACATAGGTTTATAAATAAATCTAAAGATATTCTGAGTATTTCTGACGTGTATCATTCTATGTTCTGGTTTAATAATAGTAACAAAATTATGTAATTTATGGCTTTCAGATTGCAATACTCTTAAATACTTGTCTCAAAATGCAGGAAATAGTGTTTCAGAGACCCCAGAAATCCAAATTTTTTGGAAGGGCAGACCCCCTAGGAGATCAAGGTTCTTGCCCCCCCACCCTCCCCCCACCCAAGACCCTGGCTATGTTACTGGAAAACAGTTTTAATAAGAAAAACAACTTTTACTACCATGCATAATTGTAAAAAAATAATAAAATGTTGGTCTTGATACCTGTGAATAAATATTTTTATAGTGTTATTATATTTTCTGGATTAGGGCTTTGCTGTGTGCATTTAAAAAATATGAAAATATAATAAAATATTGGCATATGTTTCTTTGACATTTAATAATACCCCACCCTCACCCCATTGCACCCCTAAAGTGTATCGATTTGTGGTTATATAATTATAAATAAGATCTGACTGTGCAGCATAAAACAAATAAATCTTATTTTCTATAGTTTTGTGCAATATATTTAAAATATGTCCAACAATATTGGAAAACAACAGAATTATTTACGTCCAGAAATTTCATTTCTAACTTAATCTTTTTGTACTATCATTCATTTGACTAGTTTACTAGATTTTAAAACTTACCTTTAGCTTTGTGGAGCTAGAATTGCAACGTAAAGCCAGTTATGAAAAAGGAAAGGGAAAATACTTTGTTGTTGCTGACGCCATAACTTTTGTAGAGTTGTCCAATTTTGCCTTGTTTCAATACCAGTGTTTCGTCGCATTTTGGAAGAAACGAGTTTCACAAGCTTTCAAATTAGTACTGTACATACTGCTGAAACAAACTTTCTGTTATATCTCCAGAGTCATGTCCAAATAGTGAGTGATGATTTTTCGCTTTTCCGTCAAAATATGGTCTGGAAACTCAGCTGAAGTCTTTGTTCTATCTTTTTGTTCGCCTTTATGCATGTTTGTGCACGGTGTACGGGCACTGAACCCATTGTATTTTAATATAATGAACGAATTATCCAATAACAACGTTTCAGTGCAATTACTCAATCGTGCTATTTAAATATTAATAAACCTAAAACAAAGGATGTGCACGGTGTAAGGTACGGTTCAACATAAAATCACAGCTCATTATAGGCGCTTTGACGTTTGCCGAGTTTCCAGACCATATCTCGATTAACTATGATTTAGGTATATCTCAAAAGCAGTTTCCACTTTCCATGCAGCAGTGTAAAGTCTTGTTTTGGGGTTTATTCTGTTTACTAAATCAATGTTGTTTTTCGTATTTTTAGAATTCTGACGTTCTGACTAAAAAGGCTCTTGGTAGGTCGAAAATTATGCATGTGTAGAACTTCATTGATTTGGTGGGTTCTTCAGTGTATGCTGATGTGATCTCTATAGTTCGTTAATTGTTTTAATTTTGGAGGATTCAGTGTCTTCGCTTAAACAGGATTTGTTGTCTTTCCTGTCGTAACACGCCGTCAGCAAAATATACACTAACTGCTTAAATTTTAGTTCGTAATTCCAACGTACTCCGGTGTTTATTTCCTTGCACGTATATAAACACTTCTAAGAAATTTATTTTATATATTGTATTGGGAAAACTCGGGTAGAATGGGCAAACTCGGGTGGAGTGGGCAAACTTGGGTGGAGTGGGCAATCTTGGGTGGAGTGTGCAATCTTGGGTGGAGTGGGCAATCTTGGGTGGAGTGGACAATCTTGGGTGGAGTGTGCAATCTTGGGTGGAGTGTGCAATCTTGGCTGGAGTGGGCAATCTTGGGTGGAGTGGGCAAGGGGTGTCACATTAGCCACAAAGTTGCCCAGAGTTGCCTGTGGAATAGGCTAAAGGTTGTTGTCCCATTTGAGGCAGCACTTCACTTGCGATAGTAACTTCTAGTTTAGAATATATAGTATACAGAGACACTTTATTGAACAATATACTATTTTCAATAATAAAAGTCTATAATTAGTAAAAGTAACGGTTATTACCCTTATGCGTGCATTACATTCATGTATACCGACAACCCGGTACGTTTGTGACTGCATGGATGAGCTTATCTCTTTAACACTTTGAAGCCTGAAAACGAGTCTTTAGTATTTTATTCTGGCTAACGCCAGACGACTTTATTCAGCACAGGGAGAGGTCCAGGCGCCAAAGTGTTAACGGCATCAAAAATTCGCGTCTTCTGGAAGGCCCTCAGAGCCAGACCACGTAAGGAAACAGTTTGTACTAAGGACTGAAGAAAACAACGCACCATACAGCGTGACTTTCCTAAAGCCGAAGTTAGCGATTCAGATACGAAGAAATCGTATAAGCGACTCAGACGACTCGGAAATGATTTTCTGAATATTTGAGCTTGACGGACGTCTAGCTCTAGCAAACGTCTGTTTACACCAGGTTATAACACTTTGAGGTCTGGACCTCTCCCTGTGCTGAATAAAATCGTCTGGCGTTAGCCAGAATAAAATACTAAAGACTCGTCTTCAGGCTTCAAAGTGTTAAAGAGATAGGTTTTAACACTTTGAGACCTGGACCTCTCCCTGTGCTGAATAAAATCGTCTGGCGTTAGCCAGAAGAAAATACTAAAGACTCGTCCCAGGCGTCAAAGTGTTAATACAAAGCATGTACAAAGTCAGTACTTTCTTCTCAATTACTTGAAATCATAATCGATCTCCCAACACGAGAGAACCAACAATTGAACTATCAGTGTCTTCCATTCGAGTGCATGCAAACCCCGCCCCACATATATTTCGTCGCAAAAAAAAAACAAGCTTTTTTTGACAGGAATCGAATCCATCGTGACCTTCTAGTTTCATGTTTCATATAGAAGTTCCAGTCGGATGTTAACTATTAGAGCTTCAGCTCAATTCTTTATATAGTCTTATGTATTATCTTATGCTAAAGCTTTGTCAATTTTAGTGAACCTTCCTGTTTCAGTTTGTTAATGAATTTGAGAAGTAGGATTCCATCATTGATTCTACCGATAACGCATTCTTCCTCTAGATAACTAGAAATTACTATCACACACGGTTAATTCTTCCTCAGACGCCAGTCCTGGTGTAATATACAAAATTACAAACAAACAAGGCCTAAATTTAAATTAATTGTAATAGACAGCAACCGCAGAGTTTTATTTCGGTCCATTTTCCATTTAATCAATCTCTAGCTTTAGCTAAAGTTACATATATATGATCTTGGCTGTCAGTAATGTTTGGCTGCTGAAACGTTCAAGCTGCTAGCCAGTCAACACTTAAGTGTATAAATATTTTGTTGTAACGTGTTATTACAATTCGATATCATATGAGCTTCAGTTAAATTACATCCTGTTATTATTTTTCTTATCTGTGTCTTTCTTCAGACCTTCATTGATATCCACGTTAGGGTAAACAAACGAATTAATTAATTAACACCTAACCTCGCTGGCTTTACTGAAAAAGAACTTTAAGGAAGTAAGGAAGTATAACTCAAAAACGGAAAGTACCCCGTGAGCTCCTCGTGTTGGAAGTGACCAGTTCTAAAGTATTCAGCCATTCAAGTAAAATTTCGTTTTTTAAAAATAAACAATTAGCTTCAATGGTTGTGTACATTTTTCGTAGCATGGCCACGAGGGGATATACAATAGGGTATATATAGAGAGATATATTGTGATAATATATAGCAACCATGTGTTTACCATGTTGACATTGTTGCTAACCACTAGTTTCTATTACAGTCAAAATGGAAATACCTTCCCACTTCTTCTGTAGTTCCCACTTCTGTAGTTCGTTGCGTATTTCTGTAGCCGCTACTGAAGCCGGATAAATTTTGTTGTTGAAAACTGTACAAAAATAGTATAATTTAGCTTTAAATGGCATTTATTCATAATACAATGGATGTTTATCCCAAATCGATACCAACAGATGAATATACATTAAGAATTGGCGACTTTTATCGCTAGACTTTCCTCACGCTTCAGTATAGCGGCTACAGAAATACAGTAACACACAACAAACTACAGAAGCGGAAGTTGCTGTGTGCGCGTGCATGACAAACACACGCATTCATCGATCACCTTCCTCTCTCAGCCCACTCGGCACCACTGTGGGCCTGCGTATAGATAGCGGGCAACACATGCACCTAAACAATGATATGTGCATCATATTGCACTGTCCCCGGTCAAAAGAATGATTGATTTTATATATACATACAAAACACAGACCCTATGTCAGTTTTGAAAAACATCGAAACTTCCTTAGTTCCTGCCGTCTTTTAATACCGTCATTACATAATTTATACAATCCAGTCAATATCAATTACAATGACACAAACACAGTTTATATTACACTTGCTTATAGCTATCACTCCTCCGTAGAAGCAAATATTTCGGAAAAGAACGTAAACTGATTATATATATATAATTATATACTTTAGTCACTGCTCATATATAGGTAAGTTGTTACATTTAGTAGCAATTATCTCCACATAGAATGTTACGTTATAAATATGCCTGTACATGAATTCGTGCAATGTGTCCGTCTTGGTGTCATCGTATTTATTTATAGGCTTAGGCCAATGACCATATATAGTTGGTTAATCAAAAGACAGTATATTTAGAGTAAAGTGAAATGAGGTGGTAGACTTGAGGTTATGATTTAGTTTTATTGTAAACATGAAGGAGACTAAGGACAAGGTGCATTTTTTCTTTATGCCATTCAAAAGTGTATATTTTAGGGCGCTTTCCAATTGACAAGGTTAGACCGGTCAGTCCGGCCAGAATGGACTTGCTTTTGATTAGGACCAAATTTTCCAGTCAGACCATCCCAGGCCTCAAACGAATCGTGTTCCATTTAACCTGACTGACCGGTCTAACCGTGTAAATGCATTGGTTCCTGTTACGTCGGTTAAAAAGCTTTTTTTTCGTAGTCCGACTCGGTTCGTATTAGGGTTCTATTTATATGGAAAGCCAGTCGAGAGTCTCAAAATTTCAGTTCGGTCTAGCAGGCAACCTGAGATTAGGCCAGCGTGAACTGCATCTCAGGCCGGACTCGTGAAAACGATCTACAGTAAAAACACTACAACCGACCCGAAATCAGTCCGGGTTGAGTTCGGGCCGGCCTCATGTAAACACCCCCTTAATCTTATGCATAATGATAAGCATCGTGTATAATATGCCAAATAAGGGCAAAATTTCACACTCACCCATTTTGTGGTTTTGAGCTTTCCGGAATTACAAGGTTAAAATTTTTTGTGTGGGCACCACTCTGCATGGTGCTATCAAAACGTGCATGTTCATGACTTGTAGAGGGGGTCCCTCTTCCCTTAGACCCCCCCCTAAGAGGTCTATATAACTAAAGTAGTTCGCGCACCTCCCGTACAGTGCATGCTCAGTAATCTGTGGAGTTTTTACGTGTCTACTTCCACGCACGGTGTCCAGTTCCCAGTCTAAAGCCTCGTTTCCATATAGACGTAAGAGCCGGCGGCATGGCTGCGCCAAGAGGCAATGGTCCAATCGCATACAGCTTTTTATTGCTGGCTAATTCAACACTGTCTTCGCCCCTTGCCGCAGCCAGGCTTTAACAGTAAGCGAGGCGTTTCTTAATGTATTCTTGGAATTTATACTATTCTGTACAATTTTGTTGCAAATCTATTGTGCGATTGAAGTGATGGAGGTCCACAACTTGTGTACTTCAGCCCATTGAACGATTTCGTCATGGTTATTTCCTGCTTAGCTTGCAGCTTTTACCTCCGACGCTATCTTGCATTGCAAACGTAAGGACATGGAGATTTCATAGTGAGACAAGTTGTCAGTTTTTCTTATTATTTGGATTTTAAACTCTTTGGCTTTATCAAAATATTTTATAAACAACTTCCGCGACTTGAGGAAATGTTTTGTATTGAATTTTCAATTAAAATTTTAGTAGACTTTGCTTTGGTTTACATTCTAAATCTTCCGTCATTAAAATAAAATAATTGAATACAAAGGTGTCATATAATAGATTTATGTCTTGTAGATCAAAATCATCTAAAGATAGATGCCATTAATATTCGACAACCCATAGCCGAAGGCTTATCTTGTTGATCAAGGGAACTGCCTAAACCGTCGTCATTAACTTCGTGAGTTAGCAAACTCGAAGCATAATTCAGTAGTTTTGCGTAGGTGCATGCTCTGCCGAATCACGCGAAGATTAGATTTTTGAGAAAAACTATCTAACTAAAAAGTATTTTATTCCAATCAACTCTAAATTGTGTCGTTCTTTTCTCGTCTTTGTGGCTGCAGCACCGACCATAAATGTTCCTAGGTATATATATATATATAAAGTTTCCAAATGACTACGGTCAACAGCTGCAAATCTTAATCGCGGCACATATTTGGTCTAACCAAAAAACCTCGATAAAGCTGTGCGCTCATTACCGTCACGAAACCGCGAACTCGTTTACATATGCAGACAAAATGTTCACTCTCTAATAATCCGCGGATGGCGGATGGGTATCGCCAGGGAATACTGCGAACGTGATAAACGCGCTGAGACTTTTGTCAATCGACGCGTCTGACCCCTGTTGGCCTCATTTAAATCTCTTGCAATGCAGATCATTTTGTACGGACCACCACGAGGAAGTTGAAAAACGTTTACATTATCAACAATGAACAAAAGATAGGATAGAACGGGTCCCGTTTTTCACATGACGGATACAAAATGCGGTAATTTCCTATTGGGGCATCGTGGTGAGCTATAGTTTAATTTTCATTGACGTCATATAGGGTGTTCGCTTTGCTTGTATTCACTCTAAATCAAGCGACAGCGATTCATTGTTGATTTATCTCTTCAAACAACCTAGCCAGTCGGCCATGTTCTGCTTTGTTTTCGAACTAGTTATATTCAGCTTATGTACACGGAGCTCGCGAGCGGATTCACACCTCCATTTGCGTGACGTCAGGTCACGCAATACTAACACAACATGTATTCTTTATAAAAGGCGTATTCCAAGGCCTGGCAATTTAATCTGTTTGGTCGAGAATTTGCTAGAATTTTCTTTAATTTCACCAAACCTCGATTAAGATTTAAGGAAGACCTCAGAGAATTTGTAATAAAATTAATATGCAACTCAGTGCCCTGAACTTGGCTTGTGGTTATCTGTGTTTTTTTTTAAATATCTGATCTTCTGTAGATCGCACTATTGGGCCTGCAGAGTTTTAACTTTTAAGTGCTTTTCTGATCTGATTGTCTGGAAATGCTGACACACGATGTACATGCAAGCGAGACACACGATTAGTCACTATTTTCGTAGCTTCAGAAGTATTATTAAAACCATTCTTCCAACGACCACGATCAATGTAAACAATGCTTTATCCCTCGATACAAACGCTCACCCAAGCCGTCTATTTAGCTTTAAATATTTTTTATCGAAAATAGCTTAGACTTGGAATGGATCATATATTATCAGTTTTGACAGCTTGTACGTGAACGTCAGTGAGTGTACATTCGTTTCTATTGTATCTCTGTGGTTACGATCAGCGAGTTTTCTCACCGAATTCTGATTAGAAGCAATTAGAATGAAGAGGCACGCGATATTGTAAAATGAGCACAGTTTAGTTCCAGAAATTCACCGCAAAGTTGAAACTGAAAGACGTCATTGACAAAGATATTAAATATTCTGAGACTGTGGTAATCCTTAAATGATGTCTGCAGTAAGAAACTTTTGGTATTGACTGATAAGACGGATTGAAATAGCTCAGGATTATTGAGTAAATTCTTAACCCAACGTTCCAGAATTTTCATTACTACTATTACCCAATGATCAAATAATTGAATTATGATACACCCCTAAATGGTGCTTTTCAGTCTTTTTCCACCGGTATCCGACGATTAAAACTTTTCAAAGCTTTTCTTATTCTTAACTATACAATTTTTTATTGAGCGCCAAAATATTAAACATTCCAGTGGTTCTAATCATTTATTAGAATGAACGTAGAATGAACCCCCTATCTGTAAAAAAAACAAAGCAGTATGAATCAAGCTTGTGTGTACAATTTACGCTTGAATTTACTTTTTCTGTTGGGAAAAATTATAAAGAGTTCTGGTTTTCCCGCGTTTTGATTGGTCGATAGCGTTTCTTATGAAATTCTGACGTAAGGGGTCTGATTTCTAATAGGACGGTTAATTTCGACACCCACCAATCAACACATCCGTTTTGTTCCCAGCCGACGTCACGCATGACTCGCACTTCCTATATATGCGTCCCTCGCCGTGCTTGATAAAGAAACATATAAGCTCGGTGGTAATTGATTAAATTGAAGTTTCATCTTGGCCACCAGAGACACACTTGCTCTCGTATAGACCTTGTTCTGTTGTTGTACTGTTACGGGGTTTTTGTCTTCGCGTTATTGACCATGGAAGAAGATATTTTACAGGAATTACAAGGGAATCGTCCCCGTTCGCGAACATGGCCCCTCCCCCAACCAGAAGAACTAGTCGAAGTCGAGAAGACGGAGGAAAAGACGACCGCGAAGCTCGAAGCGAAGAAGAGTTCCCGTAAGAACGCTTGGGGAAATCTTTCATATGCCGACTTGATTACCCAGGCTATTACAAGTTCGCAAGATCAGCGAATGACTCTGTCTCAAATCTATACGTGGATGGTTGACAACATTCCTTACTTCAAGGATAAAGGCGATAGTACTAGCAGCGCCGGCTGGAAGGTAAATAAAGAATTTTTTGTCTACTTTGATTCGTATGTCGTACTGCAAATGATTTCTTAAAGGGTAAATGTGTACATCAGTGCCCTTACAAGACCTTTATTCAATACAGACCTATTATATCAACCATTCTGTGTTTTCGTTTGTTCTCGTAGAACTCGATCCGCCATAATTTATCACTACATAACCGCTTCTCAAGAATTCAAAACGAAGGGAACGGTAAAAGTTCTTGGTGGATCGTCGACCAGGAAGCGAAGACCGAGAAAACTAAGAGAAGACCCCGGTCGGCGTCCTTGGATTCGGATGGGAATGGGCCGAAGACGACTAAACCAAGACGTGGTAGAAAGGCCAAAGGGAAAAATATCGACGAACAAATATCACCGCAGAGTCCTTCGACTAAAGCTCGGGGTACTTTACCACCGAAGTCCCCAATAAGTGGCGAACCTTCGGTAATTATCGAAGATAACCCATTTCCATTCCCCATAGTTGACTACCGCAATCGTTCGTCTTCAAATACATCGAACGTAAGCAGTCTTGGTCGTCTTTCACCGATACCTTCGCACGACGAAGAAGACAAGTCTGAAATGGCGCTTTCCCCCGAACAAGATCGTGGCGATGGTACTCCGGTTGCAATGGATGAATTGATGGATAATATGAAAGAAAGTATGAGTATTGGACAAGGACATGCAGAGGTTCCAGCTCAATTTCGAAATCGTTGCAGCAATGAGGAGCCGATAAGTCTGAATAGCGGCGTGCAGTCGATGAATGTTGATTCACCTCCGACATTTATTGATATCGTGCAAAAAAATATGGTCAACGAGCAAACTGTTGCTATTCACCGTAATGGGGTTTATCTTCGGGGAAACGCTAATTCTCCGAACCATTTCATGCTGCCAGAACGATCAATTGGTGTGGCTCAGTTTCGTAGTTCACTGCGCCAGAATGCTCGTCCAGCTCCACCGCCATACAATCATACCTTGTTCATGGCGAACTGCCTTGCTGGACACTATCAAGGTAACAACAACACGTTCTCACCTTATACTCCTATGAGAAACAATTCTGTACCATTGATTAATGTCGAAATGGCTGACGAACAATCAGTTGGCACTGATATCGACTTTCTTGAACTCGAAGGGGACATTGAATGCGATGTCGAAAACGTGCTACGAGACGAGAGAGCGTTTGACGGTGGCTTTCTGGACTTTAATTTTGACAATTACGTTCCTGCCATTACTCTGCCTGAAATGCCCTTCCAGGGTTATGTGTCGGGAAATATGGTGCACTGAATGTGTGAAGTAGCTTGCTTTCCATTCATCGCTGTTCTTCTTTGCTCAAGAAATATATAAACATCACACTCTTCGCGTGCAAAGAAGAAATGGAGGAAGACGCGACTGTTTTTTCACCCCCAACTCACAAACTAAAGCTGTTTTTAAAAGAGCTCTGTCGACGCAGGCTGAAATAAATACAGTCCAAAAAACTGCTCAAAGCTAATAATCTATACTCTGGACTTAAATTAGTCAGGGAGAAATCTGGGAGAAGAATACTAAATTATATATTAATATCTGAACAAATTTCACTTGTCGTACATTGTCGTACATTGCTTCCAGGGTCTGTCTAAAAGATTGATGCTTTTGTAGGCGGCTTATAAAGGAGCTGTGTGGGTATATTCAAAAATGGTATACAGTTCTGCAAATCTGTAATGAAGTGTTTTTTTATGTAGTCAGTATAGGAGCTTTCACAGTGTGACAAGCACCCAGTGTCTGTGGCTGTGCCACCAACCAACTGGTCATGTAATATTGTATAAATTTTACTTCTATTTGCATAAGCATAGCTTGTAATTATAACTCTTGATATTTCTATTATCAATGTTGTACCTTTAGAAAGAGTTTCGTGTGTGCACATATAGCTACACAGACTCGTATAGACCAGTAGATCAATCGAAGAACTGTACGAATTTAATACTCTGGAACTGTTATACTTCGTATATAGATTTAATTAAAATATAGTCATGAATGAGACATTTTAATGTGCAAGATGTCTTTCTGAATCTGAATAAACCATTTTAGAAAAATCAAAGTATAATCATGTTTTATTAGCAACTGGTTGAATTGTAGATTACGAAGCCACTATCTGAAATGAACAAACTCAAAGTTATTTTTCTTTAAGACCTGCTGATTTTGAATTTTAATTGTAAATAGATTCAACAGCTGCGAGTTAATGATACAACTGTTATGGGTGGACACTAGCAGGTTTTTTTGGCATTTCCACTCAGATACCCTGCATAGCGTTAGACCAAATGATCTTGATGATACAGTACCATGAAAACGAAAATGGTAACATAGTCCTGATGAGAGTAGAGTGAAAAATTGTACATATCCGGAATTTTCTTCCTTCAGCTCTCGTGTTTCAATTTTCCTATTGTTGGCCAGCTGGAAGCATGTGATACCGAGGAGAAGATCTATAGATCTAGTGTTCCTATATATTCAAATTAAGTAGTCCAACCAAGTATCACTCTGTGATTTCAAGACCCCATTATTGATAGAGATCCTTTAACACAAGACTTTCAAAAATAAATCCGACATGCCGCGAAAATAATCTATGAAAAGATCTATAATTATTTTCTTTCGGGCTCCTGTTGTGAAATCTATTTTATCCAAAGCGATCGTTCCCCATGGTGCTTATATTATCACCATGGAAACCGAATGACGTTCATAAGATTGGGACTCGCTGACGAGCGAAGGAATCGATTTGCATGGAATATAAGATTACTGCGGAATTTTATACTGATTTAAGCTTCGAACGCAGCGGTTTATTTTTCGCACAGTTGGAATAAAATACCTTTGGGAGATTACTAAATTGTTACTTAAAGAGCACCTGTGAAATCAGACTGGACCTGTACTTTATTCGTGCCCTGCTTTGCCCAACAGACATACGGAATGAATGTACTGATATATCTTGGTTCATGTTGGGCGGGCACCCGAAAATAGAACTCGTTTATTTATTTTGACAGCATATTAAATATCATTTGGAGTTCAAAACAAAAGAGACATCCGCAATGACGCGATTTCCTAATTCTGTACACTGTGTACAGAAATCAGAAGTTTTTTGTAATACAGACCCCAAATGCTTTGCTCATCTTCATTCGTCCGCGACTCGAGGTCTGGAGTGAGACTTCAGTCTTAAGTGTCTCTTGTGTACTCAAGTGCTGTATATTAGAAGTCTTCATTGTCGTGTTCACATGCGTGATTATTCCGACTAGTACTCGTAATTTTTCTTCTTTTTATATTCTTCGACTTCGACACTTCGTTAGTTATTCAAATTTTCTCTTTTTTTTCTTCACTTCATTAAACGTTTTCACCACGCACTTCCGAGTAAAATCCTCCAATTTTAGGTAGTTCTTGACGGTCTAGTCTAATATCAGTCTCAAACGATATCAGGTCGTGAGGATTTCACTAGGAATATTCAATGAGCTTACAGCGGATGAACCTAATACGAAATATTTTAACCATTTAGTAGCTCATAGTCTCACGCCGAAAGGAAATGAGAGGGGGAGCGTGTGGGCAACAACTGATGAACCCGCGAAGGATTTAATGACTTTAATATTATTCACGGGACAAAACAGTTCTTTTGGCTTTCATTTCATTATTTAAAATTGGGTTAAGCCTTTAGGTAAAAATCACTGAGCTGGCTTATACATGCATTGGCGGTATTTAAAATGCATTTCCATATATTGCAAAATCTGTCGCATAATATATATGCCGCCAAAGTGTCCGCACACTTCCAATGCGCTACTTTACAAGCAGCTGCGCTTTTATTTATTTATTAATTTTTTTATTTGACAATTGACATGCGGACATCGTGCGATTATTCTCACAGACACGGTATTTTGTAGACACCTGAAGGTTTTTTTGCCGAAATCTGTTCTATGTTTAATATACTGACTCCCTTGCGCAAAATGCCGGCGGGCCCCGAGGCAATACCTTCCTCGGCATGGCGCAATTTTGCTCCCTATGACAGATAGAATTCATGATTATCCTAAATGGAAGGTCGTGTTCTCGAATGAGATCGAGTCAATGCTGTACAGAGAAGTTACGACTGTTCCCAACCTAGAAACGAGCCCTATAGGTCTTTGACTAATGTTCCAGAGTTTCCAGTGTACCCGCTATACCCAGGGTGTTCTCGCCTTCAATTCAGTTTAGCAAGTTTAATATTTTTATTGCATTACTATTTGTGTGGTTGAACAGGACAGAAAGTTCCAGTGTCTATATACCATAGCTCAGAAGTAGAGTTTCGGAAATTGCAAAGAACTATCGCAGTGAAGGGAAGTGTGAACAACGTACGTTGGGATATTGGCTAGAAGAGAAGTGGTTTAAAACGATGTGTCTAGAGTCTGGACTTTAGATCCAGTCTGACAGAATTATAATATACATAATCACAGCAATCACAGCATCATTTTATGCTTTGTGCCACGAGGCGTCTTATGACGATGGGGTAGGGGCAAGGATCGATCGGATTTCACTGGATTTGCAATTAATGATCCTTGGACATGCACTCTAGGTCTAACCAGTAACCACTGAGCTATACTGAGGCTCGAATGGAGAGCTAAGGTTGTACATTTATAGTCATATGTGCTTCCTAAGCGGCAGCATTTGCATATATGAGATGTATAGTTGAACTAATATTACGAGTGCGGAGTGCATGTCTGCATGGTACTTGTATAGAGTGCTACGTTTGCGAGCTTCCCATATTGAAACAGACGTTTCGTTCTTCATAACCCCATTAAATAAGAAGCTTATACCGTTCACACGACACCGCGAGATAACTCAAGGCCTGGGTTATAGTATTTGCTTGAGATTAGCAATCTAAGGCCACGTCCACACGTATGCGTTTTCCTAGCGTTTTCATATTGTTTCAGGTAGTGGGACCATTGTTTTCTGCTCCCCTGAGGACCGAGAACAATATAAAAACGCTATGAAAACGCTATGAAAACGCATACGCGTGGACGTGATCCGGATCATAACCAAACAAACTTAAAATATGACCACATGCATGTGACCAGATAATGACCACATGCATCATGCATGCAATGACGTATATGTGTCGGCATTGTGTGCCGTCACATGGTACACGCTGTGTTGTTGCGTGCATGGCAAACATCACGTCCACGTCAATTGTCTAGTTACTAAAAGAAACTTGCACGTATTTTGGTTCTATTTGTTATAAACAAAACGTCAAACCGTGAATTGAAAACGTGTTCCAGTTTGACTTAAGCAAAACCAAAAGGTCATGAACTGCTGAGATTTTTACCAACAAACTAGCCTGTATTGCAGTCTTCACATGCTGCATGCAAGCCTGATCAGGGTGCTTTAAAGAGAGCCCTGGCATGATGTAGAAATTTCCGATGGGGATCTGTCGAAACGTCAGTATTGCGTTGCCTAACTGAGATATATTGCTTTATGAAAGTCAGGATTCGAGCTAGGACTCGATCTATAGGCCTGACTCGAGTAGATAACCAGTTACTTCAAATTGATTGACAATTATATCACCAACTATAAGGCTAAGCCAAACCTATCCCGCTCCTCACCCAAGAGCCGGCTCGCAGCCAACCCCTAACACCAACACTAACGTAAAATGAGTCATTTTCAAGGCCAAGGGCAAGGCTTCAGTTCACCACCATTTCACTTTGGTTTTCCTATATCTAAACACTGTCTATACAGCACTCTAGTTTTTTGCTAAATTTTGCTTCAGTGGTTTGGTGTGGTGTGGTGTATAGTGGTGTGTTCTGCAGTGTAAAGCCCGAATCAAACGAGAACGCAAGTCATCGCAAGTTGGCAGTACCGCTATCTCAGGCAGGCGCTCTGAATACTTTCCCGAAAATATCATGTACCGTGACAAAGTTAAAACTTGTTTAAAACACTCATGAAATTTTTATTTTGTTAATTTGGGTATTCAAACGACCGCCACAGAAATTCGTGACAGCAACTTGCGATGACTTGCGTTCTCGTTTGATTAGGGCTTAAGTGGTTCACTATTCGATGATGTAGAAGGAATGCATGCCAATGTCATGTGACAGATCATAAGTTTCATTCAAGTCAGGATGTAAATCTATATAGCCCCTTCATCTTCATTATTATTATTATTATTATTATTATTATTCTTTATTTAAGGAGGATAAGTTTTTCAGCAGAGCTGGTGGGGTCCTCCATTTACAGCTAAGACCTATTGGTGTTGATTTTACGGAGGGAGGAAAACCGGAGAACCCGGCGAAAAACCCTCGAAGCACAGGAGAGACCAACTAAACTCTACTCACACGAGTCCCCACCCCGAGAACGGGGCTATTCCCAGACGGTCACCCATCCAAGTACTAACCGTCTAACCGGGCTTAACTATTGGTGAGAGGCAGCACCCTAATAGCACACGCCACCCGTTTTCCCCTTCATCTTGGTGTTCAGCATCTTGAGTAGGCCTCAGATTCCAGCCGTTGGGTCTCGGTGCGCCCAAACGGCTAGAATCTGAGCCTACATCTTGGGTTACTATTGCAATATTTCCCACAAGGTCGCGCGCGTTCGATTTCAGCGTCTGCATGCATGGGACTGGGGAGTATAAGATTTTTCTGGCAACAAATTCCTGTTTTGTTAGAAACTGTTTCGCATATAAATATCTTCTATTCTTTTCTGTATTATAATTCCTATTTAAGTCATGCTAATGCATGCTTGTCTATATATATATATATATATATCTTCCACTGATCTTTGATATAAATATTAACTTTAGGGAGTGCTTGCATGCACGGGTTTTCTAAAAGCAGAGATTAAAATAAATAGTATTACCTTTGGAAAGTAAAATTTTGATATAAATTTATACTGATGGTAGTGCCATCCGTTTTGAAAGTGCCCTGAAGATCTTGTCTTGTGTTAGATCGAAGATAACAGCAAACTAATTATTAAAGATATATAAACCATGCATATTACTTGGCAAATTACCCCACATTTGCCGATATCTTTCTATCTCTAAATTTTATACCCCAAAAAATGCAAAAATTAATGAAAAGGTACACAGGCTAATGCAAAAGCAGATGTCTGAGTTTTGCGGAAATAAAAAAATTATTGATTAAATCTTGGCACATCGTAGGACGCAGACATTCTGGCTCAAATAGCTTTTGATTAAGGCTTGGTCCATTTGCGTTCAAACATGCACAGTAAATTTTACGGAGTAGATTCAACTCCAATTGGTGTCATTCTGTTACCGTTTGTACTCCAAACGATGACAGAATGACACTAAATGGAGTTGAATCTACTCTGTAGAATTTACTGTGAAAAGATATTAAATTTTGTGGTCGCGTTTTCAAAATATATAAGGACAATCACATAGTTTAATCCAAATATACATAGCTGTATTCTCGGCTTTTGTTGGCCTTCGCAAGTTTCTTTAGCAGGGAATTGGTGGTCTTTACCTCTCATTATGCATGCAATGATTCACTAATTTTCAAACTCACTTCTCGTCTTGGTGGGGAACTTCCAGCTGCTCATGCACTTTCACCTGCCAAAGCTGCACTCGGTTTAGGAGTGAATAATTTTTCAAGTTTTATCTGATAAAAACACAGTTACTATAATCACGTCGGTACCAAGTAAGAGTTTAAATAATATGCCACGTTACATGCAAGTGGATCTTCTGTGCATGCATGGTGTATCTACTGTTAAAAATGTGTTCAACAAGGGGCTGCCCTGTAACGTAATAAATTTTTTTTGACGATTTATGTATATACTGATATAACAGATTTAAAGAGATAGGATTTAACACTTTGTCTGAGGCCTGGACCTCTCCCTGTGCTGAATAAAATTAGTTAGCCAGAATAGAAGACTCGTCTTCAGGCTTCAACCAACAAGGGGTTGCCCTGTAACGTAATAAAAAAAATGTTGAAGATTTGTGTATATAAATATAACAAATTTAAAGCTATAGTGAAAGAAGTAGCAGACAGTGGTACGAGAAAGAAAGACTGCATGATACGTGATACGTATGGCCAGAGTTGGAAAAAGTATTCAACCTTCCTCCGGATGGGTTTTTAAGTTTAGATAACCTTCCTCAAAATATATAGCGAGAATTTTGTGTTTTGCAACGTTCATAAATACTGCGTGACTTTTGCAGTACCTTGGTTTTCTAGGTTTTCCTAGGTAAGCTTTGGCATACTACAATAGCTACTAATAACTGACCGCTGCTGACTGATAGCCTGCCAACTACCCTCGACTGCTGCGAAGATACAGACGTCACAGCAGACATCAGCGTACATGTCTCACACATGTAACTGCTGCCACTGCCAGTGCTGCATAATTGTTGGTTAACCAATGTTTTGCTGCAAATCGCATTTCTTCTCGACACCTTGCTTGATCAATTGTAACTTTCTCAGATTACCGAATGTGTTGTTTCACGTGTTTTCACTTTAAACCTTCCTCACTAAAGTGAACCTTCCTCCGGGTGGTACCCGCGCATACCCGCAGCTTTTTTCCAACTCTGCGCAGCACTCTACTTTTCAAAGTACACCAGAAATGAGAATACTGCGAAGAATCGCATCTTCATTTCGAAGACCTCCTTCCATCATCTAAGATTCTATCTGTTCAGTCTCAGTTTCCTCAGCCTTTCTTTATTGTACTTCTCACTGCTTCTCACTCAGGCTATTCCTCTACTTTCTTATTACATAGGAGGTATCATCGGTTTCAAATTATGAAGCTTAACCATCTAATAAAACCATCCCACAAGCGGGATGTTAAACTTGAACACATAAAGGTAAAAATCCTATAGGGGTGTTGTGGTCGGGGTATGAGAGGTGGGACATTTTTCCGGAGGGTTGTGATTAGGTTTAGGGTTTCCGGGGGGTGGTATGGGGTGAGGTTTCGTTTAAAAAGGTTGTCCAATCAGATGGTGGTTTTAATAGTTGGTTAAGCTTCATAATTTGAAGGAAATGATAGCTCTACATATCCATACTTCCTCTCTACTCCCAGACTACTTTTGATCTCATTATTTTTCATCATTATTTTTCATTCTATCTTTCAAAGTCACACCTGTGATAAATGGAGATAGAGATAGGAGTAACCGACCTTGCAAACTAGATGATGGTGCGTGGTGATGGTGGTGATGATGATTGTGATGAGAATGATGGTGTTGATGATGATGGTGATAATGGTGGTGGTGGTGATGGTGACGATGGTGATATTAATGATGATGGTGGTGACAACGATTGTATTGTTTCACCACCCCAACGGGGCCACCGATCACGTGAGTGAAAACGATCCATTGGAATAAATGGCGCAATTTCTTGATCACTTTTGATGGGATAATGCGTGCTTCCTCTGGCTTTCGTGTTTTGCGGTTGATCGTCCCGCCCTCGTTATAATTCTAGCTATAAATATACACTGCTTTCTGGAATATATGAGATTTCTTTGGCTGAGTCTTTTGGAAGTACGCCAACATATATTTAGCCCCCGCTGTGAAAGTAGAGTTTTATAGCACTTGAAAAGCTAATAAAAAGTCCGCAGGAAATTAAAGATTGACTCATGTGATCGTTGTGCTTTACCATGACTACAAAAACCTCCATGATGAATTGTTCCCTTTCAAAGCACCATAAAGTCAAAAGGTGGTGCCGAGGTTTTTAGTGACAAACTACTGACGTTTCGGGTGGAGTTCTTTATCAGAGTAAAATTGCCCCGGTCAGTATTAATTCGTTCCTACAAAATCTCGTCATTTTACCATCTTTTCACTTTGCTCTATCAAAAACACTGTCTATACACAGCACTCTACTTTTGTTGCACAGTGTTAAAATACAGTCAACTATATATGGGCTGGGTCAGCTAGACTTACAGTTTAGTGAGTTTACTCTGATCTAGGGCTTAGGCTGGAAACGTTAGTGGCATCATGGCATGATCTAACATTTTATGGCAATAAACCAACTTTAAAAATAGATTTTTAAACCGCACTTAATTCTAGAACCCAACCTATGCTATCTGTACCCTTTTGGTTTAAATCTGCCCTTACAATGGCGCTTTATTAGAGTATCCATGTTGCGTTGGATTTGGATGTACTCTGCCTCTGGTGTGTCTGTATGTGTGTGTGTGTTATTCATATAGTTTGTATACTGTTCACAACAATCTATCAAATCTTTCTTTATAAAAAGAAACACTCGTGAATACTTGATTCATTGCCAGTATATATCATACAATTGCGGAAACTAATATGATCTAATATTTCTTCTACACATGAACATATATCTCCTAGATAATCACGCAATTGGAACAATGACAACTTGAAGGGGCTTCTTCTTGGCCTTGTTATATCTACACCCTCCTGGTAACGCCCAGCTATATGTAATAAATTCATTTGAAGCAGCCTAACACTATTACTATTAGCAGTTTGTATGAAATGCATGATACACTACATTTCCATTCACTGATTAAACATTTATTTCTTTTGGATTTTCGTCATAAATTATATTAACCCCTTTACCGGGGTGAATTTCAAGGAGGTCTCCACTCTACCAGTAAAATTGTCTGCCGTTAAGCCCCGCACAGACGACCAAGTTTTCCTTGACAAGTTTTTCCTTGACAAGTTTTTCCTTGACAAGTTTTATTTGTTCGTGTGTACGACACAAATTGACATGTTTTTCCTTGACAAGGAGCCTTGTTGAAAAGCTGGTCACGCCAGCTTTTGAACAAGGGAATTTGTTCGTGTGTATAGTCGTCAAGGAAAACTTGACAAGATCATCATCTCCGAATCTTATTACGCGATCATTGCCGTCAAGGAAAACTTGTCCAACCGTACACACGAGCAATTATAACTTGTCAAGGAAAATTGTTGGGAAAAACGTGTTCATCGTACACATGCACGAGCAAGGAAAGCTACCAAGGAACGTGTCAAGAAAAACTTGGTCGTCTGTGCGGGGCGTTAGTTTTTAGTGAGTTTTGAAATGCCAGTAAAGGACTTAATGATACTTCAATTGTCAATCTAAGTCGCAGACATTATTCTGCATGCTCTGCTGATATTGATTTGCGGTTTTTAAACCTAACGACCATGTATTGTAAATGTAGGACAATGTTACGCATGCAATATTGGCTGCAACACACCCGTACTTTTACCATATATATTTATATTAATATTAATGACACTATATACGATGCAACACAGTGAAAAGCTTAAGGCAATTTTATTCTGCAGTTATTCTAGAACTAGTTATGCTTTTATATACTAAATATTGAAAGTCAATTATCCTCTCTCGAGATACTAAATATAGTACAGCAATTTAGACATGCATCGGTAAATTAGCCTTCATGTGGCGGCACTTTCTTGACGACAGTCAGTCAGACGAGCTTTTGCCGACAAACATGCATATCTTTGATGAAGCTGTGCTTATTTCTAAACTGCACTTTTAGCCATGTTGTAGTTTGCATGCTTATCTTTTCAACACCATGTACGTATATAGTCCATATCCACTATATCATAAATAGCTATATTACAGGGCACCCTCTAATTTGTGGTTATGTAAATTTTTGTTAAAGATTTCTTGTGGCAAAATTAAGTACCGGTAATCTATTTCCTAAAATGGTCTGATGGAGATCGTTAAGCAAGACTATTCTGATATACGTTTATTTTATTTGTATTTTATTAGCTTCGCCATAGACTTGACTAAATACGAACGAACTAAAAACGAAGACCATTCAAACAAAAACACAAATTTAAACCTATGGCAGGGTCACCGCAACAGCGTGAAGGCCCAAAAATATAAAAGTTAAAGTCAAAAAATTATAATAAAACTTACACAATATACAAGATACAATATAGAAATAAATATTAAAAACAGCAAATAATGCTGCGGGTAAGACTGCGAGAATTGTTACAATTTGGACATGTTGTTTTGGTTTTTGAAAGAACTTGGATCGTCAGGGTTATAAGTATTCACAAGAGCAGTAAAGTAGACAAGTACTATACATACCTAAAAACGCACGCTCTGTAGTGTTACAGCATCCAACAGCACTGATATCAGGTCTGTTCCATTATGATTTCATCAGGTCTGAACAGGATAATGTAGCGACCCCTGTTACAGCTATGATGACCACAGTCTGTATCAACACTGATGTTAGGCGTGATACAGCGCTGATGCCATCAGACTGTAACAGCCATGATAGATCGCCATCATAGCTGTTACAGCCTGTTCTTACAGACGGCTACAGATCTGTTGTCAACATACCTGTATCATTCTTTTATATCAGACTGATACAGCACCGACAGACCAACAGTCTGTTGCAGTCTGAAGATGTCAGTTCTGAACAGTCTGTGGACGTCTACAGCCTGTAACAGCTATGATATCATACCTGTATCAGGCCTGTAGCTGCAACAGGCTGTAACAGACCTGTAGCTGAGCATCAGGGATCTAAATGTGGCCAATTCTAGTGTATTAAAAGTGTATGTTCTAGGGATGAAATGCTTTGTCTGTGGGTCCATGTACATTTACAATCAGAGAAATTGGTATCACTGTAAAGAATTTTGTGAATTTGGTATATATCAATTAAGTGATTAGAATGATTTCAGCAATGGAATAATCAAATTCACCACGCATGCGCAAACTCCCTCATTGGGCATGACATCATCACTAATTATATATTAACTGGAAAATTAAAAATATTAGCTCGATAGTAATTCATTCTTGTTCCCAACCTGGAAAACATGTTTAATTAATAAAGAAGATTCAGAAATGATCATTTTGTCCGAATCAGTTGTATGTTTTTCCCGAAAAACAGTAAAAGCTCTTATTCGTGTGTAGACTTTCTCAAAGTGAGAAGTCGTACGTATACTGTATACAATAATAATAATAGTGGACGTTCGTCAAGCTCAATTACTCAGAAAAGATTTCTGACCCCCAAACAGGGATCGAACCTGCAACCTTCTAAAACAGTAACTTTCCAGTCTTCTTATTTTATTAGATCTTCAAAGGTCTGGAATACTCTAGATACTGATCTACGAAATAGGCATATCTCTTTGACTACCTTTAAAGCTAAGTTAAAGAAATATTATTACGATGCCTTGTTGAGGGTTTATGATACCGGGAACCCCAGAACTTGGAAATCCGTGTGCGTTAAATGCAAACGGGCCAGACCCCTTGCAAAAAGTGTGAGTTGTTGCTTTTAAAATTAGTTTTTATTGTTAGATTGTATTAGGATTTTACCTTTTTTATATTCATTTTATCTGTCTACTATATCTTGTATTAAGGGACCGCAGTAACTGGGGAAACCTGTTGCGATTGCCCTAGCGCTTGTTTTGTCTTTTAACATTGTAAAGTGACGCTCTAACGATTGAGCCACTGAAGATGGAGAGCTAAGGTTGTAAATTCATAGTCATATGTGCTCAAAACGCTATCACTCAGGAAAATCTTCCGTAGGATAGGAACGGACATGAAAGTTTCCTTTGTGTTAAAGTCATTAGTTCCGACCGACAGCTCACAAGACAAAGAAAACTTTCCTGTCCGTTCCTGTCCTGAGGTAAATTTTCCTGAGTGGAAACTAGCCCTTTAGCTTTCCATCTGAGTCTCAGTGTCTCAATGGTTAGAGTGTCTATCCGGTCATTAGAAGGTTCGACCCCTGTCTGGGGCTCAGAAATCTTTTCTGAGTAATTGAGCTTGACGAATGTGTATCAAACGTCCTGTTAAATGTATTTATCTTAATGTCGCATTGCCTTGTTGTAGAGGCGTGTTCGTTGAGGGTAGCACCGCGCAACTGTCCTTTCTTTATATCCGCAATCCAATTCAATCCAATTGTTTCTTATCTTCTTATCGTAAATCGAAATCAACATGGCGTCATCTCTTTGCTGGGTGGAGTTGTATCACGTCCGGTTAATTCATTGATTTCTATTTAATCTCTCTACATCATATGAACATCACATGAACATCATTTGTTATCACAAAACTATCGCGTGATTTTGATTTTTGACGTCATTCATAGTGGGAGGAGTAGATTAATTAATGCCGCCAATGATTCTTGGTTTGCGGCCATGTTGGAGGAACTTTAAGAAAATTAGCAGCTACTGTATTTCGGAGTATGTTTTCCTCCAACATGGCCACCGTATCTTTGTCTTCTGAATCTCGAGGGATTGATTGCAAACCACCAATTGCTATAACTACCGACAGAATCTTAGTTAGAAATACTATGAATGACGTTATAGCTATTGGAATATAACAGATGATTGATGCCAATTTATCCCAGGGGGCAACTCTAAGGGCGCTTTCCAATTGACAAGGTTAGACCGGTCAATCCGGCCAGAATGGACTTGCTTTTGATTAGGACCAAATTTTCTAGTCAGACCATATCCCAGCCCTCAAACGAATCGTGTTCCATTTAACCGGACTGACCGGTCTAACCGTGTAAATGGAAAGCCCCCTAGGATGTTACGCTCGCCAGGGGGTATATAAATCATTCTCTTGGTCTGTAACAGGGTCTGTGTTTTTTTACGACGCCAGTTATAATTTAATCTGGTACAGGGTGTTTTTTAACTTCTATTTTCTGAATACCATTTTTCTGTCCTTTGTGTGAAACTTGGATCAGGGGTACAACATAATCTAATTTCTTCGTCAGAACAAAGTTACCAAACAAACCATTTTTTTAGTAAATACAAAGTCACCAAACAATCCAGTTTATTGAATTACAGTAAAAGTAGCGTGCATGCTGCGCAGGTAGTGTTGAAATAACAATCGAAATATAGTAAGGTTAGATATGCTGCCGAAACAAAGAACGTAGGAGTCTAACGTTTCGAGCGAAGGCCCTTCGTCAGAGAGAAAGGTTAGACTCCTACGTTCTCTGTTTCGACAGTATATCTAACCTAAACTATATTTCAATCCAGTTTATTAGTCCGAAACAGGGTCAAACGTTCATCAGTACATCCATATTCTGACTTCCTCCCTAGATAATGTTTCTCAACAACAGAGTCCAATCCACTCACCTTTTCACCAACTTAACACTAATAAAATGATTTTGGCAAGAGGGCAAGTTGCATGGGGCCCCATGGAAAATTGAGCTTGGTGCCCTAGAACAGGCTGTCCATTAATAAGCCCGAATCAAACGAGAACGCAAGTCATCGCAAGTTGGCAGTCACAAATTTCTGTGGCGGTCGTTCGAACACCCAAATTAACAAAATAAAGGTTTCATGAGTGTTGTAAACGAGTTTTAACTCTGTCACGGTACATAATATTTTCGGGAAACTATTCAGAGCGGCTGGCTGAGATAGCGTGACTGCCAACTTGCGATGACTTGCGTTCTCGTTTGATTGGGGCTTTATAAGGCACAATGGCCAGTCCAAGCCTATTTCTTGGCGGGAAATATCTTGGCGGGAAAAGTTTTGGATTGGAGCATGCGTAGTTACGTTCTGTCAAGAATCAAGATGGCGGCGTACTGTTGTTTATAGTTTTTATTGAATCATTTTCTGTCTCCAGTTTTTGATTATGACTTCAGCAGATGTGGCCAGACTCGTGCTTGGTAAGTGACATTATTAACGTGTTACAGAAATGATTTATGTGTCGTAATATACTGCAATTGAATAGAAATGCATGACTATGTTGGGGGTTGTGATACAAATTACAAACCACACATTGTGACTGTTGCCTGTTTAATAGTATTAAAATTCAGAGTATAATGCGTCAAATAAGGCTTTCTGTAGGAAGGTGAAGGTTTGTTATTGTATAATTTAGTTATCAAAGCTATCTATGTTCATATTTAATGTCCTTATTTCTTCAAAAAAGCGTTGAAATATTTGTTTAATAACACTGAAACACAATTTGTCTTTGTTGCAGGTTACCTGTCAGACAAAGGTTTACAACAGACTAAATCTGTATTTTTCAGTGAATGTCTTGATCTGAGAAATGATGACCTTAGCGGCAGCAGTGATTTGGTATGGAGACAATGGATACTAAGTTATCTCATGGATACTAAGTTATCTCAGCAGGGGGGGGGGGAGGGGATATGCTTGGGATAACTCTGGGTGAAGCATTCATGTTGAAGCTAGAGATATTTTGAGAGGCAGTAATAACTCAGTACAGTAGTTGTGTTTTAAGATAAACTGTTAAGAAGTTATCACATGTATTTGGCAATGCCAATGAAATGCCAACCTGTTCACCTCACAGGATGGCAATTTTTTGCAGACTTATATAGGTTAATCTTTCTTGAGAAAGAATAGTGGTGGCAGTGACATAACAGAGCTGCTAGGAGCCCTTAGGAAATTTGTGTTTGGGGGTCCCCTTAACCCCATTAGTTTGGTTGCTAGTTAAACCAATAAATTCATCAGGAGTCCCTTCAGGTTGGGGTCACTTCAGGTTGGGGTCCCTTCAGGTTGGGGTCCCTTCAGGTTGAGGTCACTTCAGGTTGGGGTCCCTTCAGGTTGGGGTCCCTTTAGGTTGGGGGTCCTTCAGGTTGAGGTCACTTCAGGTTGGGGTCCCTTCAGGTTGGGGTCCCTTCAGGTTGGGGTCACTTCAGGTTGGGGGTCCTTCAGGTTGGGGTCCCTTCAGGTTGGGGTCCCTTCAGGTTGGGGTCCCTTCAGGTTGGGGTCCCTTCAGGTTGGGGTCCCTTCAGGTTGGGGTCCCTTCAGGTTGGGGTCCCTTCAGGTTGGGGTCCCTTCAGGTTGGGGTCCCTTCAGGTTGGGGTCCCTTCAGGTTGGGGTCCCTTCAGGTTGGGGTCCCTTCAGGTTGGGGTCCCTTCAGGTTGGGGGTCCCTTCAGGTTGGGGTCCCTTCAGGTTGGGGTCCCTTCAGGTTGGGGTCCCTTCAGGTTGGGGTACCTTCAGGTTGGGGTCCCTTCAGGTTGGGGGCCCTTCAGGTTGGGGGCCCTTCAGGTTGGGGCCCTTCAGGTTGGGGGCCCTTCAGGTTGGGGGTCCTTCAGCTTGGGGGCCCTTCAGGTTGGGGGCCCTTCAGGTTGGGAGTCCTTAGGAGCTGCTCTAACCTGACTATAGTCTGTTACGCCACTGGTTGGTGGTGACTGATGTTATAAATGGTTAGAACCTTAAAAAGGTTTTACATAGTCTTTTAGAAAAATGTTAGTGTTGATACAGTGGTACTGACTGACATTCCAATGTCTGTTACTTACTAACATTAACAGATTTTTTCAAGACTTTTTTTATGGTTTTTAGACGAATGGGCAAAAACTTTCATTGATTATTGAAGAGTATTTTGTACTCAAGGGACATGGTAAGATTGCAGGATAAAATTACTGCAGTTGCTGTATGTTTTCATGGGCTTTTATTGTTGTTTAATATTATAGTATATACAGTTTTATTATAGCTGTAGCTCATGAAAAAAGTAGAAGATTGGTGGAACTTGTTTACATACATATGTACAGTAAACTTGTCATCATATAAAATATTACAATAAAACAGAAATCATTTTAAAATGCAGACATACATGTAGACCTGTATTTTGGATTCTGAATTGAAATGACCTAACTATAGTACATGTAAATCAAAATATAGTAAGGTTTGAGTACTGCTGAAATTATTGAATGTAGATTTCTAATGTTTTGAGTGAAGGCCCTTCATCAGAGAGAAATTTTTATTTTACAGTACTTACATGTACCATGTTCACATATTTTCCCCCCCAATCCTCCCTGGGGATTGTGAAAAAAGGCTGCGCAGGCTACAAACAGTACATGCAGCTGTCATTAACCTTCTTTTAATGACATTGGATCTTTAAAAGTAGAGATGTATCCTACCTTCGATAAGAGAATTGGGTGTAGATGTTCTTTGAGCTACATTACTCAGAACAGTTAGCAGGACTCAAACATACAATCTTCTCATGAGAATCAGAAGGTTGTACTGAGTTTGAACTTTGAATCTTATCTAAGAACTTGGAAATTTTTCTGAGTAAAATGGCTCGAAGAACCTTTACACCTAATTGGATGTTTTCCTACTTTGTATATACAGTACTGTATTCAGTATAATCCATTGCTGTCTGTCTGTTCTCCCTTTGATGAGTAAAATCATTTGGAATTAGACAGCACTTTGGACAGAGTAAAATAATAAAGGGTCTGTGTTGCTGCCCAGTTAAGTATTAAAGAAATAAAAGTAGCGTGCTGCGTAGGTTAAGTGTAGAAACAACAATCGAAATATAGTAAGGTTAGATATACTGCCGAAACAGAGAACGTAGGAGTCTAACATTTTGAGCGAAGACCCTTCGTCAGAGAGAAACGTGGGCCTTCGCTCGAAATGTTAGACTCCTACATTCTTTGTTTCGGCAGTATATCTAACCTTACTATATTTCGATAAGTATTAAAGATGAGGTTCAAGGAGCTGTCTTAACATACAAGTCTTGTGACATCTCTAAGTGCTGTTTCTTAAAAGCTGCATTTGTTAGCATTTTTGAGGTAAAGAGAACATGAGCTATTGAAGAGGCTTTTAATGACCACCACGAAGAACTAGTTGAAAGAATATACACATAAAGTGAAACTGTTGAGTTAGCACAGCACATCAGAGATCCTTATGCTTAATATTAAAAAGTTTAATAATTATCTTTCTGACAGTGATGCTACAGTATAAGAAAGATCTTGTCACATTAAAAATCTGATTGCAAATAAAATAGTGAAATTGTTTCGGATTCCACGTGAATTATTTTAGCATTGAATGGCTAGAATAGGATTGTAGATTCTCAATGAACAAATTTTATAACACAGAGAAGCCATACCTACTTAACATAGCTGGTGGGTAATTTATGCACAATTGATGGTAAAATATATTGTGTGTGTGTTTTTTGTCATATCCTGTAAAGCTCTCGAACTAAGCCCAAAGTAGACTATTTTTAAAAGATCTTTCATGCTGTAGCCTGGAAAAGATTTCATGCCAAAAAAGATGCATCATTTAAGGGGGTAAAACTTTAATGACGACCACTAAAAGTCTCTTTCTGTTCTTGTTTGTGCCTCAGTGTTTTTAAATGAATATTATTAATATTGGGAGCAGGAAGTTGTGAAAATTCAAAAGAAACCTTGGAGATTGAAGTGACATTACTTGAATGCTTGCCATGTATGAGAATAAACTTTAGAAGATAAATGAAAAACTGGAGTGTTAAAAATGAGAGAAAGCCACTGTAAGTTATACCTTATGACTCATGCTGAAATGAAAGTCAAGGTTAAGGTTAATATGGAAATATTGGTTGTGTGTTTTACTGGCATCATATGCTAATTTAAGTTGAAGTGCCAGGTCCTTAACCCTTTGAGACCTGGACCTCTCCCTGTGTTGAATAAAATCATCTGGTGTTTAAGCCAGATGAAATACTAAAGACTCGTTGTCATGACAGTGTCTACTTCAGGAAATAGTGTTTGTGGGAAAATTCATTTAGCAAATATAATAAATAAATTATATACATTTCTATTGAAAAATATATACAGTATACTTCAAATAAGCTTTCCCAGACCAGGATTTGTTTAGAGTGTTTTTCAAGTAGTGATGATTATTTATATTGGCCAATATATTGAATAAGTGTATTATTATATTGATTGATAATGTCCTTTTTAGACTGTTTTGGCAACAAATCAGGGTTGTTCTGCATCATTAGCTGTATCACTACTGTATTAGTTTGATATTCTGACATGTTTTAATATTGTGTACACCTGTGTATATAGTGAATAGAAATGTAAATAGCCTGATGATGTTATAGAACTAGAGTTATGTTTCTAACAACTTGTACAAATGAAAGATCCAAAGAAAGATAGAAACAACAGTGAAATTTAAAACAATTTAGTATGCTGTAACACAGCAAGCTTGAATAAAACACTATCAGTTAAAATAAATGGAGATTTAACTGTATTGGGGAGTATTTCCACTGTTACTATTGGTGTCCAGGAGCCAGTAGACAATTTCAGAAATATACTTATAATGTTGATACCATAAAACTTAAGCTAGATGTGAACATTTGACTTCAAAAATCTGTCAAAACAAGATATTGTATTGCTTGTTGATATTTCAATGCCATTGCAAAGTGATTGTGCCATTACCATAATTGTTCCCTTGTTTTGTTTTGTGAATCATTGTTTTGATGTTTTCAACAGTTTATATTGGGTATATGTTTTATTAGCTTGTTTGTATTTCAAATAATTAACCTATTCCTGCATGCCTACAGTATATCACAGAGTATTATGTAGCTTCTGCTTGACAAATGTAATTATTGCATATTATACTGTAAATTAGCCCATTCCTGCTTGAGCTGGCCAAAATTAAAACGGCTCTTATTGTTTTACTGTGTCTAATGCCAGATTGTTTTACTCAGGTGATTTAACTTGTCAAAGGGAGAACCCTCAGACATCCTAGGCAGCAATGGGTTAAAGTGTTGTGTTGGGTAGAATTACAAATTAAAAATACTAAATTATGTCTAAGGTAGAGGGTGTTTTGCTTCAAGATGTTCCAGCATTACAATGACTACAGTAATAACAATTTCATTTGGTGTTAGCTGGAGTAAGATAAAAGTTTGTCTAGGAGTGAGAGAATCTAGACTACAGTACTCAGATATTAGCTTATATTTGTCAGACTGTCTAAATACTCTTGGCATTGGCCTGAACAACATTATAATAGGTTGTCTAGGCAGGAATTGGTTAATTGATATAATTTCTCAGCTCATTCCTGTTTGGATATGGCATGTCCTTGACCTTTGAAATAATTGGCCACTCCCTGACACAGATTATGATGCACTTGGCCAGTATTAAAGCTATTCATCAATATTTGTACCACTGTAAGTAATTTGGGGAATATGAAGACCATTTTTCTTTAATCTAAGACCAAATTGGATTATAAAATCTTTATCATAAATTGTCAACAGAATTAGTCATTGTGAAAAATGCAGTGGCCAATGATGGTATAAGTTTTAAACAACAATGTCAGATGTACAAAATGAAAACTTAAGTATGTCAGTAGTGGCTGTTGTGAATTTCAGGCCACGCATTGCAGAGAACCCTGACTTGGGGGTTAAGCGGGGTAATTACCCCGGGGCAAATAGGGGCCCGTAACATTTTATAACATTTTAGTCCAAGAAATTTATTAAATTTAGCATCAAAACAGTTAAACTAGAGAAACTCATCTGTTTTTGTCCTTTTAATATGTTTATAAAGGTGGTACGAGTATGACCATTTAAATAAATATTTTAGCTTGACTGACGTTTCTGATGTAAGAATACTTTTAGAATACTCGATATATTGATGGTATTAAAACATTGATTTCTGTGGGGGGCCCCAGCTCCAACGTTTGACCCAGGGCCCATCCCAGCTCTCGATGGCCCTGAGTACTGAACCATTTCCCATTACTTTATATAACATAGATAAAAGATTAAAGCGTGATCCACAAAGTATTCTGCTGTTACTATGGAAACAGTTTGATGTCCTCGTTGGTCAGCTAAAGTATGTTGATATTAATATTTGAAGAATTTAACTGACACCCCTTTTATTTTTTAAGAACATTTGTCCTTTTTTGTAAAGTGCAAACACTCCCTACAAAACACTTTTTGTGTTCCCATTTTCATTCCTTGTTTTTCCCAATATTCACTTGTCTTTCTCTAACTTGATGTAAACATTGAAATTGTTTTTAATTTCTTAACCAGTTAATACCAAACCATTTTGTTCACCTGAGGAAGTCCTCTTGCAGGGTTATTAAAACTATATTTTATTTTTTGAATATTCAGTTATCCTTCAGTAGTGTGTGTATGTGAAGAAGAAGAATTTCAAATGAAGTCGAATCACTGCTGTAGAGAAACGTTTTCTGACTGCCCCAACCGGGAATCGAACCCAAGGTCTCTGGTTTAACGTACCAGCGCTCTACCACTGAGCTATTGGGACCCCTGGCTGAGGCAGTCAGAAATATCCATCTGCCCAAATATCTGACTGCCTCAGCCGGTAGAGAGCTGGTACGTTAAACCAGAGACCTTGGGTTCGATTCCCGGTTGGGGCAGTCAGAAAACTTTTCTCTACAGCAGTGATTCGACTTCATTTGAAATTCTTCTTCTTCATATATTTTATTTCTTTGGTGTTTCCTAAAGACATTCAACAATTCATGCGAAAGAGAAGGCTAAAGCTGGCACAGGAGTTCCTCAGAAAAGTGAGCTTTTATACATGTAAAGTGTAATAACACTGGGTGAAAGATTGAGTGTATGCGATAACATGTTTCCTGCCAGTATCTCACAAACAGAAAAATGTTATACTAAAATACTTTGCCTAGATACTTTTTATGGTTAAGACCTAGGGGGGTATGCTGGAACTTTTTGGGTAGGGGTGTGCCAACATGACCTCAAAATCCTGACCCTATAAAAAGGTGATTTTCTATACCCCTATCCCAGACCTAAACTAAAAAAATCAATACCCTATCCCAGCACTGGTGTCACACCGGCATCCATACTCTATCTCAGACCAAAATAGGCACCCTATTGCAGACCAAAATATGCACCCTATTGCAGACCAAAATAGGCACCCTATTGCAGACCAAAATAGGCACCCTATCTCAGACCAAAATAGGCACCCTATTGCAGACCAAAATAGGCACCTTATTGCAGACCAAAATAGGCACCCTATTGCAGACCAAAATAGGCACCCTATTGCAGACCAAAATAGGCACCCTATTGCAGACCAAAATAGGCACCCTATTGCAGACCAAAATATGCACCTTATTGCAGACCAAAATAGGCACCCTATTGCAGACCAAAATAGACACCCTATTGCAGACCGAAATAGGCACCCTATTGCAGACCGAAATAGACAATTTGTATACCCTATCCCAGACCCAGAGCTTGAAAACCATACCCTATAGCTGTATACCTTATATACGAGAGAATGCCCCACCCCAACCCCCCACCAGGTTAAGACCTATTGGATGTACACAAGTTGTTTTTTATGTGGTATTTCCTTATATGTAAACTTATTTAAAAGTAAGTGTTTTTAAAAATTTTATTCCTTTTTTGTGTTCCTGCTAGTAAGAGTTCGAGAACTGAATAGACAGAACAGAGCTTCTCTTCAAAGAGGAAAATTAAACACGTTTATACCAAATCACGATCTGTTAAAAGTACAACATATAAAATGTGAAACTGTGAAATCCCATCAAGGTTTTACCCCACCACCACAACGTCTTGGAAATGCTATAGGAGTTCAAGCAAAACTTGATTCAAGGTTACCTTTTAACAATGTCTGTAGCACAGCAGAAACTTTTCAACCACCAAGTATTCCAAATGATAATTTTCAACTGGTACCAGTAATTCAATGTGAGGTTGTACAGAGGAATACACTTGCAGAGAATGTCAAAGTGGTCACGAGTTCAAACTCTAGTTCAATGGGTGGTAGTGAGATACCATTGTCTCATTCAATGGGTAGTAAGACGCCATTCCCAAAAGACCAGCTGTTGCTTGCTGACCAGTTTAAGTCACCGAAAAGGAAAAGGTGTGATACCATTACTGTATGTTATTTAGTGCATAATTATGAGGGCTGCACCCCCCAGTTGTCCATGACAGTGGTTCTATTTGGGCAAGAATGGTCTTTCCATTTGCGCAAAAAGGAGTGTAATTGTGGAATTGAGGGAGGGAGGGAGGGAGGGAGGGAGGGAGGGAGGGAGGGAGGACGGGAGGACGGGAGGGAGGACGGACGAAAGAAAGAAAGAAAGAAAGAAAGAAAGAAAGAAAGAAAGAAAGAAAGAAAGAAAGAAAGAAAGAAAGAAAGAAAGAAAGAAAGAAAGAAAGAAAGAAAGAAAGAAAGAAAACAAACAAGTTATGTCAGTGAAAAAAAAACAAACTGCCAGTTGTTTTAAAGCTAAAGGTACTGTACGGTAAAACGTTTTTATTTTGAAAACTATTGGTTTTTAGTGTTCAACCAAAGAGACATCCTGTTGTTGCAGAAGCAGTGTCTAAGTCTCCTTTAGCTCAACATTCGGTGATCATCCCAGTAGTAGAGACCTCGCCAGATGAACAACAGTTAGATTTATCAGTAAGCGAATGTATCTCTTTTAGTGCATTGTACTGTTTCTCCTTTTTAATTTATATATAGTATTAGGTTATTAACACTTTGAAGCCTGACGACGAGTCTTTAGTATTTTATTCTGGCTAACGCCAGACGATTTTATTCAGCACAGGGAGAGGTCAATGTATCGGAGTGTTAAAGAACTTGGAAGCTAATTTTTAGTGAGGTTGTTTGAGAGTGATGTCTTGTTTTGTTTTTGTCTTTTTCTAAAACGTGTAGAGCCTTGTTGAAAAGATTCTTGGCCAACCTGAATTTTCTGAAAAACTTGCAGAGAACATAAACCGTGCTGTTGAGTAAGTAGAGTTAGTGAGTGTAATGCACTAACTTCTGAGGTTCAATACAGACATTTATATTTTACCCTTGGTCTTTTTCATAGAATGGACACACCTATAGATCACAAGGAATCCAAAGAGAAAGATAACAGTACAGGAATGGTAATTTCACAGAAATAATATTAATTAGCGTAATTTAACAGACATATCAATAAATACTTGCAGTATATAAGTATTTATAAAATAGGTTGCGTCTTACGCACGCTGTGATTGGTCAATTACCGTGTTTATATCAGGCTATGTAAACACGGTTGTGATGTCACAGCACATTTTTTAGCCTTATTTCATAAAAGAAATAGAAAATGGATGCCCTGTGTTTATATAACCTGATGCAAACACTCGAGTGAGTTGGGAGAATTCGAAAGTACTTATGTAAACGCTCGCCTACGGCTCGGGTTCACATAAACTTTCGAATTCTCCCAACTCACTCTCGTGTTTGCATCAGGCTATATAAACACGGGCGGCCATTTTCTATTTCTTAAATATAACTTTCACTTTCCATCTTGCTGTAAACAGCTCAATGCATGATAACATATCAACAGCAATTAGAAGGTCACGGGTTCGATTCTCGTTCTAATTGAACAAAGAAATGAAACCACTTTGAGTAAACAACTTGACACCATGCCTGTTCATATCTTTTAGGTTAATTGACATTTCCAGGTATTAGTTTTGTTTGATGCATAAGTAGCTTATATCAGCACTTTGCTGAGCACAGCATGCACTTGACCTAAACAAAGTTAATTTTAAAATCATGACATACTTTTCACTATGCAGAAAAATTATTTTCAAGCCATCCCAAACATGCTTCATCTCGCGTATATTGTTCGGATGAGAAGGACTTTCTTAGAATCTTACACAAATTATAAAAGAAGATCTTAGCCACTCACTACGACTCTTAGGAGGACACGTTCCACGGTTTGTAGAAACCTTTGGAGACAGCTAAACCAGATTCTTCTATTGCCTTGCAAACTTTTAGGGATTATAGTCTGTAATATTCCGTACTGGAGTTTGTTCGTATAGATAAGCGTTAAAGATATATTTAAATATCCATGCTGTTAGACGCGGAAGTAAGCAGTTACATTTCCGCAACTGGTCTCGGTTTGCTCTTTAAATGTATATATTATTACCGACTCGAAATTTTTCTTCACAATTTTTTTTTTCACCTGTATGTACAATATGAGCGGCTAAAGCCTGGTTCTCAATTGTCGTAAGAATCGGGGATTTTTCCTGTCCCTGATCGTCTGGGATTGTTATCAAGTGTAAACATGATTGAAGTATATAAAGACAGTCGCCGACCTGATCGGAAGCATCACAAGATCGCCGACGATCGGGGATTCTTACGACTAGTTACGACATGTGTGAACATGGAAGAACACTGAAACCACTCGTCTGGGATGATCGGGGACAAGAAAAATCCCCAATTCTTACGACAAGTCACGACAAGTGTGAACGTGGCTGTCGTAAGGATCGCCGACAATCGGGGATGGAAATGTCCGATTCTTACGACAAGTACATGAACTAGGCTTAAAGTGCCTATGTCATCCTCAGGGACTTTACATATTTATACTAATTGGAACATTCGGAGAAGATTTGTAATATATCTTCTCAGGCGAAAATTTCATCTTCATGGATTTTTTTGCCGTTAAAGTTGACGGAAGTGACGTCGAAAGAGGAATTTGTCTATATGAAAACCACTTTACAGATTCCTCTTTTGACGTCACTTCCGTCAACTTTAACGGCAAAAAGATCCATGAAGATGAAATTTTCGCCTGAGAAGATATATTACAAATCTTGTCAGAATGTTCCAGTTAGTATAAATATGTAAAGTCCCTGAGGATGACATAGGCACTTTAAGTTGTATAGGATTTGAATTCATGAATGATTAAAAATAGGTCAAACGTATCCTGCATGCACTCGTTGTTCATCACATGATTTCATAGCTCGTAAACAAGTTTATCAGCTGTCTAAATTTATATACATAATATACTGAGATAGACATTTGAAGCAAAACCTTTGTTAAAGTATAAGCCGTGCCAAGCATCATGAACTGTTATTTTAATAAATTGTTGCAAAAACCAACTCTCAACTGTTTTGGAGTTCATTCAAGGAAACTACATACTGTACACAGTGGGAGGTATTTCTCGACGTCTTATCAGTTTGTTATGACTGAAGACAGTGATGATCTTCCGTTAGATGAAAAGGTTTTCACCAATTTTATTTTTTTTGCCACGAATTAGTACAATTATGTACTTCAAGGTTCCTGTTTTTAACGAAAGTTATTTTGGAAGATGTGTTTTTTTCGCTTTTGCTGCCAAGTTATTTTAGAGGATGTAATTCTTCGTTTTTAACCCCCACGTTGTACGTCAATGTCACCATTTTAAAATATTATAGATACATTATAGCTTGTGGTAGTGCACTTCAAAATTACATTATTTGTAAAACAAATGGATACATTTTTTTGCAATGTCTTTTTCTATTTTTCAATGTTCATATTATAAACTTCGCAATATTTCTTCAGACAGGAACCAATGAATCAACTATAAAGGTCCTTACTTGTTCGCAGCGGGACGTACCATAATTTCTTTTGAGCTTGAAAACGGAAACACGGAAATAACTTGTGACCAGTTTGTTATGATGCACTTGTTTTAAAATTTAAAAAAAATACAGTAGCTAATTATGTTAAGGTATTTTGTTTGTCTGGGACCAGTTGTATGCGTAGGCAGTGTAGAAACAACAATCGCAATATAGTAAAGGCCTGATCAAACGCTTTCAACATTTCATGCAACATCGTTCAACATTATTGAATTCAACCGTGATTCAACGTGTTGAAAGCGTTTGACCACCTTGTTGAATGATGTTGAACGTTGTTGAATGGTGTTGAATGATGTTGAACGAAATTTGAACATGTTCAAATTTTCGTTCAACATGCGTTCAACGATGTTGCATGAAATGTTGAAAGCGTTTGGCCAGGCCTTAAGGTTTGATATACTGCCGAAACAGGGAACGTAGGAGTCTGACGTTTCGAGCGAAGGCCCTTCGTCAGAGAGAAACGTGGGCCTTCTACGTTTCCTGTTTTGGCAGTATACCCAACCTTACTATAGATTAGCAATGGACAGCTTGTAAGTCGTAACTTGGGTATTTTCAGTGCCTGTATTCTTTCATTTTTCTCGTGTGTCTGGTGTTATCTTAAGATCTCTTAAAAGCCTAGCAACACGTTTTTTTATATCGGATACCCAAATAAATCACCGGCTTAACGTGTCTATTCAATGTAAGAAGAATTTCATTTCTTTCTCAGAGCTAAACTGGAACGGAAGCGATGTGGCCTATATCCGGTTGTTTTGCTAGAAACGAGACGTGATATCCAGCGGGTGAAATAATCTGTCTGAAATATCTTTCTGTCATTAAGGTTGCGTATATAGGAAGGTTTTCTTTTTGTTGCTAAAAGACATACTATCACAGCAAATGAAAACTGTTTCCGTAAACATGCACCGTTTTATAGATACAAAATACTTTGAGAAAAACTTTTTGTCTGAAGCCGCCAAGAAAAAGTTAAGGCTCATTTTCACGTCATGATTTTTGTAATTATGTAATTTTTTTCTTTTTCTTTTTGGGGGGGAGGCATATTTTCTATAGGGAGCCCTTAGGGAGTTCAATTAGGCAAGTGAGATTATGCGCGAGGTCTGGGGCAGAGACTTGCTATGTATCTTACTCTTCCCAGTTCTCTAGTGCGCTCCTTGTGCATGTCAATGACGTAGTGAATAAAACTATTTTACGGTAAACACTTTATCGTTGTCGAAACATTTAAAAAAATGAAACTTCACAACCGACAAAAATGTCTGCAGTTCAGTTCTTGGCTTTCATCTTTTCTTCTCTTCTTTCATGTTGTCCTCTTTTTCGTTGTTTCATTCGTTTTCTTTTTTCCCTTTTTCCATTATCTTATATTCCTCATCTTTTCCCGACTTCTCATTCTTCACCTTCTTTCTGTATGTCTCTTTTTACTCGTCTTCTTTATATTTCTGTATTTAGCAGGGAGCAGTAGTGGATAGTGTTAAAGTTGAAAATATTATGGAAATGATGAAGACTGATCCTGCGTTTGAAGAACTCTTTTCATCCTTCGGTAAGTCCGTGATTTAAGAAGGCCTAACTCATGAGAAGTTGCATCTTTTCCCTTCATTCTAGTTCATTGCATAAGCTCTAGTGGTGGTCTTGATTATTGAAAAGTTTTATAGTAATGGTCTGAGTTTCATTTTAGTTCATTGCATAGCTCTAGAACTAGGATTTGCATGCAAATTAGATTTTCTAAATTTATCGGAAACACAATTTCTCCACTCTCAGATAAATTTTGAAGGTATACCATCACTAGAGCTGTGCAATGAACTAGAATGAAGCTCAGATCTGCATTACAAAACGTTTTACGAGAAGTCTTCACCTTTAACGTTTAGCCTTTGTGTCTTTCTCCAGAATCTTTTACCAACAGCTGTGAAGAAAGTGATTTGGAACCGCGAAACCAGAGTGAAGAGCATGGAGACGAGACTAATCAGATAAAATCAACTTCAGAGAAAGGCAACTGTGGTAAGTACTTTATGTAGTTGAAAATTGAATTTTTTAATAAGAATACAGCTAAATTCCCATAGGATAAAGATGGTGCACCAATATTGCCGCCATGTCATTGTTTCGGTACACCAATATGGCCGCCGTGACGTCAGATTAAAACGATTTATATACTGGTAACCCTACTACTAACATCAATATGGCAGCCATTTCATTGTTTCGGTACACCAATATGGCCGCCATGACGTCAGATTAAAACGATTTATATACTGGTAATCCTACTATTAACATCAATATGGCAGCCATTTCATTGTTTCGGTGCACCAATATGGCAGCCATTTCATTGTTTCGGTTCACCAATATGGCAGCCATTTCATTGTTTCGGTGCACCAATATGGCCGCCGTGACGTCAGATGAAAACGATCGGTGCGCTACTACTAATTTGTATTTCTTGTTTAGCGAGTGTGGCCACTGACGCCTTACTTCTGTTAGCAAGATCTCCCAGCAAACAAGATGAATTAAACTGTTCAGAATCCTTGAACACACCGAATAAAAACAACCACATGAGTGTTTCAAAAAAACTGCCGCAAGGTCTCGACAAGACTGGCGCAGTATTTCGTAGTCCTTGTTCGGCTACACTGAGGTCTGTTCCTGTAATAATGAGCCCTGGAAAAACAAAAAGCCCAACAAACCGAGCAGCTCAACCTATCTTTTCTCACATTAGACAACTAGATTTTTCCAGCGTAGGTAATGTCCCCAGTGTGAGTAATTCCGGTGTAAAAAGCTCCGGTAATGCTACCAGCATATGTTCTGAAACTACTGTGGTTGCACCAGACTTCACCCATTGTCTTACAAGTGCTACCAATGTGACGAAAAACTCCGGTCAGGAACAAGAAACTGCCGCTGGTAAGAAAGACTCGGACCGGAAGAGTAGTGCGGAGGACGGGATCAGCGTTGCCGGTGGACAAAAAATTCTTGATGCAAGCTCTTCTTTGCAAGAGAATGCACAAGTGAACTTTCGGGAAAATGTTGTTGGTTATAAAAATATTTCACAATGCAGCCAGCTTGTTAGTTCTGAAAATGATTCCAGAGAAGAGGATGATGAACTGGGCAAGGATAACGACAAGAAAACGTTGTCTTTAGATACAGAAGAAAACTCATTAAGTGTTTTAGAAGAATTGGCTACGCATGTTTTCACCCAGCGCGAGGAAAGTGCACACGAAGCTGAGTCAAAAGATTGTTTATTAATGAGTAATAAGGATAGGAAGGGAAACGGGGAGGAAAGCGAGGAACACTGTGTCTCTCCGAGAAATGAATTCGCGTTCCATGAATCGACAGGGACAGAAAAAGAACATCATGGAGAAGGAAAAATGTTACTTACCGAAGGATTGACATCACTAACCGAAAGCTGTGCGTCATTTACCGATGGATTTACGAGCATTAAACAATCTATTCCTGGTGGTTCTTCGCACAAAAAGGTGGTCTCCAAGACGGGAAGTTTAAATCCTAGTGATCCTTCTGATCCCACAGTTCCTGAGGACTCGGAGGGATGCTTAGGGAAGAAGAGTGTGAACGAGGAAAGTGAAAGATTGTTACAAAAAGTGAACCAAAGAACACCATTGACAAACGTTACAGGCTCTGCTCAGGTATGTTGGAAATCAGGTATGAAAAGTGGTAGTGGTGTTTGTGGTGGTGGTAATGGTGGTGGTGGTTGGCGGTAGTGACGATGATGATGATCAATGATGGTGGAGGTGGATGTGGTTGATGGTGGTGATAATGGTGGTGATAATGATGATGATAGTGGTGGTGATGGTAAGGGTGGTGATGCTAGTCGTCGTGGTAATAGCATTAGTGATTTGTAATTTGTAATCATAACTCATATTAAAGCAAAAAATAAGCTACACCTGCAAATTTTCAAAGGTTTCTTTCTGTGTTACAATTCTCATTCCAGGTTCCAAAAAGAAAACTTAAAAAGAATAAGGTAATATACACATTTTATTTTAGTTGGTTTTTTCTCCGCTCGAAACGTCAGTATTTCGTTTCCGAAAATTTCAGCAGTTCACCACCTTTTCACTTTGCTCTATATCCCAAACACTGCGTACGCAGCACTCTAGTCTGAAGACTTTTGATCAAACCTTCTTGCCTTTTTTTGATGTTATAAACTAACATTCTTCACAGAAGGCGAACATTGTTAACCCTTTACCGGGCATGGTTGCCATTTGGCAACTTGTTGCTTTTACTCTGGCTAACCAGTGCCGCATTAACCTTCCCAGGGCCGGGGGGCAAAAATATTTTAGGGCCGGTCACAAAATGAGAGCCATCCCTGGCTATCTCAAGAACACCCAAAGCCTCGGGGGTCTCCGTAACCGCTGTTGGCTAGTTCGTGCTTTTATTCCACGGTGAACTGAAAGCGTAGGTTGATCGGATCATCGGAGGTTTGTACTTAGGCTGCCTCAGGCACCACTCCCCTCCCGCTTTCAAACCGGAAGGGGGCCTGTGGCTGAGATAGCGTGTGATTTTCTCAGGCTAGTTTGGACTTTCAAAGAGAAACTGCATAATTTTTTTATTCACTCATTTTTTTGGGCCGGTCAGAATCTGGGGCCGGGGGCAAATGCTCCCTTTGCCCCATAGGTAATCCGCCACTGTGGCTAACACCAGACGATTTTACTCGTCAAGTGGAGAGCTCCTGGTAATCTGCACAGTAAAGGGTTAACACATTGGTAATGTGGTTTATCTTGTCTTACCCTAACAGATAGCTTACTATATGAATTTCCTTTCATGTATATTTTTCAGAAATCCAATGGAACGACAAAGAAGCGAAAAACTCTTCCCGCCGATCTGGATGTCGATAAATTTTTATCTCGTTTACATTATGTTGAAAAAACACATAATAAGACCACAGACTGATTCAGGTTTAATAAGGTCTGCTAATAAATCTTAGGCCTGCGCTAAACATCGCACAATAGACGAATTTAATTCAGACGAATTTAAAGCCCTAATCAAACGAGAACGCAAGTCATCGCAAGTTGGCAGACAGAATTTCTGTGGCGGTCGTTCGAACACCCAAATTAACAAAATAAAGGTTTCATGAGTGTTTTAAACAAGTTTTAACTTTGTCACGGTACATGATATTTTCGGGAAACTATTCAGAGCGGCTGAGATAGCGTGACTGCCAACTTGCGATGACTTGCGTTCTAATCTCGTTTGATTACGGCTTAATTGCTTGAATTTTATTCGGCGAAACTGCGACGTATAACTCGATTAAATTCGACACATGAATTAAATTCGTCCCGGCAATTAAATTCGTCTGAGTCAGACGGATAGTGCGACGATAATGCGTGTTCGAGTTACACGACGAATTATCGTCGCGTCGAATTAAATGTTTCGCTTCTGTCTGTGACAATTTGGTGCCATGTTTTCAAGAAGTCGTTTTCAGGCTCCACGAGTAAACGTAAAAAGAATGAAATTCGACGTTTAATTAACTCGACGTCGCCTTTACGCCGCATTACCGACGAAGTTAATTCGAATTAAATTCGTCTATTCGTCTATTGTGCGACGTTTAGCGCCGGCCTTAATGTTTTGAAAAAATGGAAAAAGTTTATATTAGAACTTTATATTAGATTTTAAGAACCCGATAAAGTAATTACAAATTGCAAATAGACGGAGACGTATTTGCCCGCCCTCGTTGCCTCGCAGGCTACTGCACACGTAACTACGAGCTTTCTTCCAAGTAAGAATAAAATTTCATCTTTTTTGTCTTGTTTTGTTTTTGTCAAAATCAGCCGTTCAATAATTTACAGTATTCGACAGAAATGACGTCACAGCCGTTATATGTAATATATGTAATAATGATTTACAATAATGATGTATGAAATTAATTACCTTATTATAGGAAATTATTAACGCGACTTAAATTATCGCGAATTGAAGTTAAAACAACTTCCGAATGAAGGAAATTAAGGCGAAAAGGAGGTAAGATTTCAAAACGAAGGAAATTAACGCGATTATTAACACAACGCAGTTTGTGGTGACAACAGGAACATATTTTATTTTAACACTGAATATAAAAAACCTGAGCAAAACAAATCCACACTGCATGTAAAACCAGACTGGCGATTACTTGAGAACCTTTAATACCTAAATGTAGGGGTTAAGAGGATAAATCTGGCCACTTCGAGTATTATTTACAGCGTCTGAACAGGATCCAGAATTTAGGGTTATATTAATAGAAATTAAGGTCGCGGAAATTAACGCTCCACTTAAATTAAAGTCGCGGAAATTAATGCTCGCAAAAATTAACACGACTTAAATTAACGCGAATTTTGGAAATTCGCGTTAATTTCCTGGAGCGTTAATTTCCTATAATAATTGACATTCGTCTGCCTGCACGCAGGCTTTTCGCGAAAAGCAGGCCAATCGGGCGTCTCGCAGGCCACGTGTTCAACACGCAACGTATCAAAATGGCAGCGAAGGAGAAAAACGTGTATGGTCGAAGTGAACAAAACCCTGCTCGACCAAATACTGACATATCTAAGTTAACTTTACGAGATTCGTCTGGAGAATTCAATAATGATTTACTTGAACAATATATTTTATTGGAGATCTATACGAATAAGAAGAAATTTGATATTAATGCGAAGGAACCAGGAATTGGTTTCACACCATTACACTGGGCTGTATCATGCGCTAATATTCAGGGAACAAGAGTTCTTGTAAAACATGGTGCTGATGTTCACGTTAGAGATTGCATGGGCTTTACTCCATTGTTTTATTGTACATGTCAGTTTCCTAGTGTTGAAATGGCCTCTTATTTAATTGCGAAATGCAATGCAAGGGTCGATGATAAAAGCGATACTGGTGGGACTTGTTTACAAGGCGCTGCATTTAAAGGTAAGACGCACATTTCTAAGATTTCTTAAAGTTAATTTAAGTTAAATTATACAGAATAATGGTGTTATAATATTTAAAATAAGAAGTTTAAGTTTACTTTCTGTTTCTAGATATTTGTACAGCCATTGTTTAAATTATGTACAGATTATTATAAAACTCCTTCAATTATTTAATAATATTCTTAATCCTATGTTAAAGCATCTGATTAAGACCCTTGGTTTCATTTATTCTAGTTCATCAGTGACCATCCCCCCCTGCTTATGTCTCGTGTGTGTCCTCTATTTTCAATTCACACCTTTTGTGTTCCACTTTCCCCTCATTTGGCCTCCCCCCTCCCAGTTTATGTCTCTCACCTTGTGTGACATGCTTTTCTTCACCCAGTCGCCATCTTTCAACAACATGGCCCAGCTATCTCAACTAATTTGGTTAAAATAGTAAAAGGCTAGGGGGAGGCAATTTCAGTTTTCTACAGACGAGGCATACATCAGTGAGCTCTGTATATGAACTGGAGTGATATCTGCTGGTCATTGACTGGGCAAAGATTGAAGCCAAACATCGTCGCCATGTGGGCCTGAAGTACATATACTTCCAGTCTATGTGGTGTTTTGACCAAAATCAGACTTGACCAGACCGTGTAGAACACTGGAACTATACATACTTCAGGCCTGCATGCCTGGCACGTTGTCCATCAACAGGGATATCACTGCAGTTCTATATAGAGCTCACTGGTATACATGTAGTTTCTAGGGGTAGAAACTAATATAGTCAGTAGTTTGTTAGTAGATGTACCTGGTATTGATAATTGTTATGACAACATCAGAGGTATTCATAAACTTTTTCAGGGAACACTGAGATTGTTCGATGTCTGTTAAAGTTTGGAGCTGACCCAAAATCCTGCAACAACGAGGGTACAACAGCATTTGATTTTGCAAGAGGGAAGCAAGATATTCTGGATTTACTACATAAAGCTAACTCAAAAAGCGATTCTTCGAAAGATAAGAAACAAAGACCTTGTGCAAACTGTGGTAAATAAATACACTTCTCAAACTCATTAAGAATTCATGAGGAAAACATAATGAATCAGTTACCGAGAAGTCCATAAATTAAGACAAGTTTTACCTCAAATTTCTCTTTTAAATACTGATTTGTTTGAGAAGCTAAACCATACACTAGAAAGCTGTTTATTATCTGATTTAAAAACACCTCGAAATGAGTTAAAAAACTCGGCTATCGCCTCATTTTTCAACACATTTCTTGGTGTTTTCAAATCAGGTAAGAAATGGCTTCTTGTATATATAATATATTACTTACCAACCTGACAATAGAAGTGTTTTTAAACAGCATGTTTACTGGTAATACATGGTGCAGTTTTTCATGCTAAAATTTGATCTTGATTCAAGTTTATTTTTTATCAATATATTCTTGATTTATTTATACATATAAATGATTTCAGGGAAAAGTGAGGGACTAAAGCGATGTGCCAGATGTCAAGTAACATACTACTGCAGTAAGGAATGCCAAAGCAAGCACTGGAAACAAGGCAATCATAGATCAGTATGTGAAGAAGGTGTTATTGCTGAACCTGGAAGACATTCTGGCTATCATGTAACATTAATGAATGTTCTAGGAGCACAAAAACCAGCAGTTGCCGTATTTGGTGTTGACACTAGCCAAAGAAAAGACTTGCCTGCAGCAAAGAGATTTGTAGTTAAAGTTCAACAGCCAATACCATCTTCTGGCCAGAACCATGTCCAAAATGATTTAATGGTCTACAATGTAGATCGGTCAGTTGATTTGTTCATCAAAGAAGAGACCCCAGGTTATGACAGAGTGGTAAAGAAGATTACAAATGAAGGAATTATGGGGCTCAAGGCGTACTTCTGGGCTGAACGAGTACCAGGAAAAGATAAACTAGTGAAAGTCTTTCCAGGGAAGTTTGCTCCACCTCAAGAGTGGTAGTTTTAAAGAGTTATGTCTGTGTTGTACTCTTTGTTCATTTGTCAATATTCATATCTGCTCCTCTAGCTATAAGCTTAGAGTTCTTGATTACATGATAAGAGTATGGTAGTTTAAAAAAAGGTGAATTTCACATAAATACATTATTTATATAACTCAGTGCAGTAGTGTGCGTTGATTTATATATTTGATGTTCAGTACATTTACCAAGTAGAAACTGTTTAAAAAACAATTATTTCTATCATCTGTTTAATAATCGTGACTGAAATGAGCATTGTTCTGTACGCGTATTATAGCACTGTTGAAGTAAGAATACCATACATGTATTAGAAATTTGTTGTTCATTGTATGATTATGTACTTTGTTGGAAATGTGGTAATAATCAGTTTTGTCTTCAATTAAAAATAAAATACTGACAATTGTGAAAGTTTCTTGGCGAAATCATAAATTATATGGGTAGGGACAAACACTCCCGTTCCTCCCCTCCCAAGGTTTGCACGGCCATCTTTGTCTCATCTACACGGATTTTTCTCGACTGATAAGTGATCATTTGATCTTTTTTTATACAGTATTTCTTTTATACTATCCCAACTTAAACCATGTTATCTCGTACCACTGTTATTCGATGTTGCTACCTCGTCGCGTTTTTGGTGAGATGAAATTTCTAACATCTTGTTTTGATGGTTGCTAATAGGTGTGCACGAGGCATGAAATCTAAACTCACTATTTGTATAAATTTTATATCATCAGGATTTATTTGCAGTTGGAATGTTTTATCCACTGTTTAATCGTCGAGGCCGTCATCTTGGTGCTTCTCCCTCCGTGCTTGGATTAATAGGTAACTAAGGTAGATATCTCGTTCTCAAAGAAGTATGTAATTCAGTAATTGTAACAATCCGAATTCTTCCATGTTTGTTAATTTGTTACATTATTTCACTAATTGTTACATTCGATTTGAAATATATATATTTTAATACCTCAGGCTCAATATATGGCGGATTGCAGTTTTTCTCAAGTCCTTACATGGTCAGTACATGTCTATATATTAATTCTATATTTTTTGATATTATATAAAACTTGAAATAAACCTACTTTTGAAAAGATAATTTTCATAATTTCTTTCCCTGTATATACACATTAACTTTAAGGTTTAAAAAAGTTAATGTACAATTTGTAACATGTACAACATTTTCTGTTTTTACAGGGAAAAGCCAGTGACACCTGGGGTCGTAAACCAATACTTTTACTTAGTTTTCTGGGCTGTATTGCTGGATATCTTACAATGGGAGTAACAGATACAATCCTCTTCTTTGCTCTAGCTAGGTTGCCAACAGGTACAGTACTGCTTGTATTCTAAATAATGTACAGAAATTAGCAAAGTATAATGGATATTTCCTTTTTTTCAGGTATGCTTAAACATAGCCAGACATCAGCAAGAGCTTATTTATCAGACATCACTCTTCCCGAGGAGCGAGCTGGCATCATGGGAACCTTCAATGCTCTTGGTAGCATGGGGTTTATTGTTGGCCCAGTAATTGGTGGTATTGTCGGTGTACAAGACAATGGCTTTTTTAAAGTTTCTCTCTTAACCTGCACAGTTTACCTGGGTGCTTTTCTCTTTGTCTGGTTTGTCTTTGATAACAGAATAGCGAAAAAACTAGACGTAACTTCTGCTGCCAAAGAATCCCAAGAAACACATGAAATTATCGATAAAAGCAGTAGGAATATACCAGTGGCTGAACCAGACAAAGACCATGATGACTTAAAGAAACGTAAAGCTTCAGATGTGATGAATACCAAGAAAGATAGCAATGATGATACTGAGAAAGAACAAGCTGGAATATCACGATTTTTCAGCTTCCTAAAAATTAAGTCAGTTCAAAATGTTATGGACCTTTTACTGATCAGATTTGTGATGGCCTTAGGAGTGATGATGTATCGCAGCAACTACACAGCAATGTTGGATTATCGTTATGGAGTAGATGCCAAGACAACGGGATATATCATTTCTTTTGGCAGCATCATTGGAGCATTATCTGGCATGTCTGTGGGTACAATCTACAACTACTTTGGAAGCGATGCAAAAATGATGTTTTCTGCTGGTCTATTGTTGGTCACTGGTCTGTTTGGGGTTGCTATATCTCCAAGTATTCACGGCATTCTCATTTGTGTTGCCCCTCTCTCCTTGGCAACTGCACTAATGAGAGTCAATTCTCATAATTTGACACTAAAACGTTGCCGAGCAGATGAGAAAGGAGCTGTGATGGGTGTTGGAAATTCCTTGATATCTATTGCAAGAATGCTGTCACCTGCGATTGCTGGATTTGCCCAAGAGATCAGTGTTGTTGGTCCTTGCTGGATTGCTGTTGGAATTACAATGATTGGGGTTGGCCTCATGGTTGTATTCCCTCTCGACAAACCAATAACAGACAAGACAAAGAAAAAGAACTGATAAAAAAATAATATTTCCATTAAACTGTGTTTGTAAAAATTTACATTGTTGCATATTATTTATATATTACATGTACATGTATGCACTTCATGACTTTGAATGTGTCCTGTTAAATGCCATGCTTGTACTCCACTGAAACGACTTTTCTCTGTGTAGATATAATTATTTGTTTTTATTCTCAAATGTTGTTGAAGTGATCACTGTCTCAATGAAATTGGTGAGTATACATTGATTCTTTCATCCCAGGAGCAGTCTGCAATCTAAGAAAAATATTACAATGGAGTCAAAATTATTGAGAACAGCACACAAAGTTTACAGTAATACAATTATAAAATCTTTTCTGTATTCTTTTCCCACCTGTGATGGTTGGTGAAGGTTAAAATCCAAGCCAACAACAAACTCAGTATGGTGTTGAATAGTTTCTTGAGGACAACTGCTTTTCAAATAGTCCCATGTTCTACAAACCAGGAGTCAAACATACTGTTGCATAATTTGGGCAATTTTTGATGTTTTAGTTACTGCTTGGCTAATTGGTTGGTCAAACAGTGAATTTGAAGAAAAAATGTGTACTTTTTAGGCAATTAATTTTATAGTTTTAACATACCTGACAGTCATATCATAAGAGGTGGAAGCAAGTACACTTTGTTTATGAGGAGAGCACTACAAAGATATTAACTTTTAGTTTAATTAGCTTTTTAACCTGGCTGATTTCCCATTCCACCAAATATCTGTTTTCAATGGTGTGTTTCTTTCTTTTTCTTAGCAACTTTTTTTAAAGCAAGTTAGTAAGAATTTTAAATCTTTTACAAACCTTCACTCTTTTAACAGCATATTGATGACCATTCAAAATATACCTTGGTTGTTGTATGTTTCGAATATCCCACACCCTTTTAATACAAAAATCAATGAGGGTGAAATTATTCATACTAACCAGTATAACTAAAATTAACATTGACAGATTAAACCATTCTTACCTTATTTGATTGTTGGTGGAGCCAGAAACAAGGATATGCTAAAAGAATTATGCATTGTATTGGTAGTTTTAGTAATTGAAAGTTAATGTTCATTGAATAATCATATTGTCAAATTAAGTCATTAACAATTCTACCTGATCATATTTTGACCAGTCACATGTCAACACTTCCCCACCATGCCCTGTGATGACTTGCACAGGTCCTGGGGAACTTGTGTTCCAAATCCTGACTGTTTGATCACCTGTGGAGAAAATGACATGGTACATTGTGGTGGTTTTTCTGGCCATGGTGAAGAGAGCTTTTTTTGGCTCGCACACAACACTTTTTTTTGATAAAAAATTATAAAGTACTGAACATCACAACTATCTGTAAGTCAACATAACAAAAATTATACATGTATAGATTTTCTTCAACAAACATACAGTACAGTAGTAAATATTGTATATACCTGAAGCAGAGGCAAATGTGTCTGGGATGTGTGGTGACCATTTTGAGCTGTATATGACATTTTCATGACCAGTAAAGGTGGTGATTGAATGATTCAAGCTATCTGGATCCCACTAAGTATAGAGAAAAAAAAAAATTTTATTCACCATATTGTGTTCTACTTTCTTGGTGGCATCACTATATTTCTTGGTAAAAATGTTGAAAAGTTAACAGCATACCAATTTGATGGTCTTATCCCATGAACCACTAAGAATTTGGTTGCTACCACGTATTGTACTCCAATCAATACTGTACACCTTTAGAGAAAATATAAAAGGACAAGACTAAAAAACTTAGCTGTGAGAGCAATTTTGAATGATTTTCTTTAAATGTTTCTAACCTCATTCAAATGCTCTTTGTATACTTTCACAGGAACCTTGTGAAACAAATAAAAAAATTAATCAATAAATAGGAAGGAAGGACTACTAAAATTACTGATCTAGTGACATCTGGAGACTTAAAAATTATTTTTATGAACCTTTGATTGTTGGTTGAAAATATCCCATAGCTGAATACTTCCATCTCCACTGGCACTTGCAATAATATTTGGTGTTGTTTCACTCCAGGAACAGTCGAACAATCCTTCCTGCCAGTCCAACCTTTAAGGTAATATATATTATGCACTGAATGTCTGATTCTGAGGTAAACAGTTTGTTTTCCTAGGTTTTCTGTCTTGGACTGTGTATGAGAAACTCACTTATTGAATAGTTGAATGCCTCCTTGTTGCTGCTGCTCACAAACATCAAGGATAAATAGTGCTCCATGACCTGCCAAATACCAAAGATTGTTTATGGTAGTAAAGGTCTTGATTAGCCAAATATATACTCTCATGATCGGTGAACTCACAGAACTGTGCACACCCAGAAAAGTGGTTGCAACTAGATGTGGTCATTTGTGTGAGATGGTCAATAACAAGAATGTGTTGACTGTAGCTTTAACCACAGACATAGAAGTAAGGGAACACATGCCTCTCTAAAATGTGGAGGGGTCCCAAGCTCATTGGTGTACCATGACTGTTCACTGTAGTGGGGGGGGGGGGGGGTTAGCTTTTTTTGTAGACTTTTCAACATAACAGTGGATCATGGGTAATGATGACAAATTTCAACCATGCAGTCAGTTTTGAAGGAAACGGTAATGTGACCAATTTCTTATAATTACCCATAATGCACTGCGTTGTGGAAAAGGTCCACCCATCAACTATGACATCACCTGCTATCCCATAATGCTGTGAGCATGCGCATGCCAATCGTTCTGCTTGGTAAGGTGAAAATTGTAAACTGTAACCATGGAAACCACGTGTAACAAACAAGCGTGACATTAAAAATAGCACTTGTTTCAATGGTATCAGAAATAGAACTTTTTAAGACTTTAAATAGCTCAGTTTAGCCTTTTATCGCTCCAACATTGTAATATTATATTCCTTTAGTCATTCTAAATAACTTGTTCTTTTCTCAGCAGTTACCAAGTGCTGTTCTTGCAAGATTTTAAAATACTAGTATTTCCTTTTCCCATGAAATGCTGAACTTGCCGCCATCTTGTTTCCGTATAATTTTTCGCGTTAGTTTTCTCCCGTCTTTTCTGACTTTATCATACGACCCCTTCCCCCAAGGATGGCTTTCCAGTTTATGTGTTGCATTCAAAAGATTGCACTTTACGAAACGAAATCGGTATGTATTTGCTTGGTATGGACATAAATTATGTTCACTGCACATTCTAAAATATTGTCTAAATTTTTTTATAGCGTTATTATCTTGTGGGGACAAATATTTCGGAGACAAAGTACCGTGTTTTGAAGATTGACAGAACAGTGCCTTATGAACTGGTAATCATTGATGATAAGGTACCTGATTAAGCAGACTAAACTAAAAGGAAATATGTTTATTGTAGTCTTTTATATTAAATACTCTCTAAATGCAGATCATTTGGAGATATGCGTACTCTCCACCCCCCTGCAAGTCATGGTTAACACCCCCCTGAATTTTGTTTTATTTTGAGGCTTTTTATATAAAAGAAAATATTAAAGCTGCAAATAATATAAGCCACAGATTTGGACTGACCATAAACGTAATGACTATTGTAGAACAATGGTTGCGTTGCATTGTTTCAAGGTGAAAATGGCACAATGGCCAGTCCAAGCTTGATAAGCCATGACTTGAACCTCGTTTACACGGTACTGGAAATTCATCCAATACCATGTAAATGTAGCCTAGCTCAAGTTCTTTTCTCTGCACCCAACTTACTCCAGCAAGTTGGGGAGTAGTGGGAGTAAACACCTTGGGTACGCACATGAGATTGAAGTGTAAAGGTCTATGTACACAATACGATTGTCATTCTGGCGTATGAAATTTTGTGTATGTGACACAATTCTTGTTCATGATTCGATGATGAATGTCGAAAAACATCCACATAATTCATACACAATCGTATACATGTACAACAATTGTACCCTGTAGAAAGGCCTTAAGAGGCATTATTGGTAGACTGGGCTCAAAATATAATATATAGTGGGAAGTGTTATCAGAGTGGCCTGCAATTAGCCTCATCAGCAGGTGACTCTGGGTTCTTATTGGTGAGGGTACTCTTGATCAGCTTCCCAAAGTGACAGCCCATTTACTGTGACTGAGGCAAATCACTCTCTGTTTAATCATATCTAGTGGCTACAGTATATGCTGTATTTTTGTTAAGGTTGAGTATGATCAAGAACAAATAAAACAATTATTAGCAATGATACATGATGGAAATCGACCCAAAAACCCTAAAGCTTATGATAAAGATTCTACTGGCTTGCACCAAACTGTTTCAGCTTTTGGCATTGTGGGTAAGGACTAGATATAATACTGTAATTTATTTTTATACAGTCATATTAATTACTACTGTACATGTATTTTTTGTTTATAATTCATTGTTTTAAACATTAAAAATATTAATTAAAGATCAAGTGAAACTATTTCAATTAATAGATTGTATAAATATTAATAGTATTCATATTTATTACTTATGTATTTATTTGCTCAGGACACACATTGATAACAGTGCATTTGTACTGAAGTGTTATATCCTGAATAAAAATTAGTTATATAATTATATATATATATATATATATATATATTAATATATATTAGATGTACTACCGTACTGTACCATTATTTAGGTTTTATTAGATTTTTGGAAGGATACTATATTATCTTGATTTCTGAAAGGAAAAAGTAAGATTTATTGTATCTTATTATTCTTAAACATTTGCAAGTCATACTGTATATTATTCTTAATAATTATATAACTTTTGTTAATTCTTAACTTCTTGTAACTCCAGAGGATCATCCTAGTACTCAAAAGAAATATTTAGAAACTATATATATATACAGGTCGACCGCAGTTGGAGGAGCTGAAGGCCCCTCTTTTGTTTAGCTGCTAAGGCAGGGGTGGGTGCCACTCCTATCCCAGATGGTGTTGATTTTGCAGAGGGAGGAAAACCGGAGAACCCGGTGAAAAACCCTCGGAGCACAGGAGAGACCAACTAAACTCTACTCACATGGTCCAAGCTCGAGAACAGGGCTGTTCCCAAACGTTCACCCATCCAAGTACTAACCCCACCCAACCGGGCTTAACTATTGAGGGAGTGCCCTAACAGCATGCACAACCCATGCTCCCCTGGCATATACAATATTCTACTAGAAAATTAATTCATGCATATTCACTGTAAAGGATATCTATTTTGTTGTATTTACATGACTGTATTGATATTTTAAGGGTAGCTCAGATTGGTGGCCATACCATTTATAAGATAATGGATACATGCATGGTACATATTCCAAATGAAACTGTACGGTCAAAATACCATCATGACAGTGAATCCAAGTAAGCAAAACAATGCTGGAGACATTCCTTCATAACATTAATTGTTGATAATTCAAGAATGTACAGTATATACAATAACATAATAACATAATTTCTTGTTTTTTTGTGTTTAGATATTTAAAATCTTTTCAGAATGTTGACTTATCCAGTAATTTTTATTTTAGGTATGCATTTGAACTTTACTTTGTATTTATTTGTAAAATTCTGAGCTTTTGTGTTACTAGTATTGCTCCATTTATTTTGAGAGTGAGAAAGCTTATTAACCCATTGCTGCCTAGGCTGTCTGAGGCTTCTTTGAGAAGTAAAGTCATCTGGTGGTTACAGAGTAAAACAATAAAGGAGCTGTTTCAGCTCAGGCAGGAGTGTGTTAATATCAATTTTTAAAAGCAAAGCTTGCCAAGTGTTAAGGGGCATTCCATTTATTTTATTTTAGCTACACCTATGATTTAACCCAAAGCTTGCAGCACAGTATGTCTTTAATTGATCGTTCATTTTCTAAACGTCAAAAATGTGAATGTAAATGTCACTTGGACATTAAACAAGAAAACAAAAGTCATGACAGTTCCAAAAATTGTGCAACAGCGCCTTCTGAAATGAACTTTAAACCTGATGATAACTCAACCAGAAGAACTTGTGTGGGGAGTAATACTACTGGTAGTTCACATGGTGAAGGTAATGATACTGAGGCGAACAAGGGACCAAGTCATTGTGCAGAGTGTTTGAAGAATCGTGCCCAACAGCATCATTTTGTTTCGAGTTGTGAAAAACCTTGCACCAAGTTTGTGTGGAACAAGCATATGCTGAAAGATGTCATTAATATTGTTCATTCTGATTGGTTACTGTATATGACTCATGGCTTTATTGGTCAGTGTAGTATCTTTTGTGATAGATGGATGAATGAAGGAACAGACAAACAAACAAACAAACAAACAAACAAACAAACAAACAAACAAACAAACAATTGGATTGGATTGATACATGGACAAAAAATTGATGTACTGTAGTGATAATTGGTTTGATAGACAGATGGCTTGTGGCATGCAGACAGACTGACAAATGAACTGACAGACAGACAGACAGACAGACAGACAGTATATCGTGAGATGGACTGAAGGATGAACCAACAGACATATTAACAGACAGGCTAGTCAATGGACTGATTGAATAGACTGATGGACAGCTGAACTTTATGTTTAAGGAACAATTTTTTATTGTTTTTGTGTCTTCATTAACATACTATACCAGATATTAGTGTCTATGGTCGGCCATTGTATTTGACTCTAATAGCAAGAAGATCCAATGAATATGCTGGAACAAGGTTCTTAAAGAGAGGTTTAAATGACATGGTACAATGGAATACTATTATATTCTATTTGTAACAATGTTCTTAACATTGCTCTGCCTTGAAAAGTCTGATTAGTTATAGCTTATATGTATAGCTTATATTTGCTAGGGTTTTGTGGCTAATGATGTGGAAACAGAGCAGATTGTTCATGATGCTTCAACATTATCATTCCAAAGTGGTAGTTATACTTCATTTGTCCAACTTCGAGGTTCAGTTCCTCTGTATTGGTCTCAGGTTTGTATGCTGTGTGTGTAGAGTTGGACACTACAGTGGAGGAGTGAACATATGTGAAATGATGTGATGTGGTGTGACGTTTGGTGTGGTGTAATGTGATGTTGTGTATTGTATTGTATTGTATTGTGAGGTACAATTATGTATTATCAAAACTATTGTTGTGCACTTTTAGGATTTGCAACATGGTGTTGTTCCCAAGCCTCAAATTCAAGGTATATGTCTTTTCAATATCTTTCCTTTCCTCTCTCCTTTTGTACTTTCCTTCTTTCTTCCCTCTTCTAATTTATTTTTTCCTTCCTTTTCTCCTCTTTCTTTCCTTCCTTCCTTTCCTTCTTCCCTTCCTTCCTTCCTTCCTTCCTTCCTTCCTTCCTTCCTTCCTTCCTTCCTTCCTTCCTTCCTTCCTTCCTTCCTTCCTTCCTTCCTTCCTTCCTTCCTTCCTTCCTTCCTTCCTTCCTTCCTTCCTTCCTTCCTTCCTTCCTTCCTCCCTTCCTTCCTCCCTTCCCTCCTTCCTCCCTCCCTTCCATCCTTCCTTCCTTCCTTCCTTCCTTCCTTCCTTCCTTCCTTCCTTCCTTCCTTCCTTCCTTCCTTCCTTCCTTCCTTCCTTCCTTCCTTCCTTCCTTCCTCCCTCCCTCCCTCCCTCCCTCCCTCCCTCCCTCCCTCCCTCCCTCCCTTCCTTCCTTCCTTCCTTCCTTCCTTCCTTCCTTCCTTCCTTCCTTCCTTCCTTCCTTCCTTCCTCCCTTCCTCCCTCCCTTCCTCCCTTCTTTCCTTCCTTCCTCCCTTCCTTCTTTCCTTCCTTCCTCCCTCCCTTCCTTCTTTCTTTCCTTCCTTCCTTCCTCCCTGCTTTCCTTCCTTCCTCCCTTCTTTTCTTCCTTCCTTCTTTCCTTCCTTCTTTCCTTCCTTCCTTTACATCTTTCATATTTTTTTTCTTCCAGTGGATAGATCAGATCCGTACTGCACTGCTGCTTCAGAACATTTTAACAGTGCTATGCGAAGATTTGGTTCTCCAATTATTGTCTTTAATTTGGTTAAGGTTAGTCCTTTAAAAACCTGTGTATCATTAAACTTATTACAATTTATTAAATGAATAAATTATAAAATGTGGCTCACATCGTATATATTTTCAAAATGTTCTTCCCCCTAGAGAAAAGAAAGAAAAACTCATGAACAAATATTGGGCAAAGAGTTCTCCATGATTGTCAACTATCTGAACCAATTTCTGCCACCACAATTCAACATAAAATATATATGGTTTGATATGGCGAGATATTCCAAAAAGTATGTATATTGTATTAATACTAAGTACTTATTAACCGAGCGCGAGGTCCGTACGGGAAAATATTTTGCTTGAGATCTTTTGAGTACAGACCGAGCCCGAAGCAAAATATTTTCCCGTACGGACCGAGCTTGTGAGGTTAATAAGGAATTTATTATATGTCTCCACAACAACGGGAAATAATTTAGAGAAAACATTATCGTCTACAGTACGTCTTCCTGCACGTCAGCGCAAGCGGAGGCTGAGCGGTCTCATAGTCGCGATTCGATATAATTGACAACAAAACAACCAAAAGGGAAAACATTTTGAAAAGAATATAATTTTTAAGAATATAATTTTTTTTTTTTTTTTTTATAATTTTTAAGAATATAATTTATTTTTTTTATTTTATTTTTTTTTAATTTTTAATTTTTATAATTTTTAATTTTTTTTGTATGTTGTTTTTGTGCGGGTCCGTACACCGAGTCCGTACGGTAAAGTACGGACTCGCACGTTAGCCAATCAGCGTTCAATACGCCAGTTCGGACTCGCAAGACATATAATAAAGTACAGTATCTGTAGTTTGTACGTTGTGTTGAATATAACGTACTATATATTCTAAACTTTTACCGAGAGCCTGACTGCCAAAAATATACGTATAATATAGTGCTTTAAGTTATTGAGTACAGTTTGTTTGTATCTGTAGTAAAGACATGAAGGTTGTGGAAAAATTGGAACAATATGCCGAACAGGTGAGTAGTCTGAATGGTGTGAAGAAACTGAAGCATTTGCTCTGATTAACCCTTTCCCTACCCAGACTTGCCAACTTTACCAAACACTAAATCTGGAGATTTTAAAATATAATGATACAAAACCTGGAGATTGACAGCCAAATCTGGAGATTGCTGCACGTGATCTTCGTCGCCACTTAATTCCGCCATTTTGATTTTGACAACTCAAAACTTTTTTAATTTTATCACCCGTTGACCAAACAGTGTCAAGCATTGCAGGCATTACTGATAATGATTAAGACTGTATTCAGGTGCTCTGTGTCTCGGCCGAAGTGCTATTGATGCTTTTCTTTAGTTTATGTTTTATTTAAATTTTTCAGAGTATTTCTATTGGCATTTTTAAGAATTATCGCTTGCCGTGAGAAGTGACAGTCATACCGGGTGACCGGGAGAAGTTGTCTGATACCGGGAGTCTCGCAGTCAAACCGTGAGAGTTGGCAGGTCTGCCTACCCTTGACGAGTAAAATCGTCTGGCGTTAGGCAGAGTAAAATACTAAAGGGCCAACCATGGTAGGGAAAGGGTTACAGTCCAGCCTGAGTAAACAGGTCGGAAGCTCAGTAATAAATAAAAAGCGTGGTGTCACCACAAATTCTCGCTTACTATACAGTAACTGGAGCGGTGTTGATGATGAATCATTCATTCACTCTAAAGGCCTGGCCAAACGCTTTCAACATTTCATTCAACATCGTTCAACATTGTTGAATTCAACATGTTGAAAGCGTTTGGCCACCCCTGTTGAATGATGTTGAACGTTGTTGAATGGTGTTGAACGAAATTTGAACATGTTCAAATTTTCGTTCAACACGCGTTCAACATTTCTATTGTTCTCAAAATGTTGAAAGGTGTTGAACGCATTTGGCCACATTTCATTCAACTTTGATGCGCAATGCGGGATATTGTCGATTCCAGCTTTTGTGGTAGCCCGCGTTCAATTAATTGTCATTCATGAATGTTGAACGATGTTGAATTCATTTGGCCACTCGTGCTTTCAACATTATTCAACATCGTTCAACAATGTTGAATGATGTTTAATGCGATGTTGAAAGCGTTTGGCCAGGCCTTAACATGCGTAATTTCTTGACTTGCTTTTAGATCATTGAATCTACTGGATTCTTTCATAGTGGTCCTGATCTCTACGCTAACGAAATACGACCAGATGAAAGGTTTGACGGTTTTCAATACTGACGTCCTGCCCCAGCTAATTTCATTCTCTATTTTTACTTCTTGGTTTGTTTGAGATTTGACTGAGATTTATTTCATCTTGCGTTAGTTGGACTAAAGTTGGTGGTCACCGTAATGAAGACACGTTTGGACGAGAGCAGGTAATCAACGACAAATGTTCACCAAACACTGACGTTTTCGGTGAACGCCTTTTATTTGTAGATTTCCCTCTAAATAAGCTTTTCATAAGATTATCTAGGATAGCGACACTGCTATTGTCACACCTATACATCCCATGTAAATAAATAGACGAATAACCTCCCACAGGAAACGACAAATCGGCGCAGATAGGCCTTGCTTTTTTTAATTGTTTCAGTTTGATATTAGAGAGCTTAAAGTGCACATGAAACGAAAATTAAGTTTGTCTTATTTGAAAGAACACTTAAAATTATAGAGTAACATCTTTTGCAGTTTTTCGTTTCCATGCTTCGTTGTTGAGATATTTCAGTTTGTTTGATATGTAAAGTAAACAACTTGACGTCACATGTGCATAATGAGTTATCAGAGAAGGTTATATATCTTTGCTATTATCAAACATAATCACTTGAAAATTCTACATGTTTGGCGTTGTGAGAGAAACACATGCACACGCTTTCTTCGAATTAAATTTGGTTTGATAATAGCAAACATATATAACCTTCTCTGATAACTCATTATGCAAATGTGACGTCAAGTTGTTTAATTTGCATATCAAACAAACTGCAATATCTCGACAACGAAGCAAGGAAACGAAAAACTGCAAAAGATGTTACTCTATCATTTTAAGTGTTCTTTGAAATAAGACAAACTTAATTTTCGTTTCATGTGCACTTTAAGAAAATACAACGCGAACGTCAAGGATGCTGGATACTGAACTTTACATTGCCTGTCGTCGTCCTAGCTCCCTACTAGGGACCTTAAGATCTACGACGGGAACTTCGAGGACGACGTCCTTCAAACAAAAGCATTCTTCTTGCAAAACAAAGAAAATGAATAATTTCTAGGCCCAGGAGTAATCTGAACACCGTCCTCACTCTGTATACAACGCCACTCAGAGCATTTTCACGTCTTCAGGACGGCGTTGACTCGTGGGGTGATGAGAACTGTTGGCTGAGATTGCTTAACACAGACACGGCAACCGTTTTAACACTTTGAAAATTATAAAACAAGCTTCAAGTATTGAATACAGTAGTCAGTTAACCGTGACTTCTTTTTAATGCTAAAACTTATCTTGCTTTTTAACCGCCGTCGTCGTCCTAGCATCTTAAGGTCCCTATTTTCTTTTTAAGACTGGAGTCCTTCGAGTCAACTGCGTTGATTGTTTGGATCGAACCAACATTGCTCAGTTTGTGGTTGGAAAGCATGTGCTTGGTTTGCAGGTGTGTGTTTAAAAATAGGTCCGCAAAGCGTTCATGTCACTATTGCTATTGACACATGTCGCATTGAAAGTTTACAGTAATCATATTTTTTTTTGTTTTTCTAGCTTTATGCTTTGGGTGTAATTGATAAACCTGTTGTTAATTTTGACTGTGATTCAGTTAGGTAAGATCAATTGTTTTATAACAAAGGATAGGAAGGAAGGAGGGAACGAAAGAGGGAGGGAAGGAAGGAAGGAAGGGAAGGAAGGAAGGAAGGAGTATAGTATTGATCCCAATTGACAGGTTCAAGACTTGCAAGTTCTCTCAGACTTTCTCTGTCTTTTGCACCAGCCTCTTTAGCGTACATATTTTCCTGTACACTAAGTTTACTTATTTTGATTTGAAGGCTTTTAGAAGATCTTTATGAGGATCATGGAGATACATTAGCTGTCCAGTATGGAGGGTCTCAACTGGTTCATAGGTAAGATCCACTGATTTGTATTTAAGGAGCACGGGTGGCGTAGTAGCGCTGTACCAACGGGGATGGCTCTTGCTAGACGTTAAAAGAAGACACTTCAGACATGACTGATATGTTTATCCAGTATGAATAAAGTTAAAATCGAAATATAGTAAGGTTTAACCGTTTAAGTACCGCCGAAATTATTGAACGTAGTTTGAAAGGACCTTCGCTCGAAACGTTAGAAATTAGGTTCAATAATTTCGGCAGTACTCAAACTTATTTGTATTTCAACACTGCCTACGCAGCACACTACTTTTATTTCACTGTATGAATAAAGTTAGTTGTAGCAACACTGAACCAATGAGGGATGGTCCTTACTGGACCTTTAGGGAAAGCACTTTAGATATGACTGATTATGACTATCCAGTATGAATAATTTTTGTATTTTCTTTTCTAGGATTCGAACTTATTTGAAGACTGCGCCATGGACATCTCATTCACGTGATATTTATCAAACACTTTGTCGGTATTACAGTGGAGCTTTTACTGGTAAATAATAAACACCATTTCATTCTCCATTTCATTTTATTTTATTTTCCCTTTGAAGGTCCAAGAATGAGAATTAAAAATGATCTTAAAAAACATAAATTGTTTGAAAGATATTTTCTATTTTTGTTTATGTTTTTAGATTCTGAGAAACAGCAAGCAATTAATTTATTTCTTGGAAAATTTATTCCTGGAGAAAATTGTCTTCCATTGTGGGATCATCCGACTGATTATTACTTCCATCATGTACCAAGTCAGACAGGCGCAGCAGCTCAGTCAAATAAAAGGTATTTATCAATTATCATCTAACTTTATATCCACAACGCCTAGTATTTTTTAAATAGAACGCAACTTACATAAGACGAGCCTTGTTTTGCTTTGTATAAACAGTTTTAATGTCTTCTTTTTTCTAGTTATACAAAATGGTTTGACGATGAAATGATAGCCTCGTTACCTTTGCCTTGCCAAGAAGGTGAGAATTCTTATCTTAAACTCGAAGCTTTTTCGTTTATATGTGACCTTTTTTTTGTTTACATCTAACGTCTTTCTTTCAGTTTCCAATCGTAACAATCTTTCCAAGCCATTCATGTCTCTAGAGAATATAGAGTTCCCGAATCACGAAGAGTCAGTTGATTTATTTCGGGACTTTTATCGTCCTGACGAGTTCTCTGAAATTGATCGTTTGTTTTCTTTCAACCTGCCGTCATCATACAGGTAAGAAACTTGGTGTGGTGTGGAGTGGGGCGTGGAGTGGTGTGTGGAGTGGTGTGGAGTGGGGCTTGGAGTGGTGTGGAGTGGGGCTTGGAGTGGTGTGTAGTGGAGTGGGGCGTGGGAGTGGTGTGGAGTGGAGTGGGGTGTGGAGTGGTGTGGAGTGGGGCTTGGAGTGGTGTGTAGTGGAGTGGGGCGTGGAGTGGTGTGGAGTGGTGTGGAGTGGTGTGTTGAGTGGGGCTTGGAGTGGTGTGGAGTGGGGCTTGGAGTGGTGTGGAGTGGGGAGTGGAGTGGGGTGTGGAGTGGTGTGTGGAGTGGAGTGGGGTGTGGTGTGGAGTGGTGTGGAGTGGAGTGGTGTGGTGTGGAGTGGGGCGTGGAGTGGGGTGTGGAGTGGTGTGGTGGGGAGTGGTGTGGTGTGGTGTGGAGGTCGAGTGGGGAATGGAGTGGAGTAAGGAATGGAGAGTGGAGTGGACTAGTGGAGGTGTAGTGGAGTGAAGAGTGGAAGTGTGGAGTGGATTGTGGAGTGTGTTATTACTCTCAGAAAATTATTCTAAAATAATATTCTATGGCTCTTTAGGGAATTTAATCCTGACACTTTGACTGAACCCAGTCCTTTTGTGGTGCGTGTGGCCGGAGGAGGTTCGGCAACGAATGAACGACGACTTTCTACGAAAACCACTTTAGGACGAGCGACGAATCCTGGAAACGAAGAACCAAGTTCAGATTCAGACTCGAGTTCTGTTTCAGATAGTGATGTTTTATCATGTTGCGCAAATGAATCCTGCTCTACGATTGGTCATCTGACATTTCAGGTGGATATCATTACGTCATCTTCTGCTAGGCTAAAGAATGAACTCAGTCCTCATAACTGGAACGCTAACTCCGGGGCAGAAAGTGAAGTCAGCTATATTAGGTCGCTTTCAGTCCCCCTACAAACAGTTCTGTACGCGGTCAAAAAGTAACACAGAGCTGTAGAGGACGAAATCCAACGTGATCTACGAAAATCCTGACTTCACTTTCGAAGCGCGTGATAATGACTGAACTTCGAGTACCAGATGTGGAGAATGCAGTTCGCTAGGCTAGATTAGGCTAGGGATGGTTGGGGAATACCGCTCTTAGACGTTTGCGCATGCGTGCGTTCGTAGCGATAATAGTTCATTTGTAGTCTTGCCAACAACAAATAGCCAGAGAAGAGCAATAATTTCAATACTCATCAAAATCATAAGTAGGTCTGATGCTTAAGTTTGAAACTTGTTGGGGCCGGATAGGTGGGTGACTATATCAGTAGGTTGGGGGGGGGGGGGGGAGGGGGTGCTACTGTGTTTGTGTGTAGATAGGTATATCCATGAAATAAAATTACAGTCTAGCCATTTTCTTTTATCTAGGATGTTTTTTCTAGTATGAAAGATTATTATGGAGTCACTATTCAAGAACCCAGCAAAAATTCACTTTTTGTGTACGGAAGGTACAGTTTAGAACATCGACCGACTTTGTCCTTGTAGAGTCCAGAGTAATATTGAATATACATGCTCTTATAATTTTTTATGTATATCTAAATTAATATCTTGAGGCTCGATCTTGTGTTTATAATATTCAAGTTTATTTTATTTCAACTATAGTTTTGTTACTGCGGGCTACAATGCCACTCCTTCTGAGCCAAGAATTGTTCAATGGACCGTGGAGAAAAGGTATAAGCTAGCTGGAAGAACATTGTCATGACAACAGAATTGAGGTTGTCGTGCTGGTGTATGCATTAGTATCAGATTAAGATTTTATTTCTTGTGACGAGTAAAATCGTCTGGCGTTAGTTAAAAGGGAGCACGGGTGGCGTGTGCTATTAGGGCGCTGCCTCTCACCAATAGTTAAGCCCGGTTAGACGGGGTTAGTACTTGGATGGGTGACCGTCTGGGAATAGCCCCGTTCTCGGGGTGGGGACTCATATGAGTAGAGTTTAGTTGGTCTCTCCTGTGCTTCGAGGGTTTTTCGCCGGGTTCTCCGGTTTTCCTCCCTCCGTAAAATCAACACCTATAGGTCTTAGCTGTAAATGGAGGACCCCACCAGCTCTGCTGAAAAACTTATCCTCCTTAAATAAAGAATAATAATAAAAAAGCCTTATATAACATGGTTTTATAAGTACCGGGAACATCCCTCCGATGCCAAAGTTGATGTTTTTAACATACTGTTTTGTATGTGTTATTAAATTATTTAACCTTTCTCATTCGCCTTGTTGTGGGAAAACGTTTTACTTTGTCTAACGCCAGACGATTTCACTCCTGACGAGAAGACGTCTAGGCAAACTTTGCATGAAAGGGTTAAGGACCGGTCTCGAATTAGTACGGTTCCGCCTGTTTACACGGCGAAATAGGACGAATTCGGAACCGGTCTCGGATTAGTACGGTTCCACCTGTTTACACGGCGAAATAGGACGAATTCGGAACCGGTCTCGGATTAGTACGGTTCCACCTGTTTACACTGCGAAATAGGACGAATTCGAGACCGTTCTCGAATTAGTACGGTACCGCGTAAACATAGCCTAATACTACTACTATTTACCATTCATACTGCATGTACAAGTACGGCGTTACGTAAGCCTGCACGCTATTGTACATACATGCAGCCGACATTTTTCTCGGTGCCTCAATTGTGTATTAATCGTTTTCGATTATGTATTAGTCTTTTAGTATCATAATTTCATTTTGATTTTGTGTGTGTGTTTTTTCCCACAGGGATGAGAATGCTGTTAAACAGTTGAGTGAAACAATATTAAGCCCAAGAAGGAAAACATTATTGTCATCTTTATTGTACACGCAATATGTAAGTAACGGCACGACTGGTCATTATGCTGTGAGTTCTCACAGTCTGTCTGCCTACAAAACATACGTCAAATGGTTGTCTTCCTAATGACCTCGCTCCAAGAGATATTTTTTTGCTTGCACAGGTGATGCAACCTTTTTGAAAACTTGCCGCGTCGCAGGAGCAGAGAAAATACGTAAAGAGCCACTTAGAGCAAAGTGAAAGGGCGGTTAACTGCAGAGAATAGTTTTGATAACGAAATACTGACGTTTCAAGCGGAGCCCTTCATCAAAGTGAAATGTGAGGGCTGTCGGTAGTTCACCACCTTGTCACTTTGCTCTATCTAAAACACTGTCTCTAGTTTTAGCTCTATCTAAAACACTGTAGTTTTAGCTCTATCTAAAACACTGTAGTTTTAGCTCTATCTAAAACACTGTCTCTAGTTTTAGCTCTATCTAAAACACTGTCTCTAGTTTTAGCTCTATCTAAAACACTGTCTCTAGTTTTAGCTCTATCTAAAACACTGTCTCTAGTTTTAGCTCTATCTAAAACACTGTCTCTAGTTTTAGCTCTATCTAAACACTGTCTCTAGTTTTAGCTCTATCTAAAACACTGTCTCTAGTTTTAGCTCTATCTAAAACACTGTCTCTAGTTTTAGCTCTATCTAAAACACTGTCTCTAGTTTTAGCTCTATCTAAAACACTGTGTCTAGTTTTAGCTCTATCTAAAACACTGTCTCTAGTTTTAGCTCTATCTAAAACACTGTCTCTAGTTTTAGCTCTATCTAAAACACTGTAGTTTTAGCTCTATCTAAAACACTGTCTCTAGTTTTAGCTCTATCTAAAACACTGTCTCTAGTTTTAGCTCTATCTAAAACACTGTGTCTAGTTTTAGCTCTATCTAAAACACTGTAGTTTTAGCTCTATCTAAAACACTGTCTCTAGTTTTAGCTCTATCTAAAGCACTGTCTCTAGTTTTAGCTCTATCTAAAACACTGTGTCTAGTTTTAGCTCTATCTAAAACACTGTCTCTAGTTTTAGCTCTATCTAAAACACTGTCTCTAGTTTTAGCTCTATCTAAAACACTGTCTCTAGTTTTAGCTCTATCTAAAACACTGTCTCTAGTTTTAGCTCTATCTAAAACACTGTCTCTAGTTTTAGCTCTATCTAAACACTGTCTCTAGTTTTAGCTCTATCTAAAACACTGTGTCTAGTTTTAGCTCTATCTAAAACACTGTGTCTAGTTTTAGCTCTATCTAAAACACTGTCTCTAGTTTTAGCTCTATCTAAACACTGTGTCTAGTTTTAGCTCTATCTAAAACACTGTGTCTAGTTTTAGCTCTATCTAAAACACTGTGTCTAGTTTTAGCTCTATCTAAAACACTGTGTCTGAGTCTACGCCAGCAAGCGAAAAACGCGCAAAAAAGTTGAAATGAAATCTAATTACGAGTTGGATTTTTGACAAACCCGTAACATCATAAGATGCATTTTCATGCATAAGAAACAACACGTTAGTATTTCTAGCCAATAAGAAACAAGACTTTATGATTTCTAGCCAATAAGAAACGAGTATGAGCCCAGTTTTAAGTCTTCGATGTATCGCTCAGTTCATTAGCAAATAATTTGTCGCCAAATTTTCACACCAGTTCACGCCACGCTTTCAATGCACGGTCTCTGGCGTCAAGTGTCTTTGGCAATGAGTATTTAATATATGCAAGCAAAAAAATCTCTTGTGAAAGCCCGCGATTTAAGTGTGTATACTCAAGCAAAAACTCACACTTAGACAATCTGATAAAACTATATATTTAGATAAATGAACAATTATAGACGATAACACTTGTTGACTGGCGCCGAGGGAAACATCGAGTTTTACGGACCCAAAGGCTTCAATGTCACCCGAGAGCTTTAGCCCGAGGGTGACATTGAAGCCTGAGGGACCGTAAAACTCGATGTTTCTCAGGCAAAAGTGAACAAGCGTTTTGTTATATACCAAAGACTTTGACTCGAAACTTGCAAAAGGCAAAAGACTTACCAAAACACTTTGACTTTGTCTTCGTAATTTCAATTTAACTAAACAAATCCACCAGACTCAACAAGTACAAAGAACAGCTTTAAATTTATCCAGGTTTTCTTCAGACCTTCTTTGAAGATATGTATAGATATTCTTTCCTTTGGAAAATGGACTATTTCGTACCAAACAAGCTCGAAACAGCTCTTGTTTTCAGAATGTTCCGAAAAGTCCAAAGTTCTTGATCTGATGCAATAATCGGGTATTCACGTGAACAACGCATGATTAAAGCTGACGTCAGAGGGAAACATTGCACTGTTTCCTTCTTCATGGTTGACGTTGAACAACACGTGACCATGATTTGACCAATAGGATTTCATCTTTGGCAAACGAAAGTCTTTGGTATATAACAAGACTTTATTTAATGCCGCAATTTGCATTAGAATATCATTACTACAGATGAACAAAAAATTAAATATTATTTTGAAATTTAAAATAAAGACAAGCTAACTATACAATACAATACATAAAACCGAAAAATACATGTTGTCGATCAAAAAGATAAATGTAAATATATACATTATTTATTTCTTTAATAAATTATTGATTGTTTTAAATAATTGACTTCAAAAGTGGAGGCCCTTCCAGTAATGATTTTTTAGTCATCAAGTGCGAAAAAGGGGAAACATTGTTTTGGCTGTCGTAGCGAGGGACTGGGGTAAAAATGTAAAATACATACGGAGAGGAAGCCCGTCTGTTGCTCTGTATATAGAGTGTACTAATTTAATAATTTTTATAGCAAGTAAAGTCTTACCAAGTAATTAAAAAAACAACTTGTCTAGGTGTGCCAAGTTTGAGCTTTGTTGAACTAATATCTTATACTAAAATTCTTTTTCAAAACACTGTTTGAAAGCAAACACAGCAAAGGATGTGTAAGTTTATTTTATTTTCGAAACGCAAAAGTAAAGAAAAAAAAGCATATTGTCCAAACAGATCATTTTCAGAGGTACCACGCGTTTGAAAAGAACAGGGGGGGGGGGCACTAGTCAAAGAGCATTCGTAGTCTTCCAATTAACCTTTACCGATATATATAGTTATATTGTATTTTAACAACTATATGGTCGGCGTAGTTGGATGCTTTATAAAATAACTGCATATTTGCTGTCCCCATATGTACTTTATATTTCTATTGTGGCTGACGCTAGATTTTATTGAACTGTGGGAAAAGCCCTGGACAGGAGAAAGTTTAGAAGTTTCTCTAAGACTAAGTATATATTTACGTCTTATATTATAAGCGTCAACATAGGAATTAAATCATATTTAACCTTCACACGTATGTTTATATGCGATAAAACCCATTGTTGATTGTAGTTAACATTTTTCTACTACCCCAAGCAAAATGGGAAGTTGTGCCACCGGCCCCAGTTCAAGATCCGTAATTGACGTTCAGCGCATGCATGAGGTTTTTGTCTTGACGCTGCGCACGTCCAGAGCAGAATGACAAACTCGTTTTTTGTAATACCGTAGTGGAATAGCACAAGCCTTTGTCATTTGGTTCTTTCTCAGAAGATTCTATGAGTCTCAAGGACGATACAAAACAATACAAGTTGTCTCCGAAAATTATCTGTCCCAATTTTCTTGTTTATACACATTGTGTATATGTACATTGCCATGGGAGTCTTTAAATTTATAAATATAGTTCAACTTAGGAAATGTTTCAAAACAATACAAGTTGTTTCCGAAAATTATCTGTCTAATTTTTTTTACACATTGTATACATATGTACATTGCCATGGGAGTGTTTAAATTTGTAAAAGATATCTATTGAATGTTCGGAAACAAGAAATTGATACATCTGTTTCTGAAAGAGCTTCCTGATTAGAACACGCTAAATAAACACAGTGGGATGTTCCATCTCCGTTTGCTGGGATATAAATAAAAAAGTTGTCAAGAAAAGTAAACGTTTGTCACTGGTTGTGTTTTCAGGCACTTGAATATATTTTAAAAAACGATTAACGTAGCATATTTATGGCTGGCGCGTAGAGTATCGTTCTTTAGTTCAACAAGAAGACGAGAAGAGGCTGTAGTATTTATTCCAAGAGTTTGAACGAAGACATGGCTATGTTTGGTGGTTTGGTTTTAGTAGCGTTGTTTGTGCAATATTGTGCTTCAAAGCCTGTGAAATACAAAGGTTATCCTGAAGGTACTTGTGATTTGTTTTTGTGATTAAGGCTACATCCATACGTATCCGGATTTTTTTTGAAAACGCTACTTTTTTGTTACGGATTGGCCTTCCGTCCACACGTAAACGATGAAGCGGTTATCAAAAACGGAACTTTTCGAAGACGGTCTCCAAAGTGGAACTTCTTGAAAACGCTGTTTCCTGTTCTCGTGTGGACGCGGATATTTTTTTGAAAACGGACAAAAAAAGTTGCGTTTTCAAAGGCCTAACGTTTTCAAACTAAACCAAATATGATTGTAATAATGTGCTTTGGGGTTGTCTTTTTCACAGATGTCGTGCTCTATACTACTGTAATATAGGTAACGAAATATAGAAAATATTAATTGTCTCTATAAAGCACAAGTCTTGCATTTTCCTTGTGTTTTTTCAACGAACATTAATCCCCTTTTATGCGACAACTTAATCTTTTTCTTCTGTCTAAAGCCCTAATCAAACGAGAACGCAAGTTGGCAGTCAGAATTTCTGTGGCGATCGTTCGAACTCCCCAAATTAACAAAATAAAGGTTTCATGAGTGTTTTAAACTAGTTTTAACTTTGTCACGGTACATGATATTTTCGGGAAACTATTCAGAGCGGCTGGCTGAGATGGTGTGACTGCCAACTTGCGATGATTTGCGTTCTCGTTTGATTCGGGCTTAACTCCAGAGAATATTCTTAACTTGTCAAGGAGAGACGTTTCACAGTAAGCTATGCGTGGAAGGTTTTTTAGAGTAAGTTGGACAAAAAGTTGAACAGCTTTGCCTTTTGATGAAGCTGTTCTTGCACGCTGTTGGTACTTGGAAAATTTCGAAACTGACTGTTTAATAAGCGATCAGATGTGGCTGACAACTGTCTTGATCGTAAATATGTTCACCAGAAGCACGAGGAACATGTTCCACCTTATGCAGTATTGTTTCGCTTCACAGCATGTTGTCTTGGCGCATTATGTCGCCAGGTTATATATACATATACAGTAGTTCTACGATATACAGTAGTTCTTCTGTCGCCAGGTTATATATACATATACAGTAGTTCTATACCATATACAGTAGTTCTACGATATACAGTAGTTCTACCATATACAGTAGTTCTACGATATACAGTAGTTCTACCATATACAGTAGTTCTACCATATACAGTAGTTCTACGATATACAGTAGTTCTACCATATACAGTAGTTCTACCATATACAGTAGTTCTACCATATACAGTAGTTCTACGATATACAGTAGTTCTACGATGTACAGTAGTTCTTCTGTCGCCAGGTTATAAGTACATATACAGTAGTTCTACCATATACAGTAGTTCTACGATATACAGTAGTTCTTCCACGCCAGGTTATGAAAGGATGGCCTATTCCATATACAGTAGTCCTTCAAACCTTCCACGCATAGCTTGCTGTGAAACGCCTCTCCTTGACAAGTTAAGAATATTCTCTGGAGTTAGACAGAAGAAAAAGATGAAGTCGCATAAAAAGGGCTTAATGTTCGTTGAAAAAACACAAGGAAAATGCAATTAAGACTTGTGCTTTATACAGACAATTAATATTTTCTATATTTCGTTACCTATATTACGGTAGTATAGAGCACGACATATGCACCACATTCAGCTTCGATCTGATCTTCCTCGGCCCACTCCCACCTTTGCTCGCGCGGTATAGAGCCTCTCCGCACTTTGCCAGTTAGCCCGAGTAAACGCCTGACCCAGGCGTCTTGTTGATTACTTTTTTTTGTCGTTTCTAGAGAACAGAAACTTGAAGGACCCGCTCTTATTTGAAGGTGACATGCGCATTACTCCCTACCAAAAGCAACTGGCTTTGTCTGGAGGTGATGTTTCCATGGCAACAGGGAAGAAACGAGGAGCAACTAAGCTTCCAACCTGGCCCAATGGCACCATCCCTTACACCATTGACCCTGCACTAAATGGTTCGTTGTTACATCTTTTTTGAAACCCCGTAAAATCTTTTGTGAAACCCCAACCTGCACTATTTTAATGACCCCCTTTTTCTAACTTGTAACGTTTGCTTTTGTCATTGTTCTTGATTTTGGATTTTCATGCGTTTATTTCTAGCTTACAAAGACGACATTGAATACGCTATGCGGATATGGGAAAATAATACCTGTATTCGTTTTGTTCCTTTGACTACCCAGGCTAATTTTTTAGCCATTAATGATAAAGCTGGGTTAGTAGCAGAAGTAAAATAAACTGGTGGTGATGCTTGTGTGTGAGGAGGTGATGAGGAGGTGGGAGGGTAGTGAGGTGGTGGGGATAGTGAAGAGGTGGGATAGCGAGGAGGTGGGTAGGTGATGAGGAAGGTGAAAATGAAAGAAAGTGGAAGGTTCAGGAGATGGGAGGTGGTTTTAGGGTGGGTGATAAGGAAGGTCCAATGAAAGTGGGAGGGTCGTGAGGAGGTGGGTGGGTGATGAGGAAGGTGGAAATGAAAGAAAGTGGAAGGGTCAGGAAGAGGTGGGAGGTGGTCTTAGGGTGGTTAGGGTTTAGGAGGTGGGAGGGTAGCGAGGAGGAGGGTGGGTGATGAAGGTGCAATGAAAGTGGGAGGGTGGTGAGGAGGTAGGTGCGTGGTCAAGAGGGTGGTGGGTGCGTGGTCAAGAGGGTGGTGAGGAGGTGGGGTGGGTGATGAAGAAGGCGCAATGAAAGTGGGAGGGTGGTGAGAAGGTAGGATGGTGATGAGGAAGTGGGGGGAAGAGTGATGAGAAATGTGGGTGGTAGGGAAGGTGGAGAGGATGTGAGAGGGTGGTGGGGAGGGTGAATTTCAACTAACAGTGATGTTTTAAAACCACTTTTCTTGATCCTGTCTCTTGTACGAAGGGCCATTGCTTCTGTAATAACAGAAGTTATAGTGAACAGTCACGATAACTGAATATCTTCTTTTTTTGTACAGCTGCTCGTGTGTCGTTGGTTTCATGCCGTACTATGGCGAATGTGAAATGAGATTAGGACCTGGATGCTACAGTCAAAGAGTCTATCTTCACGAACTGGGTACGTTGTAAAATGCAATATAAAAAAAAGGAAATATCTGGACACAATCTCGTAGTATCCGGTAAAATATTACAGAAGAAAATTTGAGCTTGACAAACGTCCACCAAACGTCTGTTCCATTACACCAAGCTCGCAAACGTACCACATGCACTACATGTATACGTACAACTTATCATGTCACTTTAACTACATCTCATATGCAAACGCTACCACTTAGGAGAACATACTATGAATTTGCATCCTTAGCTCTCCATCTGAGCCTCAGTAGCTCAATGGTTAGAGCATCTAACCGGTCATTAGAAGGTTGCAGGTTCGAACCCTGTCTGGGGCTCAGAAATCTTTTCTGAGTAATTGAGCTTGACGAACGTCCAGCAAACGTCTGTTCCATTACACCAAGCTCGCAAACGTACCACATGCACTACATGTATACGTACAACTTATCATAACATTTCTTCCCTCGTATACAGTATACACATGCAACTCATTTTGCTCGTGAGTCATTCGATGGAACTAATTAATTTCGTATTTTATTTTATTTATATAGGACACGCAATAGGATTTTGGCACGAACAATCACGACCTGATCGTGATAATTATGTTGAGATATTACATAGTAATATTCAAGATGGTAGTGTGAATATTGACTTATTTATTAATTTTGTATGTTTCCTCACAAAACATATAAGCTCTAGTGATTATTATTTTAGCATTATTTTAGTTGAACGACATCAGTAATTATCGAATGATCATTTAGCATAGTTTCATAGCGGGTTGCTACGCTCTATAGACCAGGGCGCGTATAGACCCTTCTTCAAAAATGGCCGCCGAATTAAAATTATTTTATGTGCATATAAATTAGCCCTTATGACCTCGTTTTAAAGTAAAAATTATTTTGAATTTCACACATGAAAACGAGTTCATAAGGGCTAATTTATTTGTATATAAAAGAATTTTAATTTGGTGGCCATTTTTGAATAAGGTCCATCTATAAGAGAGCTTTCGAAGTACAACGGCAACTTCAACGACGACGTCTTCTAAACAAAAGAATTCTACTTGTGAAACAAAGAGAATGGATAATTTTTAGTCCCTAGAGCAACCTCAACAGCGTCCTCGTTCTTTATACAACGCCACTTAGAGCATTTTCACGTCTTCAGGACGACGTCAACGGCCAAAAGATGAGAACTGTTGCTTGAGATTGACCTCAATACAGACACTACAATCATTTTAGCAATACTGGGGCGTTTTGGAGGTCATTAAACTAGTTTCAAGTATCAAATATAATAGTCAGTCAACCATGACTTCTTTAAATTGTAAAACTTGTCTTGCTTTTTAACCGCCGTCGTCGTCCTCGCATCTTAAAGTCTCTTATATCAGCGGGACTGCGGCATCTGAGGTCTACCTCATCGACTCAATTAGTAAGTGATATAAACAATATTGTAATTACATTTTATTGCCTATTTTTAGTTTACTTATTTAATTTTGGCAAGTATGACAACATGGTTATTCAATCGCTTGGAAGCCCATATGATTATTCGAGTATCATGCATTATGGCCCTAACGAATTCGCCAAAGTTGCAGGTCTGGAGACAATTAGGTCGTCGAGAAACCAAAGTGTAAGTTTTGAATTTCTTTTGAACTGTAGAAATTTTCATTATCGTTCATTATCGTGGTAGATACACCAAATGTAGTTGCTGAGGTTTCATCCTGTTGAGTCAGGTCTTCATAAGAGCAATATATCAACATGTTGTTGACACTGTACTGTACTGTGCTGTTACCGCGCTGTACTACGCTGTACTGTACTAAACTGTACTGTACTACTTCACTGCGTTGCACTGCACTGGACTGTACTTCACTGCGTTGCGCTGTACTGCACTGTACTTCACTGCGTTGCGCTGTACTGCACTGTACTTCACTGCGTTGCGCTGTACTGCACTGTGCTTCGCTGCGTTGCGCTGTACTGCACTGTACTTCACTGCGTTGCGCTGTACTGCACTGTGCTTCACTGCGTTGCGCTGTACTGCACTGTACTTCACTGCGTTGCGCTGTACTGCACTGTACTTCACTGCGTTGCGTTGCGCTGTACTGCACTGCACTGTACGTCACTGCGTTGCGCTGTACTGCACTGTACTTCACTGCGTTGCGCTGTACTGCACTGTACTTCACTGCGTTGCGCTGCGCTGTACTTCATAGCACCATACCGCACTGTACTGTATCCTGCACTGTACTCAATCTCGTTCCCAGAGCTCACGTTCCCCACCCGGGAAACGAGAGACTCTGGGATAATCCGTTTCAAATCACATGCAGGATTCTTGTTATTCCGGTTGAGGTACGCATGCGTAAATATCCGAGCGGAATCTGGATAGTATGTTCTCCTTGTTTGACTTTTCCCCAAACAAGTCAATGGGGTTGCTGGCGAAGCTCGAATTACAGCATCTACACACATACGGCGAAGATATCGATCGCGGCAACGTCTTCACTGGAGTCTTGTCGTCCGACATCTTTGTTATTTTGGTTTTATTAATTCTACTTCCTGTCACTTCAGACCAACTCATGCTCACTATTCAGCCAATAACGTAACGATTTGAAACGGATTATCCCAGAGTCTCTCGTTTCCCGGGTGGGGAACGTGGGCTCTGGGAACGAGATTGGCACTGTACTGTACGTATACGAGATTTAGGATATTGAATAAGTTTATATTGTCATTCGCGCGCTTAAATTGTGGCGGAATCAGAAGCAAATTTAGCTGTTCAGCCTGGTCTGTGAAAATAAGATGAATTTATTTTTATGAAGGTTCTCAAGTTGAATGAAGTTCTCAGTGCTTCCGACGTGCAACAAGCCAACAAGCTCTACGGTTGTTCAACATGTAAGTTATCAGAAAATATAGGACGGATTTATAGAATATCGCATTACCCATTGCTGGGCTAGGATGTCTGAGGGTTCTCGCTTGGACGACTAAAATCGTGTGGCGTTAAACAGAATAAAACAATAAAATGGGCCTTTGTTGGGCGGTTCAGGCAGGAACGGGTTGATATTGCAAAGGTGTAATCGTGGTTAGTATTGCAAAGGTATAATCTTGCAGCGCAGAATTAAGACCCTGGATGCGAGATTTGACATACACTCGTAAAAATCTCGCAAGTTGTTACAGCATTGTTGCCTGAATAATGCTGTAACAACTTGTTGACATATGTGAACAACATTGATAAATGAACAACATTGTTCATCATTGTTTCAACAAGTTGTTACAGCTTCATGAAACAACAACCGTTGTTCACGCATGTTGTAACAACCGAAGAACGTGTTGATACATCAACCATGTTCACCATTGTTGTAACATTGTTGTTCATCGTTGTTATTTCGTCATGCTGTTACAACATGTTGTATCATGTGCGAACAACGTTGTTGGCTATAAAAATGTGCTGTTGGAACAACTTGTTCATGACTGTTGACTTATCCGTGAACAAGTTGTTCGAACTATAAGTGAACAACTTGTTCACGGCGAGCAGCACAACATTGTTCACGCCTGTTGACAACCGTGAACAAGTTGTGCGTTTTTACGCGTGTAGCTTGAAGAACATTTACAATAAATTGTTCCTTCTTTTTTGCTAATATCGAGGCAGAAATATTAAATATAACCACTTTTCCTTTTCACCTTACTTTTTCAGCTCGTCCAGTTTAACTAAATTATTTGAATCTGGTCAAGCGCGTATTAATCAGTGGTATGATCATCCAAGTTACTTAGTACACAACTGGGCTAATAATAAAATAGATGACGTAGTTTATTAGATGATTGTTATTGATTACATGATAATGTCATGATTATCATCATTAAACAACAAAGATAATTAATTAAACGACTTTTGTGGGTTTTATTTATTTCTATAATATATAAAGCACCAAAAATAATTTAACTTAATAAGCCAGTTCGTAATCTTAACTGCGCATCAAATGACGCGTTCTGTCTGTCCTCTAATAGATCATGGGCAACAACCAATGAAAACATGCATAGAAACCAGGGTATTGTATAAACAATCATAGTCAATAGAGATATATGGTCTGGAAACTCGGCAAACTTCAAAGCGCCTATAATGAGCTGTGATTTTATGTTGAACCGTACCTTACACCGTGCACATCCTTTGTTTTAGGTTTATTAATATTTAAAGAGCTAATAACGTTCTGCGTCGAGATTAGCCTGATGTTATGGATAAAGTCATTTCGGTGCGCAGTTCAGATTACGGACTGCCGACTGCGTTATAATTTCAACCCTTCACCGAGCAGATTACTAGGTCTCCACGACTCTCCTTGACGAGTAAAATCGTCTGGCGTTAGCTAGAGTAAAAGTTGGCAAATGGCAACCATCCCCGGGCATCAAAAACAAAAATAATACCAAAAATACTATAATACATCATCTTAAAACAATTGTTTCGACAATTAAAGATGAATTGGGGGAAAAACTAAGTTTAGTGCTAATTTTTTCCGATTAAGGTTCTTTAAAAACTAAACTAGGAAGTCTCCAAACTTAACGGTTCATCAGGGTTGTCCGCCATCACTTGCGGTCTGGCTTCCTTTTGAAATGGTTCCTCATACACCCGTGCCTGCGTTGCCTGATCGTTGTTTTGTGCGCCTGATTTTCCAGGCATTCTGTAGCTCTCATATTCCGGGGGAGGTGGGTCCAGCTCACGATGAAGAGACTGATATTGTTTGTCACTTGAACCATTCGGCTGGAAAAAAGAGGTCAAAAGTTTGAAAAAATTAGCATTTTTACTGCTTGGTTTGCTGTTTTAAAGCCCACAAAGGAAGCAGGATAGACTCAGAATGTGTAGTAAAGAAATGGTAAGTTGTTTAGTTGAAAAAAAATAAACGAAAAATAAGCCGTATTCAGTGCAGCACGTATGTGAATTGTAAAATTGATAAAAATATTCGTGAACTGTTCTTTGTGTACGCTAAGAGTCTGAGGTGTAGAGATAAACTTAAAGTTGTAAAGAAACTGAAAGTTACTTTCTTAAACTATTTAAAAAATATTAAACTACGAAGATACTAGATATTTTTGTAAAACTTAGACCGTGAACGTCCCATGATAACCCCCCTGGAAATAAGCCCTTCCAAATATCTGATTATAAAGTCCACCCCCACATAAAATGTATATGCAAAATAATCAACTTTGAAATGCAAAATTTCCCTGCTAATTAAACATATAAAGCCTTCTTTGAAAATTAGTCTTCCTAAACATACAATAGTCAGTATAAAGTGTTTTAAAAAATATACGTGGAGTGATTATTATTGTAAGTTTACAGTATATTAAAAATGTAAATATTTAATGGTTTAATGGATTCATGGTTTGGCATGCTCCATCGAGTTATGGTGCACATGGGAAGTTCAGAGAGCATGAAAAAAGCACAAGAGTTGGTTGAGGTGATTGCTGATTTCCCAACTTCCCAAGAGCATCTATAATTCGATGGAGCACACCAATGAACCATTTCTTTTATAACAGAGAATTATACACAAAACAATATTTATTTCACTGATTAAAAATGAATTTCTCATTACATTTGAAATTGCTGCACATACCCCATTGAGTTATGGAGCATGCACGGTAGCCAATCAGAAATGCCATTATATTATATCTATATCCTAAAGGAATTTTTACTAATTTTGAAATTTTATTACCGGTATACCAACCTTTTCAAGTACGAAATAAATAGCTGGACTTGTTTTGTTGTTTTCACCATCATCATTATTTTGATGTTTATTTCCTTGGCGATCCACTCTCTCATTACTAGTTTCAAGAACATGATAATAAACTGAAGAATCCTTTGTGTTTCCTTGGTTATTTACTTCATTTTGACGACATGCTTGACTTGAATCAGTTCTAGTACAATTGTTGTCGTTTGTCTTATTCCTTTGTCCAAGAAAGTGTTTTTGTTTTATGCTGTCTGCTACTGGTGGAAGTTCTTCATAATATGGATATTTATTGGCTGGGTCAGACTGTTTGGCTTTTTCTCTGGGATTGACCATTTCTGTTTTGTTTTGATCTTTGAAGAATTAAAGAAAAAATATCAAGTTTAAAGGTGATGTACAGTCCGTTCTGCGCATGACCGCAATGTGGTCCCCAAAACATGACATTCGTAGATAATTACATGAAGTACTCAGCAAAATGTAAACCGTTAGGCAGAAAACCAAGCGATTCGGTGAGGATATCTCCTCGGATTTCTTCTATTTCTCCTGGAAATGTTTTGTTTTGGGTACAAGTAATGAATGAGAACCAAGAAAAGCTTACAATCTTGAATAAGGTATTAGTATTATTTTTGTAAATAAAGATGTGAACATTAGTTTTGTACATGCGCAGAACGGACTGTACATCACCTTTAACCCAATCCTTCCTTGACCACTTAAAACCACTGCCTTTGTTATTTTACTCTCTCTAACACTAGACAATTTTATTTAGTGAACCTCTAGGAGGCATTTTATGAAGAGTATTACTTACTGGCTTTCTCATGTACAGATGATTTGGAATTTAAATTTTGTCCACTGGTTTGTTGTAGTTTTTGAACAAGAATTTTATCACTTGCTGCATAGAAGGGGTTAAACAGTGTCTAGAAAAATAATTATTTAATTATAGTCAAACATTGATTATTCAAAACTGTACAGCTTTGTATATTCAGCATTATAATAATTTTATCAGGCAATTGTGGTGTATTTTGTGGGCTAAAATGGAGAATTCAGTGGGCTAAAATATATTTTCTCTCCTCGGATTTGAGCCCAGTGGTGTAGGAAGCAAGTTGATCTTGGAGGGGCACAGCATCAAAAGGGCACTTTGTTCAGGGGATAAGACTTCAAAAAGACACTTGAAACACATGTTTTATCATAAAAAGGGCACTTTTCTGCTGCAAAAAAGCCACTTCATGACAAAGTTGGGGGGCACTTGCCCCAGTTCCTACACCACTGTTTGAGCCTAGATCAATTTTACCAGTTCTAAATCACTATTGGTTAACTTTGTTGTTTACAGAATTGTATACTTTTCTTGTCTATAGTTTGGAGCAAAGATTGTTTTGATGACAAATGTTGTCTTTTTCTGCCAAGTTACATGTCAGTTATGTAAATATTTGTTGTAATGAAATACATGCTGATACAACACAAAGTTGGCACTGTTCAAGATACTGTTTACCATATTGATTTTCTTCTAAATGCCCACTAAAATTATAATTATAGTAATACAGTTGATGTGATGTTCTTGGGAATAAATATGTTTTTTGCCCTTCTCAGACCTAATTTTAAACTCTATTGTTATATTGCTTGACATAAAAATGTCCTCTATATTATTTTTGTCTAATACCAGATTATTTTACTCTGTGTAATGCCAGATACCCTGCAAGCGAGCCTTTTTTTCCTTATTTCTTTGCTGAGAGAGAGGAAGAAAAGTAGGCTCTGCTGTATTTGGGCTTCGTCCAAGATTTAGGATGAAGTAACCTGTTTAAGACCTGTTTAACTGGTTCTTGTTTTGTTTTTGGGACTGGGTTCGAGATTGTAACCAAGCAACTGACATGTATGTGCAATGGAAACCACTCACAAATACAGCAGAGCCTACTTTTCTTCCTCTCTCTCAGCAAAGAAATAAGGAAAAAAAGGCTCTGCTCGCAGGGTAAATGTGCATTTTTTGCAACTGGTCCCGGTTTGGTCTTAAAATGTATATATTCTACACTCGAATTTTCCTTCACCCAAAATCCTTAGAACATGCTATGTAATCGAGTGAAATGCCCAATATTACTAATATAATATACCCAATTCTATTCATAGTTTATTTCAAATACAATATTATCAATTATCGATATATTACTGGCACCTTTGGTCCTTTGAAGTGGTGTTTGTCTTGATTTTGTGGCTCAGTATATTCTGAAGATTGATCCCCACTGTATATTTCCACATTTCTATCTTTAATGGATTGGAGTTCTCGTGGTTCCTCGTATACTGGATTGTTAAAATCAAACATTTCTTTACACTTTTTATCTTTCTTCTAAAAAAATAATTAGAAAAAGAATACCTTGTTATTTTTCAAATTTTTATTCTGTTCATATTTTCCTATTTACCCTGATTTTTAGTTTTATTTCACCTTTAAAATAATGACAGTCCATTGCTGGATCCTCATAATTATTGCAAGACAACAACTTACATGATTATTTTGAGGTCTGCTTTCTTTTACCCTTTCTTTCTTTTCTGTTTTTGGCATTTCCTTCATTTCAGTCCTATCTTGCATTTCAGTTCCATCAAATGCTAAGTTATTAAAATCTCCCGTCGCTGCAGCACGACTTTTCATCTGTCGTGAGAAAGAAAAACATCACATGTTATTCTGGCTAGTACCGGACGATTTTATAAAACTCGTTTTTAAATCGTGGGTGTTGGTAGCCCAGTGTTTAGCGCATGCACCTTTTAGTTTTGCGATCAGGGGAAGACTGACAAACCGCTTCAAAAACGACCCAATTTGGTAAGATCATTGGCGTAGTAATTTTGAAAAACAACCTTGTCTAAGCCGAGAAAATCAAAGCTAAAGTTTATGTATAAATCAGGAGGTTTAAAACCGCAGACATGGTACTGATTTCCTTTGTGTTTCATGTACTATTCAAATATCGAGCTTCGCATAATATGAAGTAGACTTTCTCAAAGTTCTTTTCAAACATTTTTGACCTTTCGACATTTTTTACCTTTTGGTTCCTCGTTGACAAGGACTTTTCCCACCTGCAACGCGCCAAAATTCACCGGTGAATTTTTCGACCGGTGACGTAATTCGGGAAGTAATTATATTCAGGCTAAATTGCTATGCAATTGCTATCTTTGGAAGTTGGAGTTAAACAGACTCTTGAAAACGTTTTAGTAGGGGTAGAACCACTTTCCATTGCATGTACGACAACCCAAAACATATCAAAACAGGGCGATGTACATTTCAGCGATTTCCCGCCAGAATATTTAATTAGATTCAAAAACGTGCAAGCGAAACAAGTCCGTCTCTTTCCTCCCGCTTTTCCGCTCTCCCGCCTTTCCGCTCGCCCGCCTTTCCACCCGCCCGCAAAAACTAGCGCTAAGAGACGGACTTGGAGCAAGTCTAAATATGAAGTTCGATTAAAAGTCAGAACAACTAACTCTAAGTAAACTTCATTTTATGCGAAGTTCGATATTTAAAATGCGAATTTTTAGCAACATGCCAAGAAATCGCCGTGTATCGTTTGCAAGTGAACATTGCAATGTTGCTGTTAATATTGCAAGGTCGCGCGGTAAAGAACATCCGATTTGACTGTAAATGATAGGAAAGATTACCTCTCTCTTCTTGTTTCGTTTCTTCCTTAAACAGTAGACAATCACAATGATAATGATGATTAAAATAATAGCCACTCCAACTCCTAATACTGCTTGAACTTTTGGTCTTTGAAGTGGACTACCTTCCTCTTCCTCAGATATCAGACCAAAACTGACACTCAATGGACATTCTATCTCAAATATAGTATTTTCAAATATGGAACAGTCTTCTTTACTTTTAATAAACACCACATCTTTTGTATTTTGAAGACGTGACATAAATAATGATCTTTTTTGCATCTGAAGAACACCGTTTTCTAATTTCCAAACCACTGCATGTACTAGTGATTTCTTGTATTTTATTGATGAGCTAATTTCAAGGATTTCAACGTAAAATTCTTTACTTGTGTCACGACGGTGGCGACGCTGATCTGGAAAATTGAGAAGAACTGCGTTAGGAACTATAAACATACATTTAACCCTTCCTACGTTGGCGGCATCAGTTAATAAATACCTGCCCATAGTGTTTTCGGCTTGAAGTTGTTTTAGAAGTTTCATTTGTTTTTGCTAAACTTGGAAAACTTTGGGTTTTAGTCCCGTCTGGAGTAACAACTTACAACAGCTTGCACAGCAAAAACAAATGAACTTTGCCCGCAAACGTTATCCGTAGCCACATAAAGCTAACGTTACGTCTGATAAGTGCATAGTTAATAGAAAATAGACATGGTTTGGAAACCCGGAAAACTTCAAAGCGGTTAATAATCAAGCTACGATTCGTGTTGAAAGGTACATGAAGGTGCCAAGTCCTTTGTTTTAGGTTTATTAATATTTAAATAGTACGGTTGAATGATTGAACCCAAGCGTTGCTATTGGATGATTGCTTCATTATACAGAAAACACAATATGTTCAGTAACCGTGAAAGTGCAAAAATTTCCATAAACCTGAAGAAAAACATAAAACAATGATTTTTGTCGAGCTTCCAAACGATGTATATTTTCTATTAACTATGTTTAAATCAATGGCAATCATTTTACTTACTTGACCATTCTTTAAGACAAGCACTCTCTTGGTTTCCAAGAAGCTCCCCAAGACAATTCTCAAATTTGCACGTTGAATTCTCGTGTAGTAAAAACGTTAAACCGATAAACAACTGATCAGAACGCTGAATACATCTTTGGTTACTGTTAACACTTGGTGAACATAATGAATCCTCCCGACAGGACACTTTATTACATAAATTATCGTCTCTTTTGTGACCTTCTTCACAAGTATTCCGAGTTGGTTTGCATTCGTATCCTCCTTCAGGTCGATCAACACATATTTCTTCCTTTCCGCAGAGTTGATGTTTACACAAGCTGCAGATATTCTTTTGATTTTCAGTATTTCTTGAGCAGTCTGTTAAAAATAATGTTAATTTTCCTCTGATGAATAATAACGGCATTCTGGGATCCCCACAAGTGACTTGAACGACAAGTTTCTCCAAGTTTAGACTGTCGTGATCCAGTGCGGTGTTAATTCTTAAAAACATGTCACGATCAACGTAGATTGCGTTTGTTAAGTTCACTTTTGTGAAGTCTGGTGAGCTGTCATTGATTCTTGGTTTCACATCACAGATGTAGTTACTTTCTTGACCAGGGAGCTTTGTGTCCACAAGGCATCTCTTAATGTTGCTGTTGTTGCTGTCGTCTTGGTAAATTCCAATAGGACCCAGTTTGGTGTGGAGCACTTTGTTTCGTAGGAGTGGTGGATGTGAGAAACATATTCGGCTCTGTACATTTTTGTCATCTAGAAGGAGTAAAAAATTAATTTTGGTGCAGCGAAGTACGAAGGAGGAAGAAACATTAACGATATCATGGTACAAATAGGAATACTATTACCATAGCGACAACGATAAAAACAACACGATAGCCAAACGTAACATAACATTGCGTATCACAACATACTATGTAACACCACACGATGATGGTGATGGTGGTGCTGCTGGTGGTGATGATGGTGCTGCTGGTGGTGATGATGGTGCTGCTGATGGTGATGGTGGTGGTGATAATGGTGATGGTGATGGTGGTGGTGATGATAATGGTGGTGGTGATGGTGGTGGTGATGGTGGTGGTGATGATGGTGATGGTGGTGCTGCTGGTGGTGATGATGGTGATGGTGGTGGTGATGATAATGGTGGTGATGGTAGTGATGGTGGTGGTGATGATAATGGTGGTGGTGATGGTAGTGATGGTGGTGGTGATGATAATGGTGGTGGTGATGGTAGTGGTGATGGTGGTGGTGATGATAATGGTGGTAGTGGTAGTAGTGGTGGTAGTGGTGATGGTGATGTTGATGGTGGTGGTGGTGGTGATGATGATAATGGTGATCATGATGGTGATGATGTTAAAGTTACCTTTGATGAGAATTAAGAAACGCGCTTGGATGACGTCACTAGACCCATTAACACTGTTTTTGGTTTTCACATGAATGATGACGTAATTTGGAATCTCGGATTCATAATTTACCCTTAGTTGTCTTTGTTCATTGAACATCAACATCAACTTGTTATTAAAAGTAATAAATGGATAACTGTTACACCTTTCTTGTACAAGCTGGTATCCGGTGTTACCATAGTAACTGCTGTTTACTTCCGCTGACGTTATGGTATCCAGGTAACCGATTATGGTTCCATTGACGGATCTCTCGTGCACGTGGTTGGCTGATAACGTGATTAGAGGCCTGGGGAGAGCTGTAGTAAGTACAGTGCAATTAAATCGAATTGTTTTACTCTGAGTGACTGTGTGATCGGAGGTCAAGCTTGATACAACACCGTCATCTTGAACGGAAATGAATAAAGTATATGTTTTATTCGCTTGAATTTTTGATGTTTTTACAAGATATCCCTCAATTACTTCAAACGGTAGTATTTCAATGCTTGCATCTATTAATGTGTAGCGCAGTTGTTGTTTCTGTTGGCAAACCTCTTTGTCGTTGAAAATCTCGTTATCAGGATCAGTGACATTGAGAAATCCAATAATAGTTCCCGATGATTGCTCGGGGAAGACGTAAAATGGATGTAAACAACCTTTGGTTGGTGCTTCGTTCACATCTAAAACAAAAAAAAGAATGTTTGCGGTGATAAAACACGTTTATGTATGGTTCAAGATGTTTGTAGTAAAATTCACAATATGGGTCTAATTCATTGTTGGAACAACTCAAGTTAGACTCGTGATGAACGATGGTGACTCCAGAAATGAGTTATTCAGCCCCCCCCTATGGCCACAACTCGTATCCTAGCCCCACCCTGAATACACCTAGATCTTAGCTGTGCTCCGTGGTCTGACATGTGTCGTATGGCGGCTGCCAGCCCTTACAAAAATTCCACATGAACATGTCTTAAAATCACATGTGAGCACACATTGATCACATGTGATCACACATTTGATCACACATTGACCACATGCGATGACACACTGAGCACATGCGATGACACATTCAGTACACGTGTGATCACACATTGATCCACGCATTGATTACACGTGTGATCACACATTGATCACGCATTGATCACACATTGATAACACATTGATCACACATTGATCACACATTGATAACACATTGATCACACATTGATCACACATTGATCACACGTGTGATCACACATTGACCACATATGATGACACATTGATCACGCATTGATCACACATTGATCACACATTGACCACAGATTGACCACACGTGTGATCACACATTGATCACACATTGATTGACCACACATGTGATCACACATTGATCACACATTGATCACACATTGATTACACATTGATTACACATTGATCACATATTGATCACGCATTGATATTGATTACACGTGTGATCACATGTATTTTGGAGCACGTTCATGTGGTAGGAGCGCCTACTCAACCACGTTGATCTGCGTCTTTTGGAATTCAGCCACTGGCTGCAAGTAAGGATGATTAGCCCCTTGGTCCTTTGCTTTCCTTTCCCTAATTTCTAATCCTAACTCTATTTGATCACTGCAACACAAACTAATATTATAATTTAAGCCATCTTACCTATCACATTGAGATCAAACTCTTTCATTAACGAATATGCTGAAACATTTCCCTCTTCTCTGCAGTTGATCTGGAATCTTTTCACGCTTTCTTTCTCGAAATTCAGTTCTTTAATCAAATATAGAGTCTTATTTTCGTTTAATATCCTCAAGTAATTTTCTTTCTTAGTTTCATCTGATAACGTGCAAAAATGTTTTTGGTTGTTGTCGGGATCGGAGACCTTTATTTTTCCAATGACAAGATCTTTCTGATTTTCTCTGACTTGAAGATTATCGATAGTAATGTCCGTTGGAGGCTCGTTGATATCTGGAAATAAATAGAGAATAATACATGGTTGTGCAGAAATATGAAATTTATTTCGAGTGTTGACTAGGATATCTCACGAGTGAGTGAGATATCTTGTTCAACACGAGAAATAATTTTATATTTCCAAATATCCATGTATTGTTTATTATATTAAAAATAGTCCGATTGCCCCACAAAAACAGAGCAGTAAATTTTCATGTGATAATCGACACATGTGAGATTATCGTTTTTATTAGTGGCGGGAAAATCAATAAAGCACTCTATATTTTATATAATAAAATATAAATTAAAATATAACTGTCAACTAGAAACCACCAAGCAATTCCAGCGCATTTTCAAGCATTACAGATCGGGGGGAGAGCATCGTTCTTTCTATTTTCCCCTCCACTTTAGGTTACTAAAACTATCCTAGTCTATTACGGGAAGCTTACCGTTTATTTCAATACTGAAATTCTTAGTCAAACACAATCTGAACTGGTCGCAGCATCTCAGCGAAATTTCTAGATTATGGGACGGATCCATTTCGTAATCTGCAATCGTCTCTCCTGCAATCAGCATTGTCTCGTTCACTGACACTCTTCCTTGTCCATCTTGAAGAATTTCACAGCTGGTCATAGTGTTTTCATCTTCATCCACCATTGTTATGTTACTAATCTGAGTGCCGGGAACTAGGTTTTCATTCATGGTGGTTGTTGATAGGAGTATAACAGTTGGTGGTTCGTTCACATCTGAGAATACAGAACGATATAAGATGGTACATCAGGTGGTTGATTCACATATTGTAATATGAAACACATGCACATCATTATCAACATTATCATCACCATCATCACCACCATCACCACCACCACTACCACGACCATCACCACGACTACCACGATCACGACCATCACCACGACTGCCACCATCATCGTCATCACTACCACTATCACTATCACAACCATCACCACGACTATCACCATCACTACCACGATCACAACCATCACCACGACTATCACCATCATCATCACCACCACGATGACGACCATCACTACGACTACCACCATCATCATCTTCACTACCATCATCACCACCACCACCACCACCACGACTACCACCACCACCACGACTACCACCACCACCACCACCACGACTACCACCACCACGACTACCACCACCACGACTACCACCACCACCACCACCACCACCACCACCACCACCACCACGACTACCACCACCACCACGACTACCACCACCACCACCACCACCACGACTACCACCACCACCACCACTACCACCACCACCACCACCACGACTACCACCACCACCACCACCACCACCACAACTACCACCACCACCACCACCACTACCACCACCACCACGACTACCACCACCACGACTACCACCACCACCACCATCACCACCACCACCACCACCACGACTACCACCACCACCACTCACCTAAAACATTGATTCGGAAAGGCCATTGCAAATGACCTCCACCTGTGTCTGTAACTCGAATGGTGACAACAAACGCTGGGTTTTCTTCAAAATCTATTGATTGGTTTAACACAAGTTTGTTATTATTCTCGCCTTGCAATCGGAAAGAACCATCTTTAGGATCGACAAGAGAAAAGGTCATTGCTGTAGGTCGATGAATATCAGGATCATATGCATTCAAAATTCCAATTATTGATCCAACTGTGGCATTTTCCCATATTTGGTTATTGGATAGTGTGAGATTTTCAATTGGCTCGTCAGTATCTGGTTTAGAAAAGAATATATAACACATAAACATAAATTAGTGGCATATCAGGGTGCCGTCTTTTGTGTCACCTTTGTTCGCTTGCTTTGCAGTTCTTGTATTTCAATGGTTCAGAGCGTCTCGCTGGTTATTTACTCACTAAACTTAACGAAAAGCTTCTTGTTATGTGTGTGGGGGGAAGTGTATGTGTGTGAGAGAGAGAGAGTGCGGGTGTATCTGTGCTTGCGTGCGCGCGCGCGTGCGTTCTTTTATGTATATGTACGTACATGCGTGCGTGCTTGCCTGCATCCGTGCACGCGTCAATGCGTGTGTGGAAATGAGTGCGTCGCAAGTAGGAATATGATCTTCGATCGTGTGCGTTGATTTACACAGTCTAAGTATTTTTATTCAAGTTACACCCTCTCTCTTCCCTCCTGATTCCACCCTACAAAGTAAATAATGTTCAAGCTTAATCTAACCTGTGACGTTGATGGTGACGTTTTGTGTTATACTTAACGGGGGGTGTCCATTATCGGTGCACGTCAGCGTCACGTGATATCTTTGCTGTCTTTCATAATCCAATGTCTTGTTTGCTTTCACTTGCAGTGCATTCGTGACGTGATTAACGTGAAAGTACTGTCCATCCCCTCGCTGATTAACAACGTGACACAAATGACTTTGGATCATTGTATTTCTGTTGTCTGGATCAGAGACCTGGACGAAATGATAAAAAGTAAGAATAATACTTAAAACCTAGCAGTTAACTCGTTTTTAAAAGCTCACTAATCTGTAACGTCAATAATCTGACGTAGAACTGACGCAAACATGACGTAATCACGTAATCAGCGACAGTTCTACGTCAGATTATACGTGATGATTACGTCATGTTTGCCTCAGTCCTACGTCAGATTATACGTGATGATTACGTCATGTTTGCGTCATTTCTACGTCAGATTATACGTGATGATTACGTCATGTTTGCCTCAGTTCTACGTCAGATTATACGTCACAATTACGTCATATTTGCGTCATTTTGAGCACGTGACTACCATTACAATTCCACTCACCATTAACAAACAGAAATCATCTTCACTTTTTGTTTCTTCAGGTATTTGCGTCATTCCATTCAATTCCAGTTTATCCGGTTTCTCGTTGACATTCTCAACGCTTATGTTCCATGTTTTAAAATTACTACTTTCGATATTTTTCACGAAAACCTGAAGCGTGTACGCATTTTGTTCTTCAAAATCAAGACGACCGCTGATCGTAAGATTGACGAAGCAAGTTGTATTGAACTTGGTAGCGTTTTGATGATGTAGACACACCGCGGGGGTACTGAGGACGAATTTCGACCGCGCATGCGCGTTTGGTACGCTAAGGATAAACACCATGTATTGGTTGCTTTCTGACTTGGCTTCAATTTGACCAATGATAGTCCCAAGGGGAGAATTTTCAGGAATTTTGTTACCACTTAGTTTTAACGTTGGTGGATCAATGGAGTTGATGACGTGAATGGGTATGTCTCTTTGCGTGACTGCGGACTTTAAATCAGCACAAGTTACCTTAATATAATGTACTTTTAACACATCGTAGTTTAAACGTTTTCGAACAATGACGTCAACACCGGAAATATTGAAATTCTCGGAACTGTTACCTGGCAACAGTTTCCATGAAAACTCTGAAGACCTTCCTTGACTGACGTCATCATCGATGGCACTGAGTCTTCCCACAATGCTACCAACGCTTACGTTCTCGTAAATACTGTTCTTAGAAATCTCGATGCTTCGTGGGGGGTCGTTCACATTCGTGACAGTGATATTAAAAAGCTGTTCAGTCCACATGCGCGGTGAGCCGTTATCTTGTGCCCGGATGCGGACTCCATACGTGTTCTCACCCCCCGGTTTCCACTTAAACACCAGCGAGGTTACCAAGGTTACACCACGACAACGAAATAACGGTTTCCCGTCCAGTGAGTGTGCCGAGTAAACAATATTTTGATTGGGCTGTGCATCAATTGCTTTCAACCTCCCAACTATTGTTCCTGGGGGCAGGTTTTCCTTGATATCAATATTATCGAGTTGTATAGAGTGTGGAGGATCGTTACTTCGCCTGCAGTAGTAATTACTCAGCGGTGTATGCCAAGAAACTTTATCTTCAGAGACCGCTTGACACAAAATACGATTACTAGCCGTGCGAAAATCAAACGCCGAGTAATCCCACCATGCTTTGCGTGGATCTTTCAAGGCAAGTCCGTAGTTTGCAGGACACGACAGAGTGCATTGTGAGTTATATTTGGTTCCGTTGAGACAAACTGATTTGATCTTCTGGCAAAGCGAAAGATTGGCTTCAAACTTGTGTGGGTTATGTTGATTGTCCTCGACTGGACAATCATTAAATATTGGAGGCAAACAGTCTCGTAAAACGCATCGTGTACGTCCTTGAAGTTGATAACCTTTCTCACATTTACAATAATAACCTCCATGATAGTTTTTGCAAGAATGACTGCAAGGTCCTTGTCCATTGTTCGTCTTGCATTCATCGATATCGATACATTTTTTACCTATCAAGAGAAAAGAAAGAAAGAAATTCCAACGCAGCCAAGTGAAGAATCCGACATAGTTCAACACTACTGTGGCTTAAAATTTTTTTGAACACAACTAAAACAGTTGCTGTTCAAGACAAATCAAGATTTGTGCATGGGCAATTGAGATGTGTAAAAAAAAATAGTGCTGTGTTGGCAGTGTTTGGGGATTTTATTCTGATGAAGGGCTCCGCTCAAAACGACAGTATTTTGCTCCGAAGAAATCTCGACAGTTTACCACCTTAGGAACCTTTTCGGCTTTGCTATACAGTAAACACCCGCGTGTATTAAAGAACCTAGTGATTTAAGAACCTGTAGGCAGAAATTTTGGATTTTAATACCCCAAAATATAAAAACCTGTTTAGCCAACCAAAGCCACAAGGTTCTTATATGAAGAGTCACTCTGAATAACGAAACAGTGCTGTAGCCAAAATGTGGGACTATAAAATATAAATTTGCTATATATTTGGCCCTTATCATTACAGAAATATCATTACAGAAATTACATACATACAGTATAATCTCTCTATAACAAAGTGGTTTATATATCTGGTCATATAACAATAGCATTTCCCTTAAAGAAATTTTAAGAACCTATTAAGAACCTATTTTGCCTAAATTGTCAGTAATTACCCCAAAATATAAGAACCTATTTTGCCAGACTTGAAAAAATCTAGGTTTTTACACGTGGGTGTTTACTGTAGTCCAATATGGTCTGGTAAACTGGAAAACTACAACGGGACTGTAATGCATTAGCTGTGATTTTTTGTTGAAACGGTCCTCACTGTGCACAAACCTTCTGTTTTTCGCTTATTAATATTTGATAATACTGCATTGAGTTAATCTCAGGATATCTAGAGATATTAACAATGCAGCTATACGGCAAATACGAACCTCAAAATTTCAGTAGTTTCCTTAAAACTGATTTGCAAGAAACGTGTGACAGTCTCGACGTGTTTCCCGCTCCTTTTTTTTTTTGGTCGGGAGCTCACGCAGCCGCAAAACATTACTTACCGTTGCTAATCTGCAGAGTAAATCCGTTCCAGCAAGTGCATCTTTTGTTTTGACTGTCACACACTTGATCACATCCCCCGTATGGATCACAGCTTTGGTAAGCTGTTTCTCGAACACATTTATTTCCCTGTCGCACTTGACGATATTTTGTTTTTTTGGAAGTGAGGCCACAGAATGGCTGACATTCACTCCACGATGACCAGGCTTGGGGGGAAATATAAAAATACAACATATTATTAAGCACTGCACAATGATTTAAATTGGATAAATAATGAAACAAACGGAACACCCGGAATGGTCCCCATTTGTCACTCACCCCTTTTGCGGCAAAACACGAGTCTAAAGTTCATACTTTTAAAGTCCAAAGTTCACGGTTGTTGACAACACGTGTTTTTCATGATATATAAACAGTCAACACAAAAAACCTCAGAGGAAAAAAACACCTCTCAAGTATTTGGGTTGCCTCGAAATGTCAGGCCGAGACACAGAACATAGGTTGAACTTAATCCAATAATCCTTTCCCCTTTGCTAAAATAGAACAAGTTCAATACCTTAACAAGGTCACAAAATTTACATTAGGAGTTGGGTAAACATTTCACTTTAACGTACTGAAGTGTAGATTGATTTTTTCACAGAAATATATATAGAACTGGTTTGGAAAAGCAGTGATTTAGTTATATATTTTCAGCGCGGTAAACTAAAAGTGAAAGGAGATTGCGTGTTTTTGCTTTCAGTTTCTGACCGGATCTTTGAAACATGCATCATCGAAATTCTTAATTAGGTATTCGCTTTCATTTTATTTTATGGCTAACAGATTTGTTATCTTAATTCAACGTGAACGGACGAGTTAGACGAAAACGGACATGTTTACATAATAAGGTCGTCGTCTACAAGTATTTTGCCAGTTAACTCCTTTTTCAAGAATCTTTCATGTTGGTTAGAAGAAACCGGCGAGTTTTCGGTGACATAAGACGAGTAGTTTCAGGATTTAAAGTGGCAACCAGACAGTCGTAAGGACTTATAGGATTACGCTTACAGTGGAAAGATCTGTCATTTTATATGAAATGTCGAATTGAAAGAAAATAGTTCATGTTTATTTTTTTCTGTGCAAATTTAGACCAATGTTGACTCAAGCTGCGATTTGAATTCGCACATTTGGCTATGACCATTACTGTGAGTGCTCGAAAAAAAAAAAAGCCGTCGTGGTTGTCTTGTGACATATTGACACCCACAGCTTAAGAATTCCTAGCATTGTAATTTTCACATTATTAGAATATAAAAATAATATTTAATAAAGTCCAATGTATGGAAGAATGTATCTTCTCAGAATACTACAAAGTTTGCGTGAATATTCTACAACACATTACGTTCCCGCGTCGGTTGGACCTGTCTCGCCCAGATGTTTTTAAGAAAGCTATCGGAGTTAAACTTTTATAACCACGACGACTTCTCGTGACAACTAAACGTTGATCCGTGAGGATGGTATTACAATCATATTTTAAAATCACACATAGAATTTCAATTCCAAAATAACACAAAGGGAAAATTTCTTGATTATTAACCCACACTACGGAAATATAAAAACGCGGCAAAGATGCTTGACATGAACGCGCTTGAATCGGTTATGTTACATTGCCTTCAAGGCTTCTGTAAGAGAATGGTTTCTAATATTGAATGCATTCCTGGATACTATCAAGATGGATAAACGATACTTAGCATAGAATATCAAAAACACAGACCAAGACTTGAAGGAATCTAGCTAGGGAATGACCTTTCATGAATATGGAGAGCTTTGAAGTAGTTTAAAACCCAGTTGACGTGTTGAAAAAAACCCGTGTTGAAACGAAGTTCAAACGGCATAGTGTGTTTGATCGTGCAATGTCTCTTCGTAGTTGAATAATATTGTTAAACGGCATTCAGAATAAATTGTAACAGACGTCAAGAATAATAATAAAAATAAGATTCAATAAAGATATCAAAGCGACGGATGTCTGAACATATATTCACTTCGTTTGTAAAAACACAGCTCGCGGCGTATGGGAGACCTTTTCAGTACATGAGTATCTAGCTATTAGAGGCCCTATAGACTGGTCGAACATGAATCTTTAGCGAGAAAATGTTGAGAATACCTGATTGTTTGCATGGTACTGGTGGCGGTGGATTGCGTCGTCTTCTTCTTAGCCAAGCATTTCCAGAATTTGATTGAAGTAAAATAAAGAGAATGATTAGCATTCCAAGTCGCCGTACTAAGAAGAAACTGAAAGGATGATCCATTGATATCGGTAAACTCTGATACTGTATAAACCGTCTTTTATTTATACCGAGATAAATGAAAGTGTGCGGAAGTTACGAGTGCTCAGCTCAAAGTGATTATTGTAACACGATAGCTCGATGGACAAGATGAAACTTGATAACGCGCATCTATTATAATTATTAGCCGAAATAGATAACCAAATTATATACAATTTACATCGGACAAGCTAGTCAAGCTAGTCGATCCTGATCAATGCGTCGATTGTTCGTCGTTTAAAACAGGGCATTGCTCTCAGTTACCAGTTTGCATATGTAATTTACTAATTTAATGGTAAAGAACTAATGCAAAAGGAAAATTGCGATGGTGATATTACGAGTGTCGATTATTTCTAAGACCCGACCGAGACCAGTTGCGAAAAATGCAACTACCGGGCCTTCGGCGGGAATCGAAGACACGACCCTGGGAAACTAGTCCAGCGCCTTAACCGACTGCGCCACGAAGGCCGTTGCCGAGAGCTTGGTCATGAGTTCTATTATACATGAGATGGAAGGTAATGACGGTGAATGTATAGGGTATGCCAATATTAATCTTTAATATACCCTAATGCAAAAGGAAACCGTTTGAGTGAAGGCAGGGAAATGCTAACCACACCCATCCTAATGAATCACCAACCATTACTTATAGCTCCCTCTCCCTCTCCCTCTCCCTCTCCCTCTCCCTCTCCCTCTCCCTCTCCCTCTCCCTCTCCCTCTCCCTCTCCCTCTCCCTCTCCCTCTCCCTCTCCCTCTCCCTCTCTCTCCCTCTCCCTCTCCCTCTCCCTCTCCCTCTCCCTCTCCCTCTCCCCTCTCCCTCTCCCTCTCCCTCTCCCCTCTCCCTCTCCCTCTCCCTCTCCCTCTCCCTCTCCCTCTCCCTCTCCCTCTCCCTCTCCCTCTCCCTCTCCTCTCTCCCTCTCCCTCTCCCTCTCCCTCTCCCTCTCCCTCTCCCTCTCCCTCTCCCTCTCCCTCTCCCTCTCCCTCTCCCTCTCCCTCTCCCTCTCCCTCTCCCTCTCCCTCTCCCTCTCCCTCTCCCTCTCCCTCTCCCTCTCCCTCTCCCTCTCCCTCTCCCTCTCCCTCTCCCTCTCCCTCTCCCTCTCCCTCTCCCTCTCCCTCTCCCACACATTCCAGAATATGAAATTTGTGACCTTAGGATGGCGAATTTCATGTCTTTCTATATTATTCTAACATGAAGTATCTGGTGATTTCCGAATGAATCAGTTAGGTCACGTGAAAGCACATTGTGTGCGAGCTACATGCATGCACTTATAAATAATTTCTGGCAGAAATCCACAAGCTCTCCGACTACTTCATTGGATTCTAACGCGTATTCATTGGCTCGTCAACTGTTGTTGAACATGAATTTCAAAACATTTTTATTGCTCTGTGTCGTTCTCCTCTTAGTACTCTTACCCACTGCTCAAGGACAAAGGTATTCTTACAGTCAATCTCGTACGCGCGGCCGGGCATATTTGGCTCTGGGATCGAGATTGTCTTACAGCCCGAACGCCGTCGACGACGGTGAGCGCTCGAGGTATCATCGGTTTCAAATTATGAAGCTTAACCATCTAATAAAACCATCCCACAAGCGGGATGTTAAACTTGAACACATAAAGGTAAAAATCCTATAGGGGTGTTGTGGCCGGGGTATGAGAGGTGGGACATTTAGCAACCTCGTACCCAGGGTTTTTCTCTGCGCCCGCTGGAGAAAAGGCCTTGGTAGGAGCTGCTGACGATTTGCTGACGTTGCACCGAGCAAAAAATTTAATACGGGTGGGAATGTTCTTTTTGTTATTTTGGTGTGTTCTGTCGTCTACGCCGGCTAATCTAGTTGTTATTAATAAGACTGAAATGTTTCTACCTGGTTGTCGATCTTAGTCGTACACTGTCTGGTTGTTGCCACTGCTGTTTGTTGTTTCACACATTTCTTATAGTGTTTACTCTTGTAAACTCACACTCAAACTAGGTAACGTTGTTATATATATCTGGCTATGGAAGTTATAAAACTATATAGACTTCAGAATGCGTGGGATAAATTAGTGGCTTCATTAAAATGCAAAACAAATCCACTTTACGATAGGTTCGTAAATATAGGTCACAATAGCCCAGCCTTAGCTTTTTACCTACCGCTGTGTGAGAATGACTCGACGCCACTTGATTATAGCTATACTCAGATTATAAGCTTTACTCAGGTGTATATCTAATACTGATCATGTTTTCCTTGTCCTTCTCGTTCAAGATTCTTCTTGTCAGTATTTTGCTCGTAAATGAAGGTTTATCGTGGAGACGTCGACGACGAAGGAGGGCTCCACCACCTCCTCCTGTACATTGTGTTATATCAGGTTAGTTTTAATACCTTGTAGTTTATTAAGCTTTAGTGGAGCAAACGAAAACGCAAGTCTTCATCACAAGTGCTCAGTTCGTTTAATCACCAACATGCCCTGGCCGCGTTAGCTTGCGACTAATTTAGTCTTGTTCAAATTACATATGGTAAGTTTCATTCAACTTGCAACGACGTTTACTGACTGCAGTATGATCTCAATTTAACACAAGATAACTTTCGTGGATAACTTTTTAGTTTGATCCACGTTTTATTATAAAAGTACTTTTAAAGTATAAGTTTGACTCGCTTATACCTTACCAGAATTAATGATATCTAGTTATAACTATACCTATAATCCTTACCAGAATTAATGATATCTAGTTAACTATCACCACTGATTATCTAGTCATTCAAGACTTCATGTGAAGAGATGGTGAATGAGAAACATTAACTAAGCTTCTTGCTAAGCATTCTATTTGACGGATATAGAAAATCTTAAAGTAATCAAGATTGTGAAGTGATAAACTTCAATAATTCTGGCTAGAAACACTATATAAGTACTTCATTTCGGCAGTTCACCATTTTTTGAGCAGATTTTTTACCCATCATCGCCGTCACACTTAATTCCCACGCAGCACGTACTTCGCTTTTATATTTCTTGTTTTTTTATATGCAACGGATAAACTGATTAATTAAATGAAGCTGGTATGATAAAGTTATACGCCATATATATATTGTCTATGATCTACGTAGGCTTGGTACATACAGGTAAACCCTTTCACTAGGACACGACCAGTTTGGTATTTGTTTACTGACGTTAGCCGGTGGCTTGTTTGAAACGCGATGTATCGATATTGCTTTGCACAGAATGCTGACGATAAACAAACTAACAAAATTCTACATATACATCTATAATCAAGCTAACTATAGTCTCTACAACCCATAACTCTGACCAAAGGCTTTCGCTGGAAACATGACTTCTCATAAGCAGTATTTCCCCCCCAATACATCAACTTTCATATTTGTCATATTTAGCACATCTTGCATCGCTAATTGTATTTTTTTAATGATTTAACTGTGAACGTATTGCAAGTGCTATATCCTTTTAAGTTTATAATATTACCATGGATTGATCTAATTCGGCATATGTTTTTTTTGCTCTATACCGACCATATGTCGACTGCCTGTTATATCAGTCCTGCATGTTTGATCATGTTCTAGTTGGTGTTCATAACTTATAAAGTTTAACAATGACAGCCTGGCGTATGTAATTGTTTCTCCGCCAAACATTTTCTGATTAAGATCAGTGATTATATGATTCGCTTATAAATGTTGCAAAACGCTTTTTTGGCGCTAGTGAGTCGATGAGATATACATCAAGAGGTAATAAATAATCATGATCATAAGGAAAGTTGAAGTATCGTAGGGAAACGTTCAAGGTTAGAACATTCCGGGTTGTTTGCGTGGGATTAGCTCTAGATAATGGCTATAGATGCTGAAGGAATATTTAATTGTTATAATGACTTAATGACTTAATGTCCATGCAATATCAAAACAAGTCGAGACCGGATTTTCCTTCAGACTTTTTTAAGTTGTTGGTAACCTAGCTCTGTTATGATCAAGTTCTCTTGAATTTTGAACCGTAAAACATTAAAATGATTCATATAGTTTCAATCCCTCCCGACTGATAAAGAGTTTAAAAAAGAATGCTGCGTAAGCAGTGTTTTGGATAGAGCAAAGTGAAAAGGTGGTAAACTGCTTTGGTAATTACGGAATACTGGCGTTTTGAGCGGAGCTCTTCATCAGAGTAAAATGCGCTTGTAACGTCGTCAGTATTTCCTTGCTAAATAGCTCGACAGTTTACCACGTTTTCACTTTGTGATTGATAATTATAGTGCGTTATGTTTCACATGTATTCATTACATTCCAGTCTTTGTCGCTAAAGCATTCCCAGTTGCAATGGCGCATGACGCGTCTACAGTCATTGAACTATATATATATCATACACGAGGAGGAGTGTTTCATCAGGATTTCCAAACACCGAGACTTTTGTTGAAAACCGAGGCGAAGCCGAGGTTTTTGAACAAATTTCGAGGTGTTTGGAATCCTGATGAAACACTCTTCCGAGTGTATGATATAGCTTCTCAAACAAATCAGTATTTTAAGAGAAAATCGAGGCGAAAGTTGGCTTAATTTATGTAATTTCTTCCTCCGATGTCAAAACCTCCGTCTCGGTACTGATTTCCTTTGTTTTCGGTTCATGAATTATTAATGAATTTGAGAACTATATATTAAATAGAGAATAATACATGGATGTGCGGAAATATGAAATTTATTTCGAGTGTTGATCAGGATATCTCACGAGTGAGCGAAGCAAACAAGTGACATATCCTGTTGAACACTCGAAATAAATTTCATATTTCCAAGCATCCATGTATTGTTCTGTTTATTATATAAAAAAATTGTCCTATTGCCTTGCAAAAATTGCATTAAACTATAATGCTGATTCAGCGTAATCGCACATGTGAGATTATCACTTTTATTAGTGGCGGGGAAATCATTAAAAAAAGCATTAATAATTCATGAGGAAAACACAAAGGAAATCAGTACCATGTCCGTGGTTTTATACCTGGTAAAACTTCTTGACGTCAGAAAGAATACTAATGAACATACAATTTTATATAAAGAATACTAATGAACATACAATTTTATATAAAGAATACTAATGAACGTACAATTTTATATAAAGAATACTAATGAACATAACATCGAATAACGAATCGTTTTTGAAGCCATTCAAAACACTCGCATCACGTGTTTTATCAGATCTAAAACACTTGGGCTGCGCCCTCGTGGTTTTAAATCTGATAAAACAATCCTGCTCGTGTTTTAAATATTACTTCAAACACTCTATTTTATATAATAAATGATGATAAGCGGAATGGCATCCTTAAAAAGCTCTTAGAAAAACTGTTCGGGTAAACCCTAGGATATTCAGAGTAAAAATAAGAGTGGTATGATATTATATATCTATTAGTTATTTGTTTATTACTAAAGCACAAGAATCATTCATTGTCGGCAATTTTAGAATGATCTAAAATTCTAAATCTCAACTCTGGAAACTTTTTCTTTTTTGGCCAAGGCGTAGCGCGACTCGAGGTTTGAGCAAAAACCAAAACCAGCAGACAACTTGAAAGTTGAAAAAGTATAGAATAAAACATATTTCGAAAAATAATACCATTCTGAAAACTCAAGATATGAATTAAAACAAGTGGAACTACTGTGAAAATATTTCGACTCTATTTCAAAGTCATCTTCAGACAAGTGAAGATAGTATATATTCTTTGCTTTTTCTGTTTGTTAATTCACTTTAACTGCGTGACTTTTAATAAAATCGTCTGGCGTTAGCCAAAATAAAATACTAAAGACTCGTCGTCGGGCTTCACAGTGTTAAACATTAATAACTTACAAGTCATCCAATTTCCCCCCGACAGAACATCCCGATTTTTCGACAAAATACTGTCGATGGTCCTGGGGGGGGGGGGGGGGGGGCGCTCCCTGGCCTCCATCTGTAGCTACGCCACTGACGTCTTATGTCTTATTTATTCTAGGTTGGAGTTCTTGGGGTATCTGTGATAACAAATGCGGCATAGGTAGTCATAGTCGACACCGCACTGTAAAAACATATCCGTCATACGGTGGAACTGATTGTCCCACGGAGTTAAGCCAAACAGAAAATTGTGGAGCCTACAATGGCGGTTGTCAAGTTGATTGTAGAAGTTCTGATGGGGCGTGCAGCTGTACAGTTGGCTACGTTCTACAAGGTTCAGTATTTTTAAAATGTCTGTGAAACGAAATTAGAAATTATTTAGTGGGCGGTTGGTTGGATGAAGGGAGGGGGAGAGGGAGAGGAGGAGAGGGAGATGAGGAGAGGAGAGGAAAGGAAGGATGGAGGAGGGATGAAGGAGGGAGGAAGGAAGGAAGGAAGGAAGGAAGGAAGGAAGGAAGGAAGGAAGGAAGGAAGGAAGGAAGGAAGGAAGGAAGGAAGGAAGGAAGGAAGGAAGGAAGGAAGGAAGGAAGGAAGGATGAAGGAGGGAGGAAGGAAGGAAGGAAGGAAGGAAGGAAGGAAGGAAGGAAGGAAGGAAGGAAGGAAGGAAGGAAGGAAGGAAGGAAGGAAGGAAGGAAGGAAGGAGGGAGGGAGAGAGGGAGAGAGGGAGGGATGGATAGGTAGTAAGGAAGGAGGGAGGAAGGAAGGAAGGAAGGAAGGAGGGGGGAAGGAAGGAAGGAAGGAGGGAGGGAGGGAGGGCGGGAGGGAGGGAGGGAGGGGGGAGGAGATGAAGAGAAGGAGATATAGAGATGGAGATGGAGAGGATAATAGAAATGAGAATGATTGATGAGTTGATTGGTTAGAATAATTAAAAGCGTTATATTGTTCTAGCTGACAAGAAATCGTGTGGAGATAAAGATGAGTGTTCAGATGGAACTGCAGTGTGTGTGAACGCCAACTGTGGAAACACCATAGGAAGTTACGACTGCCAATGTCTGGATGGTTACGAACCATCTTCTATTAAAAACACGTGTTCTCCAAAATCTTGTCCTCCACTGACTACTCCGCAATGTCCTGATGGCGCTTATAATGACGTATTTGGTGCTAGCTGTGCATCAGTGGTTATTAATTACCCAGATGGTTATGAGTACTTGAAGCCATCTACACTAACATGTCCTCTGAATTATAAACTGGCAATTATTCCTCAACCATCATCAGGAAAACAGTTTGCAGAAGACTTCAGCACAATTGACTTTACAACACCAAGCTATCAATCTACATGTACTTGGGACTCTGGTGCTGGCAGTGTCACCTGGGATTGGAATCCTCAACAAGACCCTTACTATTGCAGACGATTAAACGACCCCCCGGTTAATATAACTCTATCAAATTCTCTAATCAACGAGAAAGAACCTTTCTTGACACTCGTTGGAACGTTGACAGCTAAAGATAGTCAAAAAGATACATTGAGTTTCACTATTCAAAATACGGAAGGGATTAACCACTTTTTGATCCAAGGAAATAAATTACAAGTGACAACACTTCTCGTATGGAATCCTCTTGGTACAAACACACGAGTAGTAATAGTGAACGCTACAGACAATGGCTCCCCTCCTATGTACTCACAAACATCTTTGAATATTACTATCCTTAATATCAATGATCCACCGCACGACATTGAACTGTCGAATAATGAAGTCTTTGAGAACGTTCCAACTGGTCACATTCTTGGAAATCTGACTGCAATAGACGATGATATTTGTCCTAAACGAATTTCTAATTTTTCTTGGCATTTAGTGGACTCTGATAATGGGTTTTTCACTCTTAATGGAAGTCAGGTGGTAGTCGTGAAAACTCTGGACCACGAGGAAAAGAATGTTCATAGAATAAAAGTACAATGTAGTGATTTTGGGGAACCAATACAGTCTTCAACGATTGCGTCCATCTTGGTGAATGTTCGCGATACGAATGATTCTCCGAAATCAGTCAATCTAACCAACGATAATGTTCTAGAGAATTCCCCTCCTGGTACTCTAGTCGGTTATGTTGAAGCTGCTGATGATGATAATGATACATTATCGTTTTACTTAAACGGAACTGATTTACGAACACTTAAAAAGTTCAGGTTGAAGGGTCCTACTAACTGCATATTCAAGCCAAGCGCTAACGGAGGGAAAGCACAGCAAACATGCTCTGTTGCTTTGGTTGTGAATGGCTCACTGGACTATGAACAAGAGGATGAATATACCGTGTGGTTAGCTGTGGCTGATCCTGGTGGCATCACACGTACGAAGTTGAAAATTAGGATAGATGACGTAAATGAAAGACCAACAGGAATAATTATGACGGATAATCATGTTCCTGAGAACTCGCATGGTGGCACGGTGGTTGGAGAATTTCTTGTAAGTTTGATCGATTTATATTTCCTTCTTTCCTTCCTTCCTTCCTTCCCTCCTTCCTTCCTTCCTTCCTTCCTTCCTTCCTTCCTTCCTTCCTTCCTTCCTTCCTTCCTTCCTTCCTTCCTTCCTTCCTTCCTTCCTTCCTTCCTTCCTTCCTTCCTTCCTTTCTTTCTCCTCCCTTCCTTCCCTCTTTCCTTCCTTCCTTCCTTTCATTTCTCCCTCCCTTTCTTCTTCTCTTCCTTTTTTTTCTTTAATGATTTGATTCATTTCTTTTCAAGGTGAGTGATCCTGACAACAAGAATGGTCTTCGTCAAAGCCACACGTGTTCTTTGCTCAACTCTCTAAGTGGCGACGAAGACGCGTTCGTAATTACTCACACTAATAATAGAAATATTTTGCGAGTGAAACCAAACAAATTATTGAACTTCGAGATAACGAAATTCTACAATATTACGGTGACATGCACAGACAGACAGAAACTTGGTGTAACAAAGTCGTTTATTATATTAATTACAGGTTAGCTTGTCAATATAATATACTTTAGTACACTCTTTCTTTTATACTTTTCTTATCTATTTATTCAATCATTTTTATCTTCCTGTCTTCCACATTTTTTATATCGAATTAATAGTTTTGTTTGGTTGGTTGGTTGGTTGGTTGGTTGGTTGGTTGGTTGGTTGGTTGGTTCGTTCGTTGGTTGATTGGTTCGTTGATTGGTTGGTTGGTTGGTTGGTTGGTTGGTTCGTTGTTTGGTTGGTTGGTTGGTTGGTTCGTTGGTTGGTTGTTTATGTGTTTGTTTGTTTTTTATTGTTGTGTTTATTTATTAGTGTTTACATTGTTTATAACATTTTATTCCAGACGTGAATGAAGAACCTACTTCTCTGTCCTTGTCCAACGCAAGAGTAAAAGAGAATTCACCTGATTTCACTTTCATCGGTAATTTATCAGTACAAGATCCAGAAGGGGATAATGGAACCTTCCTTTATTCAGTCACTAGTTCCACTTCAGGAAATTTCTTCGTTGGTGGACGCAGTCACAACCAGCTTCTTGTTAATGGTTCCATTGATTTTGAAAAGACGGCAGCTATTGATGTTCATATGAGAGTGACAGATAGTGGTGGACTTTATTTGGAAAAGATTTTTACAATAAATGTAGAAGGTGAGCTGGCATTGAAAAGTATATGGTGTATATACTGATAATCTGACTTCAATGTATAATGTTCAAAACACAAACAGCAGTGTAAAATACGAGCAGCAGTGTTCCATCCAATTAAAAACACGAGGCGATAGTCACATTAAAAACGATTCATTCATTAGTTCATTGTTGTTGAAAGTCGACGTTGTCCAAGCCGTAAAAAATTGAGGCAACATTTTGAGCATCTTTATGAAGTCATTAATAACTAAGGAACCGCTAAGTAGATAATGATTTTATTTCTTGACAGATGTTAACGATGCACCAACAGACATTATATTACAAGCAAACTCGAAGTTTCTCGAGAACAGTGGCACGCGTGTTTTTATTGGTGGAGTGAGCGTCATTGATCAAGATAGAAACAGCAAAGCGTCGTGTCAACTTCTCAATAGTAGTAATGACCGCGTACTTTTGGAAGGTCTTACTCTCTTAGTTGGTGCAACAAAGACTGATTACGAAAGCCTTGATTCTTCAAAGTCACTCGAGATTTTACTAAGTTGTTCAGATGAACATGAAGCTTCTTTAACGCGGTGGTTGACTGTCCCCGTTGAGGGTAACGATTGTTTGTTTGTTTGTGTGTTTGTTTGTCTCCTGGTCTCTGTCTGTTTGTGTGTCTGTCTGTATGTTTGTGTACTTAGGCGGGGATGATCCCATTATAAAGTTTGTGATTTTTGTTTATGGAAGAAAATTGTTTGTCTTTTTTAAGATGTCAATGAACGACCTACGAAACTAACGCTGAACAACTTGCAAGTTCGAGAAAACAGTAATGGAACACTGGTAGGAATTCTAGAAATCACCGACCCAGATATCAATCAACGTCATAATTGTATTATCCTGGAGTCCGCCAGTCAAACTAAGTCGTTGTTCTACATTGATAATTCCACCAATCCTCCCACACTCAAGACTGCACAACCGTTAGATTTTGAGACGTCAAAACAACATGCTGTTGATATTAAATGCCAGGAGATTGTAAATAGCAATCAAATAAGTCATGCTATAGAACAACTGTTTGTTATTTCTGTCATAGGTATGAAAATTATATTTCTGATGTACTGTCTGTCTGTCTTTTTATTTGTTTGTCCTTTATTATGAGTGATTATATTTTTCTTTAGATGTCAATGAACCTCCGGTGATTTGGTGTAATGAATCGTTTTATGTCTCCTCCAGTTCCTCTAATGGATCTGTGCTTGGTAAAATACAAGGCTACGATCCTGACAATGAAAAGTATTACAGATCTAAAAGATCCAACCCCGATAGACCTCATAATCGTAAACAGTTCCTGACTTACCGTTTTGAACCAGAGAATAATAGTTGGCCGTTTGATATTACACAGAACGGCATAGTTGAGCTTAGAAAGGTATTTGATTTCAGTGTAACTCAATACTATAAGCAATCGCACATATTGTTATTTCTCACCAAAGGTACGGTTAAATAACAATGTTTTAACGTTATAAACTTTGAAAATTGTTTTTTTCACTTTCAGCGGCTTAATGAAAACGATTATAATGGCTCCATAACGCTGGGTGTTCACGTCGAGGATGATGGGAGATTGTTGGAACGTTTAAATGATTCTGATCAATACCAGATTAAAAAGGGGGAACGAAAATACTCTGTTAAGCATTGTCAAGTCATTATTACCTGTATGTGTAACTTATCACGCTTTTTTAAATTTCTACATCGTCCTTTTCTGTCTTTCTTTTCTCTTTGCTTCCCAATCTCCCTTCTCTCTTCTCCATCTTTTCTTTCCTGATTCAATCTTAGCTTTCTTTTTTTTTTCTCTCTTCTCTTTGTTGCTTCAACTTCCTTTCTTCTTTTATCTATTTCTTATCTCCATTCTTTTCTTTTTATCTTTCTCCTCTTTTCTCCTCCACTTTCCTCTCCTCTTACTTATTCTTTTTCATTTAATGTATCTCATTATTCAGATCATTCTTCTTCCCTATAGCAAACATATCAGACAAAGACATCCATCTCAGTTCGAACTACATTCATGAAAACGCAACCGAAGGTACAATAATTGGAAACCTTTCACGTAACTCGAACAACACAGAAGAAATAATTACTTTCCAGATCATAAACAATGATGAGATCCCATTTGCGATTGATGGAAATACCTTATACTTATCAGAATCACATAACGATAGTTTGGATTTTGAGAAGCTGCCACATCCCAAGACATTACCAGTTACTATCAGCAGTCGATCTACACTATCAGGAATTTTTACCAAGACCTTTTTCATTCAGATCATTGGTAAGGCACTTCATTTTCTCGTTCGGTAATTGGCGTTTTTACTCGGGCTACCTGTGGTAGACCGAGCCTATTCATACTTCCGGTGAGTTGCGAGCCGTGTGATGCCTGATGGAGTGAGGCCGTGAGGCATGTTGTAAGTTCTTTGCTCCTTTTGCTTTTGGAGTTAGACAAAAAGTTGAACAGCTTTGCCTTTTGATCAAGGTGTTCTCGCACATTGTTGGTAGATTTCGAAATAGACTGACTGACTTTGTAGTTTAACAGTGATCAGATGTGGCTGACAACTGTCTTGATCGTAAATATGTTCACCAGTGTGAAGTATGCACCACATTCAGCCTTCGATCTGATCTTCCTCGGCCCAACTCTCAACTTTGCTAGCGCGGTATAGAGAGTGAACGCCTGACCCCTAGACGTTAGTATATGTATAAATCAAGAGAAGAAAACTAGCAACTTCTGTTTTTCCATTTTCCAATGTGATGTTCTTCTATGACCAATCTCTTTCAAGTAAAGTAACCTTTATCCGAATGATCTATCGTTTTCAGATGTTAATGAACAGCCAACAGCAATTTGTCTTCTGCGCCCACGGCCCCGCGACGAATGTACAGTGGTTGGACACATTTTCATTGAGGATCTGGACCATCCCGAGTTACATTGCGGAAGTATTCATACGATTAATGTGACTGATATTTCAAACAAACTTTCAGAGTACAGTTGTCGTACAGAAGTGCCTAATTTTTCCATCACTTCATCTCTAACGTTACATGGAAACAAAGTTATTTTTACTCAAGGTGGCCGTTCTAATAAAGTTCCTATTGTCTGTCGGAGTGACCGTCATTCTCTTCATAACATCTCAGCTGTTCTTAATGTTACCATTACACGTAAGTTCCATTTTGTAACATTGTTTTTTGAAATTGGTAATTATTTGTTAGGCTAGGTTATTCTATGAGCTCTGTAGTGGACACGCACGTAAACGCACGCACGTAAACGCACACACGTAGTCGCACGTACACGCAAAAATATTATAAAATATCATACATATACTTTTTTTCATATTTAGATCCAATTCGTTCTGATTGTCGATGTGACTTTTTTTGTTCTCAACCAACTTTCTGTCTCAAACAATCAAGTTTAGCTGGAACGTGAGTTATTTATCACTTTAGACGGAGATATGCTTCTCCACAGAATGTTCTGTGCCCTTACACCATCCCTGTTTCCAGGATGACTTGATTTCTTTTTTTTAAACTTTAATCATCCAGGTGTGTTGCAAAAGAATATCGCATCAATTCAACAGTCACCATTCAAGGAACGTACTTTCAACAGCAAAACTTTATAGACACATTTCAGGAATATGTTGAAAATTTGATTGAGGGAACGTCAGATGGTAAAACGTTGGAGAAATTAGTGAACGAATTTGACGGTAATGCGACAATCTTTTTAAACATAAAAATAAAATTAGGGGCCTTCCCTCTTTGCGACCGCGGTCATAATTTTACGAGTCTACCGCGAGCATCTATTGTAAATTAGTAGTAGATCAATGAGGGTTAGCCCATACTGGAGCTTTAGGGAGAACAGTTTAGAACGTGAGTTATTTATCACTTTAGACGGGTGGCGTGTGCTGTTAGGGCGCTGCCTCTCACCGCTGTAGTTAAGCCCAGTTGGACGGGGTTAGTACTGGGATGGGTGACCGTCTGGGAATAACCCTGTTCTCGAACTTGAATTTCATGCGAGTAGAGTTTAGTTGGTCTCTCCTGTGCTTCCAGGGTTTTTCGCAGGGTTCTGCGGTTTTCCTCCCTCCGTAAAATCAACACTTAGGTCTTAGCTTATGTCGTGCACTTTAACATGAGCCTCTGGCTCGGATGATTGGGCGACCACATCCTGTGCTTACGACGTTAAATAAATCATTACTCAAAAATAGGACTGATAAGGTTATCCAGTATAAATATAGTTAGTTTAGTTTACTCCAGTTTCCTCCTTTAGTAACACTGGACCAATGAGGAATGACCCTTACTGTACCTCTAAAGAGAACAGTTTAGATGTGACTGATAGAGTATGCAAGTTAGTTTAATTAGTTGTTGTGTTGGGTTTTTTTCTTCTTTATAGGTCAACAGTCGTCACGTCGACGACGTCGCGAAGTTCTTCCGCCTTATGAAAATGTTTACGTAGAGCTTCTTGTTCACAGTGGAGCCGCAGAAACAACAACTGTAGTGTTCGCTGCAGCTAAAGATTCAACGCTTATTCCAGCTTCGTCTATTTGTCAGTTGCTGAAAGATTCTGAAGTCAAATGTTATGTAGACAACAGTACACCGAACACAAGCACAGGAGATAAAGAAGACAAAACGGGATTTCCTATCTGGGTCTATGTTATTATTGGCGTGGGTGCTCTTCTTGTCTTTATTCTTATTGTAGTCGTGATCAGGCGGCGACGACGACCGAACAAGGTAATAAAGTAAATGGTTTGAACTTTAGAGTGTCGATACATAATTAGAAAGTTTATCGCCTGGGTGGTGATAGTGGTGGTGATTGTAGTAGTGGTGATGGAAGTACGTTGTGGTGATGGTGTGGTGATAGCAGTCATGCTGGTGGTGATAGTGGTGTTAATGGTAGTGGTGGTGATGGTAGTAGTGGTGGTAGTCAGTGGTTTTGATGGTAGTGGTGTTGGTGATGGTAGTGGTTGTGGTGGTGGTGGTGGTGGTGGTGGTAGTAGTGGTGATGGTAGTGGTGGTGATGGTAGTAGTGGTGGTAGCCATAGTGGTGGTGATGGTACTGAGTGGTGGTGGTGATAATAGTGGTGGTGATAGTGGTAGTGATAGTAGTGGTGGTGGTAGCTAGTGGTGGTGTTAATGGTAGTGGTGGTGATAGTGGTGGTGATAGTAGTGGTGGTGATAACGGTAGTGGTGGTGTTAATGATAGTGGTGGTGATAGTGGTGGTGGTAACGGTAGTGGTGGTAGTGATTCTATTTTTGTTTTATTTGTTAATCTTGAAAGTCAAATTTTATTTACTTGGTCAAATTGTTAGCAGAATTGGTGATCTTCGAGAATATCTTTCTATTTTCAGAAAAACGACACCAGTGCGATTGTTCGTTTTGATGGAAATGGTGATAGTGTGAATATTGATTCCGTGTACGAGACTCCAGTGGACGCACCAAATCAAGTCAATTTGAATTCTACATTTAGACCCAAGTTACCCAATCAAAACTCAGACCCCGTATTGGTGGAGAAACGGAATGACATTAAAGTAAGATTTAACGTCGTTAGTACTACGCACTACGCACTACGCATTACACACAACACACTGCACATTACACACAACACACTGCACATTACACACAACACACTGCACATTACACACAACACACTGCACATTACACACAACACACTGCACATTACACACAACACACTGCACGTTACACACAACACACTGCACATTACACACAACACACTGCACATTACACACAACACACTGCACATTACACACAACACACTGCACATTACACACAACACACTGCACATTACACACAACACACTGCACGTTACACACAACACACTGCACATTACACACAACACACTGCACATTACACACAACACACTGCACATTACACACAACACACTGCACGTTACACACAACACACTGCACGTTACACACAACACACTGCACGTTACACACAACACACTGCACGTTGTTTCATTTCTTTTCTTTTTAGGTTTTTAACAACCCAGTGTACAGGACACCGAGGAACCCTATGGACGATACTGACAGTGATGAGGATACTGGGGCGAAGAAGAGGAGGACATTTAATCATTACGAACAAACAGATCTTGAACCAGTGTACCAAACAATCGATGATGACCTTTACGAGAAAGTAAACGAAGAAGCAACAAAATTAAAAGCTAAAAAATCAAGATCTAACCCAGTATACAATATGGACGAGGATGACGACTATACATTGAACCCTGTTCTGAATCTCGCTGCCAATCCTGTGAAAACAGCGAAGAGGTCCGAAAAATCACGTGGTGATGCACGTGATAATGCACGTGACGAAAAGTCAGATGATTCTTGGACAGCGGAGATTATGAGTACTTTCAAGACGAATGAAGGACAAAAGAAATCACATGGGGATCTCGGGATTGTTAATCCAACATACATAATGAACGTTGAGGTGGATAAACATATCCAGAAATCCACGCCACCAGGATCACCGAAACAAGCCGACAATAATATGTTCCAGTTTCACGAAGCCAACTCTAAAAACATGGAAGCTCCCCAGAGGAATGAAGCGGAGGGACAATCATCCTGTTAGGGAAGTCATGGTAACTTTAATGCCAACATCGCCATTCTACACCATCCTGCTAAGTTCGACCAACAGTTTTGACTGTCAAAAGGGCGGGGAAACTTGCCAGGATGGCGTGAGATGGCGTGATATGGCGTCAGTGATAGCGTTTCGCGCATGCTTATTGGAAAAAGGGGCAAGTGTTTAATGTGGGTGGACTACCCCGTAGTATTATTCTTCTGTAGTTCAATATTCGGATATTTTTTTATAGTAGCTTCGTTTGCCGTTTGCTGTCTCCCTGTTTATATCCTATTCAAGTAAATTTCGTAGTTTTATCAGGGCCTAAATTCTCCTTACTGCTCAAGCCAATCAGATTGCACATATTCAAAATGTTTTCTATAAAAAAACAATCTCGTTCCCAGAGCCAACGTTCCCCTTACCCAGCGGACCGGAAACGAGAGACTCTGGGATAATCCGTTTCACATCGATATTTCATTGGCTGATGAACACAGTGAACTCTATATAACTCTTCTTCCGGATAACAAGAATCCTGTGATGGCGTGAACGGATTATCCCAGAGTCTCTCGTTTCCCGGGTGGGGAACGTGAGCTCTGGGAACGAGATTGTAAAAAAACAAGATTCACTACAGCACATGTAAATGTAGATTAACCTTCAAGTGCCTATGAAACGAAAATTAAGTTTGTCTTATTTGAAAAACACTTAAAATGACAGAGTAACATCTTTTGTAGTTTTTCGTTTCCTTGCTTCGTTCTTGAGATATTTTAGTTTGTTTGATATGCAAATTAAACATTTTGACGTCGTAGGTGCATAATGAGCTATCGGAGAAGGTTAGATATATTTTCTATTATCAAACCAAATTAATTTGAATGAAGCATGTGGATGTGTTTCGCCCACAACACTAAACCTGTAAATTTTCAAGTGATTATTACATTTGATAATAGCAAAGATAATCATATATAACTTTTTCGATAACTCATTATGCACATGTGACGTCGAAATGTTTAATTTGCATATCAAACAAACTGCAATATCTCAAGAACGAAGCAAGGAAACGAAAAACTGCAAAAGATGTTACTCTACCATTTTAAGTGTTCTTTCAAATAAGACAAACTTAATTTTCGTTTTATAGGCACTTTAATCCTTGCACAAGCTACTGAGGTTAGAATAAGATTGGGTTTTTTTATTTAATGATGATATAAATTAAGCTGCGTCTTTGACACGCTCTGATTGGACAGTGAATATTGTAGTTTTCACAAGTTTTTGATGAGGTTATAATCCAATGACCTTCTTAACTCCCAAAAATGTGGATAATATTAATTAGTTATTATTATGTATAATTGTATGAGCACACGAGTATGTACAACAATCTCTCTCTCTCTCTCTCTCTCTCGAAATTGTGAGAGGCCTGGAAGAAAATGTTTTGCTTGGCCCCAAATCTGGCCCCAAATTATACAGGCACCAACGGCCGTTTGGCGGAACACCAAGGCAGATAACACTCACGTCGGTCTGCACAATTCTTTATAACATCATATAGCAAGGTTAGTCTACTGCCGAAACGTTAAAATAGCATATTTCGATTTGTAAAAATGTGTTTCAACACAATCACTTCCTACGCCGAACACTACTTTATAAAGCCTCGTATGTAACAACCTTTTAACGTAATGTAAAACAAAGAAACCTACTCGTTTGCTGTCTGCTAGTCAAGAAGAAGTTTGTTTATAAGTGCCCTCGTTCATAAAAATTAAAGAATCCGAGCTCTAGCAGGATTCATGATAGATAAAGATGAACATTTTCCGCTAGTCCTCTCGCTCGATCCCTATTCTGTGACGTCACCAAAATACGTGCGAGAGAAAAGAGGACTAGGAACTAGTCTGGTCGTCAGATTTGTTTTTTTTTTCAAATTTGTCGTCAAGCTTCAGTGAGTCTCAGGATTTTAGCAATCTTTACGATATCCCAACCTCGTACCCAGGGCCATTTGTAGGGAACTGGGCCAAGATGGCGGGAACAAATGGCCCTGGTGGAGGCCAGGCTATCTCAGCCTCTGATTGGTCAAGAGCTTATGGCGTAAATCAGACGGTTTCAGTTTTGTATTTTTTTTAAAAAATTGTATTTTGACCTTGTTGGTTGTTCCTGCACACGGCACGGGAAATTATATTTTAAACCATGCAATAATTAGGTGTGATTAGGTGCGCACGAGATTGGCCTCCACCAGGGCCATTTGTTCCCGCCATTTTGTTTTCTCAAAATCTCCCCAAATCGATACGAAAATCACTCTTTAACTCCAAGTTTTTTCCAATAGTCCTGGCAGGATCGCCAAAATGTTTCGATGATACGATGTTTTACGAAGAAGACCGAAATTCAGTATTAAAAAATGAATCTTTAATATGAATAAAACAAAGCAAAACTAACACGATTTGAGAACTCCCAAAAACCGTTCCCTAATATCCCCCAATATCCCTTTCTCTCTCTTTCCCACGCGTGCGTGTCCCGCAGTTCGTGTGTCCTTGCACAAAATCAAATCCCTGCTAAACAGTTCTTATAGATAAATGGATATGAGTCACAATAGCCCAGCCTTAAATACAGGGGCGTAGCCATTGCGGGGCAAGAACCTCGATCTCCTAGGGGGGTTCGGGGGCATGCTCCCCCGGAAAATTTTGGATTTTTAGGGTCTCGGAAACACTGTTTCCTGCATTTTGAGGCAAGTATTTAAGAGTAATCTAAAAGCAATAAATTACATAATTTTGTTGAAATCAAACCAGAACATAGAATGATACACGTCAGAATATCATTAGATTTATTTCTAAAACTCATTAATAATTAATGAGGAAAATTCAAAAGAAATTAAGGTTTAATCAATGTCTGTTTACCCCGGTACAGAACTGATATCAGTGTCTGTAAATGTGATACACGGAACTGTTTAATAAAACATCACTTCTGTATCACATTTACAGACACTGATATCAGTTCTGTAGCAAGTGTACAGACACTTCGCATTCAACTATCTTGAGTAAGGTACGCTGGTAGCGTCCTCATACCGAAGATGAAGATACAAATGATCAGAATGGCTATTTATGGTACGTCACTAAGGTCACTTAGAATATAAAAATACTAAATCAAAGCGCATGCTCACATCACTAATTTAATAATCGTAGCCTATTAAACCTTACCCCGAAGGTTTATCAGCTCTTAACATGATGTATTTTTCGCTAACTTAACAGACGTTTTATAGAAGTCATTTACAGAATTCGTGTCCGTTCTGTATCGGGGTACAGGCACTCGGCTTCGCCCCGTGTCTGTATACCCCGAAACACTCGAGAACAATAAAAATCGTTCGGCCATAGCCCTCGTGATTTCTGTTGTTCTCTCGTGTATGTAAAACACTCGAGAACAATAAAAATCACTCGTTCATTCAGTGTTCACTCGTGTTTCACAAACACTCGAGAACAAACACATCTCGTGTTTGTAACCCTGGTAATACACTCGCACTCGTTTATGAAATATTACTTAAAACACATCACGGTTTACTCACTTGGCCTTAAAACAACTGTACACCCCCCCCCCCCCCCCTTACAAGTTTCTCCACGGATTTAAACTTTTCACGAGAACGGTCTTGGAGACCATTGGGGGGCCGATCGCCGCCCCCCGTTGACTACGCCACTGCTTATACAGCAGTTTTACCTACCGCTGTGTGAGAATGAATCGACGCCACTTGATTACGGCTGCACGTAGATTCTAAGCTTTACTCAGGTGTCTAATACTGGCCATGTTTTCCTGGTCCTTCTCGTTCAAGATTCTTCTTGTCAGTATTTTGCTCCCAAATGAAGGTTTATCCTGGGTCACAGATGTAGATTGCGTTATGTCAGGTTAGTTGTAATACCTTGTAGTTTATTGAGCTTTAGTTGAGCAAACGAAAACGCAGGTCTTCATCACAAGTGCTCAGTTCGTTTAATCACCAACATGCGCTGGCTCGCGTTTACTTGCGACTAATTTAATCTTGTTCAAATTACATATGGTAAGTTTCGTTCAACTTGCAACGACGTTTAACTATAGTATGATCTCAATTTAAAACAAGATAACTTCCGTGGATAAGTTTTTAGTTTGATCCACGCTTTATTAAAAGTACTCTTAAAGTATAAGTTTGACTCGCTTGTACCTTACCAGGATTAATGCCACTATTTAGTTGATCACCATGCACTGATTTTTTAAGTGAAGCCGAGATGGTGAATTAAAAACATTAACTAAGCTTCTTGCTATACGCATTCTATTTGACGGATATAGAAAATCTTAAAGTAATCAAGATTGTGAAGTGATAAACTTCAATAATTCTGGCTAGAAACAGTATATAAGTACTTTATTTTCTAACATCTCGGCAATTCACCATTTTTTGAGCAGATTCCTTCGCCCATCATCGAGTCACAACATTTCCCACGCGGTACGTACTTTCGCTTTTATATTTCTTTTTTTTTTTATATGCAACGGATAAAGTGATTAATTAAATGAAGCTGGTATGATAAAGTTATACGCCATATATATATTGTCTATGATCTACGTAGGCTTGGTACATACAGGTAAACCCTTTCACTATAGCACACGACCAGTTTGGTATTTGTTTACTGACGTTAGCCGGTGGCTTGCTTGAAACGCGATGTATCGATATTGCTTTGCACAGAATGCTGACGAGAAACAAACTAACGAAATTCTACATTCAAATAATCAAGCTAACTCTAGTCTCCAACTTTCACTTTGGCATTTTCTGACCTATGTATAGCACATCTTGCATCGCTAATTTAATTGTATTTTTTTAATGATTTAACTTTGAACGTATTGCAAGTGCTATGTTCTTTTAAGTTTATATTATTACCATGGATTGATCTAATTCGGCATGTTTTTTTGCTCTATACGGACCATATGTCGACTGCCTGTTCGTATATCAGTCCTGCATGTTTGACTCTAGTTGGTGTTCATATGTAATTGTTTCTCAGCCAAACATTTTCTGATCAAGATCAGTGATTACGATTCGCTTATAAATGTTGCAAAACACTTTTTTCGCTTCTACTGAGTCAACGAGGTACACCAGAAGGTAATAATCACAAGGAAAGCTGAAGTATCGCAGGGAAACGTTAGCGGCTGTTTACATGAGGCGGACTAGCCCGTAGTGTCACGAAATTTTTTCCTCGGCCACAGAAAGAGATTTTAATCAACGTTAGGATTCGTTTACATCTAAACTAAACCAATTCTTCTTTGTACATTTAGTTTACGCGAGTTTCAAATCCACAGTGAGATGCTAATCAATCGCGTGAGCCCAGTTAACCGGGCTAGCCTGGCTCATGTAAACAACCGGTTGTTTGCGTGCCGATTAGCTCTACTGAGATAATGAATGGCTAGATGCCGAAGAAATATTTAATTGTTAAAATTTTAAAAGGTTTGTGTACTGGGCCGGCGAAATACCGTCATAACAAAGAAGATATACCCATATCATTTCTCTCTAACAAAAGGCTTTGGTTTGAAGGATTAATAAGGGGCGGATCTAGGAAAATTTATACCTTAGTCAAACACGCAATCAAATATTTTTTGAAATTTGGGTCTCTATTTACACATTTTTGTTGGCAAATTGCAATATTAAAATAGTTTAGGAGGCTTAAGATATGTACGTTGTTTTAGTGACGTTTGTGCTAAAGTAAAGATTAACACATAATAATATTGAATCGTGAAACATTAAAATCAGCGGCCGCAGGCCCACAGGGGTTTATTTGGATAAAAGCCTTGGACTGACTTATTTAATAGTTGAGGGAGGTTTTACAAAAAACCATATAATTACTATATATTGTCCTGTTGACCAGGGCAATATCTATATACAGCGCCTTAAATTTTTGTATCTGCGCGTCTGTTAACTTTTTTGTGTAACCACTGACCTGTAGTGTGTGCTGTGGTGTATGGGGCGCCAATGTGCTCTCGAGTCGCAGACGTCTCTCTCGGGGGTTCCGGTGTGAGGCGGCTGTATTCGCAGGCTAGATATTACTTCGATACGAGTTCCACAAAATGTCTTGGAATGGAAGTTGATGACGTACCCTGCGAGCAGAGCCTTCTTTTCCTTATTTCTTCGCTGAGAGAGAGGAAGAAAAGAAGGCTCTGCTGTATTCGTGACTGCATGGTTTCCATTGCGCATGCATGTCAGTTGCTTGGTTACAATCTCGAACCCAGTCCCAATCAGAGCAGAAAACAAAACGAGAACCGGTTAAACGGGTCTTAAACGGGTTACTTCGTCCTAAATCTTGGACGAAGCCAAACACGAATACAGCAGAGCCTACTTTTCTTTCTCTCTCTCAGCGAAGAAATAAGGAAAAGAAGGCTCTGCTCGCAGGGTATTGATGACGAACTAAAATGGGTCAATCTTTTTCAAAAAAATAAATGTGTTAAAATCTCTCTTTTCTACCAACAGAAGAAGCTAGGCTAGATTTTTACCATAAAGTATTTTTTCCTTCAGTAACCTTGTAATTTTACTTACTATTTAGTTTAGATTTAATTTACTATTACTACATATTATATATCTATTAGTTATTTGTTTATTACTAAAGCACAAGAATCCTGCATTGTCAGCAATTTTAGAATGATATAAAATTCTAAATCTCAACTCTGGAAACTTTTTCTTTTTTGGCCAAGGCGTAGCGCGACTTCAGGTTTCAGCTAAAACCAAAACCAGCAGACAACTTGAAAAAGTACAGAACAAAACATATTCTGAAAAATATTACCATTCTGAAAACTCAAGATATGAATTAAAACAAGTGGAACTACTGGGAAAATATTTCGACTCTATTTCAAAGTCATCTTCAGACAAGTGAAGTCTTTAACTCACTTTAACTGCGTGACTTTGTTGGGAAACTTAATAAAACCAGTTAAACATTAATAACTTACAAGTCATTTTCCCCGACAGAACATCCCGATTTTCCAACAAAATACTGCCGATGGTCCTTGGTGGTGGGGGGGGGGGGGGGGGGTGCCCCCTGGCCTCCCTCTGTAGCCACGCCACTGACTTCTTATGTTTTATTTATTCTAGGTTGGAGTTCTTGGGGTATCTGTGATAACAAATGCGGCATAGGTAATCATAGTCGAAACCGCACTGTAATAACATATCCGGCATTCAGTGGAAATGCTTGTCCCACGGAGTTAAACCAAACAGAAAATTGTGGAGCCATCAATGGCGGTTGTCAAGTCGTTTGTAGAAGTTCTGATGGGGCGTGCAACTGTACAGATGGCTACGTTTTACAAGGTTCAGTATTTTTAAAATGTCTGTGAAACGAAATTAGAAATTATTTAGTGGGCGGTTGGTTGGATGAAGGGAGGTTGAGAGGAGGAGAGGGAGAAGAGGAGAGGGAAGGATGGATGGATGAAGGAGGGAGGGAGGGAGGAGGAGGGAGGGAGGGAGGGATGGAGGGAGGGAGGGAGGAGGAGAGGGAGAAGAGGAGAGGGAAGGATGGATGGATGGATGAAGGAGGGAGGGAGGAGGGAGGGAGGGAGGGATGGAGGGAGGGATGAAGGGAGGTTGAGAGGAGGAGAGGGAGAAGAGGAGAGGGAAGGATGGATGGATGAAGGAAGGAGGGAGGGAGGAGGGAGGGAGGAGGGAGGGAGGGATGGAGGGAGGGAGGGAGGGAGGGAGGAGGGAGGGAGGAAGGAAGGAGCAAGGAAGGAAGGAGGGAGGTGGGAGGGGGGAGGGAGGGAGAAAGGAAGGAGGGAGGGAGGGCGGGAAGGAAGGAGGAAGGAAGGAAGGAAGGAGGGAGGGAGGAAGGAAGGAAGGAAGGAAGGAAGGAAGGAAGGAAGGAAGGAAGGAAGGAAGGAAGGAGGGAGGAAGGAAGGAGGGAGGGAGGGAGGGAAGGAGGGAGGGAGGGAAGGAGGGTGGGAGGGAAGGAGGGAGGGATAGGGAGGAAGGAAGGAGGGAGGGGGAAGGAGATGAAGAGAAGGAGATAAAGAAATGGAGATGGAGAGGATAGGGAGAGAAAGAGGCAGGGATGGATGGGTGGACATGGAGGAAGGATAGAGGAAGGAAGGAAGGGATGGAAGGATGGAAGGATGGAAGGATAGAAGAATGATTGATGAGTTGATTGGTTAGAATAATTAAAAGCGTTATATTCTTCTAGCTGACAAGAAATCGTGTGGAGATAAAGACGAGTGTTCAGATGGAACTGCAGTGTGTGTGAACGCCAACTGTGTAAACACCATAGGAAGTTACGACTGCCAATGTCTGGATGGTTACGAACCATCTTCTAATAAAAACACGTGTTCTCCTAAATCTTGTTCTCCACTGACTACTCCTCAATGTCCTGATGGCGCTTATAATGACGTATTTGGTGCGAGCTGTGTACCAGTGGTTATTAATTACCCAGATGGTTATGAGTACTTGGAGTCATCTACACTAACATGTCTTCTGAATTATAAACTGGCAATTATTCCTCAACCATCATCAGGAAAACAGTTTGCAGAAGACTTCAGCACAGTTGACTTTACAACACCTAACTATCAATCTACATGTACTTGGGACTCTGGTGCTGGCAATGTCACCTGGGATTGGAATCCTCAACAAGACCCTTACTATTGCAGACGATTAAACGACCCCCCGGTTAATATAACTCTATCAAATTCTCTAATCAATGAAAAAGAAACTTTCTTGACACTCGTTGGAACGTTGACAGCTAAAGATGGTCAAAACGATACATTGAGTTTCACTATTCAGAATACGGAAGGGATTAACCACTTTTTGATCCAAGGAAATAAATTACAAGTGAAAACACGTCTCGTATGGAATCCTCTTGGTACAAACACACGAGTAGTAATAGTGAACGCTACAGACAATGGCTCCCCTCCTATGTACTCACAAACATCATTGAATATTACTATCCTTAATATCAATGATCCACCGCACGACATTGAACTGTCGAATAATGAAGTCTTTGAGAACGTTTCAACTGGTCACATTCTTGGAAATCTGACTGCAATAGACGATGATATTGGTCCTCAACGAATTTCTAATTTTTCTTGGCATTTAGTGGATTCTGATAATGGGTTTTTCTCTCTTAATGGAAGTCAGGTGGTAGTCGCGAAAACTTTGGACCACGAGGAAAAGAATGTTCATAGAATAAAAGTACAATGTAGTGATTTTGGGGCACCGAGACAGTCTTCAACGATTGCGTCCATCTTGGTGAATGTTCGTGATGTGAATGATTCTCCGAAATCAGTCAATCTAACCAACGATAATGTTCTAGAGAATTCCCCTCCTGGTACTCTAGTCGGTTATGTTGAAGCTGCTGATGATGATAATGATACATTATCGTTTTACTTAAACGGAACTGATTTACGAACACTTAAAAAGTTCAAGTTGAAGGGTCCTACTAACTGCATATTCAAGCCAAGCGCTAACGGAGGGAAAGCACAGCAAACATGCTCTGTTGCTTTGGTTGTGAATGGCTCACTGGACTATGAACAAGAGGATGAATATACCGTGTGGTTAGCTGTGGCTGGTCCTGGTGGCATCACACGTACGAAGTTGAAAATTAGGATAGATGACGTAAATGAAAGACCAACAGGAATAATTATGACGGATAATCATGTTCCTGAGAACTCGCATGGTGGCACGGTGGTTGGAGAATTTCTTGTAAGTTTTATCGATTTATATTTCCTTCTTTCCTTCTTTCTTTCTTTCTTTCTTTCTTTCTTTCTTTCTTTCTTTCTTTCTTTCTTTCTTTCTTTCTTTCTTTCTTTCTTTCTTTCTTTCTTTCTTTCTTTCTTTCTTTCTTTCTTTCTTTCTTTCTTTCTTTCTTTCTTTCTTTCTTTCTTTCTTTGTTTGTTTGTTTGTTTGTTTGTTTGTTTGTTTGTTTGTTTGTTTGTTTGTTTGTTTGTTTGTTTGTTTGTTTGTTTGTTTGTTTGTTTGTTTGTTTGTTTGTTTGTTTCTTTCTTTCTTTCTTTCCTCCCTCCCTCCCTCCCTCCCTCCCTCGATCCCTCCCTCCCTCCCTCCCTCCCTCCCTCCCTCCCTCCCTGCCTCCCTTCTTCTCTTCTTCTTCTTTTCTTTTTTTTTCTTTAATGATTTGATTCATTTCTTTTCAAGGTGAGTGATCCTGACAACAAGAATGGTCTTCATCAAAACCACACGTGTTCTTTGCTCAACTCTCTAAGTGGCGACGAAGACGCGTTCGTAATTACCCACACTAATAATAGAAATATTTTGCGAGTGAAACCAAACAAATTATTGAACTTCGAGATAAAGAAATTCTACAATATTACGGTGACATGCACAGACAGACAGAAACTTGATGTAACAAAGTCGTTTATTATATTAATTACAGGTTAGCTTGTCAATATAATATACTTTAGTACACTCTTTCTTTTATACTTTTCTTATCTATTTATTCAATCATTTTTATCTTCCTGTCTTCCACATTTTTTATATCGAATTAATAGTTTTGGATGGTTGTTTGTTTGTTTGTTTGTTTGTTTGTTTGTTTGTTTGTTTGTTTGTTTGTTTGTTTGTTTGTCGGTTCGTTCGTGCTTTGTTTTTTATTGTTGTGTTTATTTATTAGTGTTTACATTGTTTATAACATTTTATTCCAGACGTGAATGAAGAACCTACTTCTCTGTCCTTGTCCAACGCAAGAGTAAAAGAGAATTCACCTGATTTCACTTTCATCGGTAATTTATCAGTGCAAGATCCAGAAGGGGATAATGGAACCTTCCTTTATTCAGTCACAAGTTCCACTTCAGGAAATTTCTTCGTTGGTGGACGCAGTCACAACCAGCTTCTTGTTAATGGTTCCATTGATTTTGAAAAGACGGCAGCTATTGATGTTCATATGAGAGTGACAGATAGTGGTGGACTTTATTTGGAAAGGATTTTTACAATAAATGTAGAAGGTGAGCTGGCATTGAAAAGTATTTGGTGTATATACTGATAATCTGACTTCAATGTATAATGTTCAAAACACAAACAGCAGTGTAAAATACGAGCAGCAGTGTTCCATCCAATTTAAAACACGAGGCGATAGTCGCATTAAAAACGATTCATTCATTAGTTCATTGTTGTTGAAAGTCGACGTTGTCCAAGCCGTAAAAAATTGAGGCAACGTTTTGAGCATCTTTATGAATCATTAATAACTAAGGAACCGCTAAGTAGATAATGATTGTATTTCTTGACAGATGTTAACGATGCACCAACAGACATTATTATATTACAAGCAAACTCGAAGTTACCCGAGAACAGTGGCAAGCGTGTTTTTATTGGTGGAGTGAGCGTCATTGATCAAGATAGAAACAGCAAAGCGTCGTGTCAACTTCTCAATAGTAGTAATGACCGCGTACTTTTGGAAGGTCTTACTCTCTTAGTTGGTGAAACAAAGACTGATTACGAAAGCCTTGATTCTTCAAAGTCACTCGAGATTTTACTAAGTTGTTCAGATGAACATGGAGCTTCTTTAACGCGGTGGTTGACTGTCCCCGTTGAGGGTAATGATTGTTTGTTTGTTTGTTTGTTTGTTTGTTTGTCTCCCGGTCTGTGTCTTTGTCTGTCTGTCTGTCTGTCTGTCTGTCTGTCGGTCTGTCTGTCTGTCTGTCTGTCTGTCTGTCTGTCTGTCTGTCTGTCTGTTTGTCTGTCTGTATGTGTGTCTGCTTAGGCGGGGATGATCCCATTATAAAGTTTGTGATTTTTGTTTATGGAAGAAAATTGTTTGTCTTTTTTAAGATGTCAATGAACGACCTACGGAACTAACGCTGCACAACTTACAAGTTCGAGAAAACAGTAATGAAACACTGGTAGGAATTCTAGAAATCACCGACCCAGATATCAATCAACGTCATAATTGTATTATCCTGGAGTCCGCCAGTCAAACTAAGTCGTTGTTCTACATCGATAATTCCACCAACCCTCCCACACTCAAGACTGCACAACCGTTAGATTTTGAGACGTCAAAACAACATGCTGTTGATATTAAATGCCAGGAGATTGTAAATAGCAATCAAATAAGTCATGCTATAGAACAACTGTTTGTTATTTCTGTCATAGGTATGAAAATTCTATTTGTGATGTTCTGATTACATAACTACTAACTATACATAACTAGATTTCGAAGACTGACTGACTTTGTAGTATACAATCGAAATGGAAATACCTTCCCATTTCCGCTTCTCAGTGTAGTTTATTGTGTATTACTGTATTTCTGTAGTCGCTACTGAAGCGTGAGGAAAATGTTTTGTCGAAAAATGTGAATAAAAAGTATAATTTAGTTTTCATGGAATTTAATCATAACATAACGAATGTTTCTCCCAAATCGATACCAACAAACAAATATAAATCAAGAATAAGCAACTTTTATCGCTAGATTTTTCTCACGTTTCTGTAGCAGATACAGAAATACAGTAATACACAACAAACTACAGAAGCACAAGTGGGAACGTATTTATTCTATTTTGACTGTAACAGTGATCAGATGTGGCTGACAATTGTCTTGATCGTAAAAACGCCTGACCGTGGCCTGACCCAGGCGTTAGTATATATATAAATCAAGAGAAAAAAACAAGAAACTTTTGGTTTTCCTTTTTCCAATGTGATGTTCTTCTATAAGCAATCTCTTTCAAGTAAAGTAACCTTTATCCAAATGATCTATCGTTTTTAGATGTTAATGAACAGCCAACAGCAATTTGTCTTCTGCGCCCACGGCCCCGCGACGAATGTACAGTGGTTGGACACATTTTCATTGAGGATCTGGACCATCCCGAGTTACATTGCGGAAGTATTCAGACGATTAATGTGACTGATATTTCAAACAAACTTTCAGAGTACAGTTGTCGTACAGAAGTGCCTAATTTTTCCATCACTTCATCTCTAACGTTACATGGAAACAAAGTTATTTTTACTCAAGGTGGCCGTTCTAATAAAGTTCCTATTGTCTGTCGGAGTGACCGTCATTCTCTTCATAACATCTCAGCTGTTCTTAATGTTACCATTACACGTAAGTTCCATTTTGTAACATTGTTTTTTCAAATTGGTAATTATTTGTTAGGCTAGTTTATTATTTTATTTTATTTACACGCACAAACATACGCGCACACGTAAAACACGCACAAACACACGCGCACACGTAAAATACGCGCGCACGCACACGTAAACACACGCACGTACACGAACGTATATGGACGTACAGTTACGCACGCATACGTAACCACGCGCGCACACGTAAACACACGCACGAGCACTTGCACGTACGTCCGCACGCGCACGTAAACGCACACACGTAGTCGCACGTACACGCAAAAATATTATGAAATATCACACATATATTTTTTCATATTTAGATCAAATTCGTCCCGATTGTCAATGTGACTTTTTTTGTCTTCAACCAACTTTCTGTCTCAAACAATCAAGTTTAGCTGGAAAGTGAGTTATTTGTAGAATTATTTATCACTTTAAATGGGAGATTTGCTTCTCCACATTATGTTTTGTGGCCCTTAGACCGTCCCTGTTTCCAGGATGACTTAATTTCTTTTTTCTACTTTAATTATCCAGGTGTGTTGCAAAAGAAAATCGCATCAATTCAACAGTCGCCGTCCAAGGAACGTACTTTCAACAGCTAAAATTTATAGCCACATTTCAGAAATATGTTGAAAATTTGATTGAGGGAAAGTCGGATGGTGAAACGTTGGAGAAATTAGTGAACGAATTTGATGGTAATGCGACAATTTTTTTAGACATAAAGATAAAATTATGGGCCTTCTCCCTTTGGGACCAGGGTTTGCCTCATGCTTGGTGCCGAGTTATCAGATGAAAATGTGAGAAGAGTGCTTCCAGTTATACAAAACATAGCCTGCGAGCAGGCTCTCTGGGAGGCGAGGTCCGGGTACTCCAGTTTCCTCCTGTAGTAGATCGATGAGGGTTGACCCATACTGGAGCTTTAGGAAGAACAGTTCAGATATGACTGATAAGGTTATCCAGTTCAACCCTTTATTGGCCAGGTCTCCGGGAGCTCTCCCATTGACGAGCAAAATTAATAAGTTGCCAAAAGGCAACTAACTGGCCAGTAAAAGGATAAATAACGTTAGTTCAGTTCACTCCAGTTTCCTCCTGTAGTAACACTGAACCAATCAGGAATGATTCTTACTGGACCTCTAAAGAGAGCGGCTTAAGCCCGGCATACACTGAAACAAGTTTCCGAAACACCTTTTCGAAAACAAGTTTCCGAAACTTGTTTAAAAAAATAGAACAGTGTTCTAATCAGGGAAACTTGGTTTCTGAAAAAAGTTTCGGAAACTTTTCAACATACACTGGAAACATTTGTTTCTGAAACCGTGTTTCGATAACTTGTTTCGGAAATTTTCTCTAGTGTATGCTGGGCTTTAGATGTGACTGATATAGAGTATGCAAGTTAGTTTAATTAGTTGTTGTGTTGTTTTTTTTCTTTATAGGTCAACAGTCGTCACGTCGACGACGTCGCGAAGTTCTTCCGCCTTATGAAAATGTTTACGTAGAGCTTCTTGTTCACAGTGGAGCCGCAGAAACAACAACTGTAGTGTTCGCTGCAGCTAAAGATTCAAAGCTTATACCAGCTTCATCTGCTTGTCAATTGCTGAAAGATTCTGAAGTCAAATGCACAAGCACAGGAGACAAAACGGGATTTCCTTTCTGGGTCTATGTCATTACTGGCGTATTTGCTTTTCTTGTCTTTATTCTTATTGTGGTCGTGATTATTCTTATTGTAGTCGTGATCAGGTGACGAAGATCCCCAGAGGAATGAAGTGGAGGGACAATCATCTTGTTAGGGAAGTCATGGTAACTTTAATGCCAATATCGCCATTCTACACCATCCTGCTAAGTTCGACCAGCAGTTTCGCGCATGCTTATTGTAAAAAATGGGGCAAGTTTTTAATGTGGGTTGGACTAGCCCGTAATAGTATTTTCTGTAGTTCAGTATTCGGATATTTTTTTATAGTAGCTTCGTTTGCCGTTTACTGTCTCCCTGTTTATATCCTATTCAAGTAAATTTCGTAATTTTATCACAGCCTAAATTCTTCTCACTGCTCAATGCTCAAGCCAATCAGATTGCACTACAGATTCACTACAGCACATGTAAATGTAGATTAACCTTCATTAAACTGCCTATGAAACGAAAATTAAGTTTGTCTTATTAGAAAGAACACTTAAGATTATAGAGTAACATCTTTTGTAGTTTTTCGTTTCCTTGCTTCGTTCTTGAGATATTTTAGTTTGTTTGATATGCAAATTAAACATTTTGACGTCGTAGGTGCATAATGAGCTATCGGAGAAGGTTAGATATCTTTTCTATTATCAAACCAAATTAATTTGAATGAAGCATGTGGATGTGTTTCGCCCACAACACTAAATATGTAGATTTTCAAGTGATTATTACATTTCATAATAGCAAAGATTTAACAAATAGATTCCATTTTGCCGTTGTCTGTTCAGTTATAGATGCACAGATGACGTCACAACGTGGTAAGAACAAAAAAGTGGCCCACGAGACGCAGTCGAGTGGGTCACTGATGTTCTTGCCACGTTGTGACGTCCTCTGTGCATCTATAACTGAACAGACAACAAAAAAATGGAATCTATTTGTTTTATACAATAAAAATTTAAAAGGTCTTTGTCGAAACTCGTGCCGGATTTTGGGGCATGAAGAAGGAAAAAGGCAAGTCAGCTGACGTGATCTGACGTGACCATGTGTCTGTCCTCTAATAGATCATGGCCAACAACCAATGAAAACACGCATAGCAACTAGGGTATTGTATAAAATCATATATAACTTTTTCGATAACTCATTATGCACGTGTGACGTCGAAATGTTTAATTTGCATATCAAACAAACTAAAATATCTCAAGAACGAAGCAAGGAACGAAAAACTGCAAAATATGTTGGACTTAATTTTCGTTTCATAAGCACTTTAATCCTTGCACAAGCTACTGAGGTTAGAATAAGAATGTTTTTTGATTAAGCTGCGTCTTTGACACGTTCTAATTCACTAATTGGACAGCGAATATCGTATTTTTCATGAGTTTTTGATAAGGTTATGCCATGACCATCATAACTCCCAAAAATGTGAATAATATTAATTAGTTATTATTATGTATAATTGTATGAGCACACGAGTATGTACAACAACCTCGAATAATATCATTCTTTATTTCAATGTCAAACTATATACAACCCCAAACTTATGTTCTTCAGCACGTCATCAAATATTCATCCGTATCCCCGAAATCCTTCGTGATTTTCACCTAATTATTACTGTGCAACGTGCAACTCATTATTATTGTTCAGATTGGCCAAGTGCAGTCCATACCCTGTTATTTAATCTCTATTAGTTAAACAAAAAAAAACACAAGAAAATTTCCAAGTTCTTAAGATAACTCGATATGCAACCTCGCTCCCAGAACGTCGGTGATACAAGATGACGACCAAAATCCATATGTCAGGATCACATATTTTTCTATACATTTCAAAGATTTTCCAGTGAGTTCAGCAGGCTGCTTTTTACAGTTCGCTTGCAAGGAGTTCATGTCTTCAACTGGCGGGAAAATTGTCTAAATATATTGGCCATTTCCCAAAAGCATGAAATCTGTCCTTCCAAACAATCCCAAGTACCCTAGCGTTCCTAACCCGTCATCAGTCTTCAGCTCTTTTGGATTAATGGGCAAGGTTTCGTCACGTGATCTCTCGCCTTTGTCGCCATCTTGTCTCACAAACAGCCTGGGAACGAGGTTGCTGGATGTGATATTAAATAGAGAAATGAAGGAAATGAGTTCTTTCATTTGTCTTTTTAATATTACATAAGGTATTACAAAGTTACATTTATAATGTAGTTAGTAGTTCATACTATATATATTTATATAATTCTTATCCAATCCCTTCTTGGTACTCGCTGTGCTACGTAAAGCACTTGTGATGTGTCGTTTATGTTCGGAGGGCGTCGTCTGATCCCTGTCTCTGTTCCCATGCATTGTTTCTGGAATGGTGGTAGTTCATAAAATGTACTACTACAATTATCCTCAACAGTGACATTAGGATGTTGTTGTCCTATTGTACATAAGACGTCTGAATGTTTGGATCAGCTATCACCTGGGTACCATGGTAACCGTAATTCAGACTACTGACGTTAGCGGGAACCGCGTTGGCCTGGAATCTAGTTTGGTTGTGTTGATTTGGATAAGAACATGTCGTGTAGTGTGGCGAGTACTGAGCGCCTGGTATGTGCGCGTGCGCCAACGACGAATAACCGCTGTACGCGTTACTGAAACCATTGTAGGCACTTGGAGGGTAATTGGATGTTGGGTAGACCATTGAGGCTGACGGATAAGAGACTGGGGTAGAGTTACTTGTCGGTGCTGGGGCCGTGGAGAAGCTCGCGTTGAATGATGGGAGCTCGTGTTGGACTTGTTCTTCTCCTCCTGAAAGATGACGTATTTTTAAATATAAGAACGTGGGTGGAAACGAGGCCTGGTGCTAATTGATCATTCTTAGAGTGTGACGTGAGGCAATCTCGTTCCCAGAGCCTTCGTTTGCGCGGCCCACGCGAGAAGGCTCTGGGAACGAGATTGGACGTGGGGTGATTGTGGTGTTTGTATGATATACGAGAGTGTTACGTGATATGGCTTCATGTGGTATGCCATGGTGTGACATCATGCATGGTATGTTGTGGTGCACTCTAGTAGCGGTGTGGTATAGTGTGGTGTGATGTAGTGTGTATGGTGATGTGGTATGGTGTGGTGTGTGTAGTGTAGTATGGTGTAGTGTGATGTGGTGTACTCTAGTAGTGGGTGCGGTGTGGTATAGTGTGGTGTGATGTAGTGTGTATGGTGAGGTAGTGTTATGTTTACTGTGTGGTGTGATGTGAACTGTGATGTGGTATGGTGTGGTGTACAGTATAGTGTGATGTGGTGTACTATAGTGTGATGTGGTGTACTATAATGTGATGTGGTGTGATGTGGTGTACTATAGTGTGATGTGTTGTGGGGTTTACTGTGGTGTACTATAGTGTGATGTGGTGTGATGTGATGTATTATAGTGTGATGTGGTGTGATGTGATGTACTATAGTGTGATGTGGTGTGATGTGATGTACTATAGTGTGATGTGGTGTGATGTGATGTACTATAGTGTGATGTGGTGTGATGTGATGTACTATAGTGTGATGTGGTGTGATGTGATGTACTATAGTGTGATGTGGTGTGATGTGATGTACTATAGTGTGATGTGGTGTGATGTGATGTACTATAGTGTGATGTGGTGTGATGTGATGTACTATAGTGTGATGTGGTGTGATGTGATGTACTATAGTGTGATGTGGTGTGATGTGATGTACTATAGTGTGATGTGGTGTGATGTGATGTACTATAGTGTGATGTGGTGTGATGTGATGTACTATAGTGTGATGTGGTGTGATGTGGTGTACTATAGTGTGATGTGGTGTGATGTGATGTACTATAGTGTGATGTGGTGTGATGTGATGTACTATAGTGTGATGTGGTGTGATGTGATGTACTATAGTGTGATGTGGTGTGATGTGATGTACTATAGTGTGATGTGGTGTGATGTGGTGTACTATAGTGTGATGTGGTGTGATGTGATGTACTATAGTGTGATGTGGTGTGATGTGATGTACTATAGTGTGATGTGGTGTGATGTGGTGTACTATAGTGTGATGTGGTGTGATGTGGTGTACTATAGTGTGATGTGTTGTGGGGTTTACTGTGGTGTATGTAGTATGGTGTAGTGTGATGTGGTGTATACCATGGTGTGACTTCATGCACTGTGTTGTGATGTAATATGATTTATATAGTGTGATGTTGTTTACTGTGATGTGTGGTATGCAGATTTAGTGCCATGTGCATGGTGTGATGTAGTGTGCTATAATGTGATGTGTTGTAGTAATGTGATGTAGTGATGTGATATTCTTGGCAGTAACCTTGACTAACCTGTCCTTATTTCTTGTGGATATGTATCATTTCCGTTGTAATCTGGATAAGGAACTGGTCGAATGGGAGGTCTCCAACACGTGTACGCTTGCATCAACTCATCCATGGCGTCCCTTCAACGAACCAGAAGAAGCAAAGAGAAACGTGAGTACATGTACATAATATATCTTTGGATTTAATTCGTAGAAAGGAACTTCGCATTCATAGTTAAAAATGATGCTTCAGAAACGGCTCACGAGAACCAAGACAGTTGTATATGGCCTCTTATGGCGCGAAATTGCATTCCGGGGAGGGGACTATACATTTACGTGCTCAATACTAACATGAACCGTGCCGTCATCTTTGCTACGCGTGTTGCGAAACCGAAAAGAATAGAAAGGATCATTACATGTGCAACATTCAACATTCCTTGTATATTATGTCGTCTATATTGATACTTGTACGACCACAAGAACTTTCCAAACGAGACGAATTGGCAAAGTTTTTGTTGAATCAGGTGTTGATCTATTCTCAAACTAAACTGTGATAAATACAGATCAGGTTCCTCAAGGTTATCGCTATAATCTTTGACCTTCTTTGGCGGTAACTGGATTAATTTTAATCTAGCATTGTTCGCCGCCCGACGCTTTCCAATCTATAGCTGAGGTCATGTCACTGATAGCTCCCTCTCTCGCATATAATGAAAACATCATCTATAACGTTTGTCTTAATGCGAACGTTTCCGAATACGTGGGTGTTTGGGACTATACTCGAGGGGGAATTTGAAGTTGCTCCTTTTCCTGTTGACCCGTTGAGTTTATTTTAAACTTATTTTATCCAAGTTAAGTGACTTAACTAGTCTACGATCGCAAAAACTTAACCTTTACAGTTTATCCATCAGAGCTTTCTGAGTTTCGAAATCATCCTAAGAGCTCAAAGAAAAAGGGTCAGGGATTACTTTTCGCACCTTGCTTGGCCTTGGGAATATATTGAGTTCAGAGAAGAGTGATATAAACAGCAATCAACTACTTTTGATTGATGATACTTTGATTTATAAATTTTTATGTCCTTGAATGTATTCGTTATACTACCCATTTTGGACGCCTTTGTCGAGTGAATGAGTCACCGCTAACTGAATTAAATGCTGCAGGCAGTAAATGACTCATTACAATGAAAGTAGCTAATGGAAAAAACAGTTTGTTCATTGCCAAACGTTCGGTCCATATCAGAAAAGTATTTCTATTATTAACTGTCTTTTTGGATACCAAATTTGCCTTACTGTGGTAACTGAACAATACCAGATTGCAACCCAAAAAGACGGTCTTATAAAAACCAAGCTTGTATGATTGCAGGCATACTGAATAACAATTACCTGATTCGTCCAGAATCACGAAATCCTTTGGCAAAAGGGTTACGATCAATCTTGAGACGAGTTATCTATTTAAAAACATAAGAAAGCAAGAGCCGTTACTTCATTACGCAATGTTGCCCCACAATATATCGAGTTGCCCCATGGTCACGAAGACCACCAATGGAATAGTTTGTGATCTTAACACACAACTATTTTTGGGCAAAGCCGCACAAAAGGGAATTCCACCCATCTCGGATTCCCAAGTGATTGTTATTTAAAGTTGTTTATAAAATATTTCACGGACTCGATGCCCTAACTCTTGTCACTTTAGCACCCGTTTATTGCGCCATGTGCTTTCATTCGCCTTTCAACATGTCCTCTGAAGACAACTCGGGTTGAAACAAAGCGAGTAAAGATTGGTCAATACAAGATTCGTGAGGTGTCGGCAAGTTTTCAAAGCGCATACGCTTATTGATTTTTATCGATAAAATGTCAGCGCGCCTCGCTGGTGTCCTCATTAAACAAATTTCTTTATCAAGCTATTACAGTTTTCCATGTTTGAGTTCATTTCAGCCGAACCATTTTCAAATTCCTGATAAACACTAATCGGAAATTTCTTTCATTGTTCCTGAGTGGACCAAGATGAATGAGTTTTGCCGAACGAGCGCGCACTTCGCCAGTTCAGTGCGCTCTTGCTGCGATTGCTGAAGCCTTCAGGAGTTTAGATCGGTCATATAATGCGCGCGGCCACCGTGAATGCGCCTTGTATTAGGGTAGACTACGTGACTATTATTTATTTTTTCCGGATTCCTAAAGAGCGACGCAATCATAAATATATACCATCTAAAACTCATTAATAATTCATGAGGAAAACACAAAGAAAATCCATGTTTAATGAGTGTCTGTATATGTGATATAGATTCCTCTTGATTTACATAAACTTTAGCTTTGATTTTCTCGACTTAGACAACGTTTTTTTAGAAAAATTACTACGCCAATGAACTTACCAAATCGCCGGATCGTTTTAGATGTCATTTACAGAATTCGTGTCCGTTCTGTATCGGGTCATCGGGATACAGGCTTCATATACCCGATACAGAACGGCTACTCATTCTGTAAATAGTACTTACAACATGCTTTTATGAGAATAAAGCTTAGCATAAAGTTAGTTTGGGGCTTTCTTAAGGGAATATCGCCTCCTGCCACTATTAAAGGGATGTGAAAAGTGAAATATGGATGGGTATTTCTCTAATCTATAGCGCGCCCTACTCATCAAGCTTTTCATTCGACAAGTTCAAGTGCATGAGCGTTTATTTAAACAGCTAAAGTTTCAGCGGATTTTCAAGTTGTTTTAACTCTCAGGAATGTCAAAATATAATAAATCAAGTGTCTGGTTAGGATTGCTTAAGAACTAAGGCAACGCCATCGTGTTTCTTGCGCGTTGCTATGCAAGTCATGATTGAAACAAATGATAGATCCCTACCTGCTGATTCTGATAGGCTGTCACTGTGATGAACTCTGTCTCGTGAAACACGAATGTTCTAGACTCAGCATTTGATGCATCCGGGTCCATGCTCTTGAGCTCTTTCGTTGGCGACTCTTTCTTCTTGATGACATGTATACGTGGTTGGTACTTGTGCATCGAGTGCAAAATGATCTTGACGAGACAAAACAAAATAGAGCTTCTTAGAAAAGCGGCTGTGACGGCTGTCTCCCACTCCAAAGTCAGTGAAAAGCTGGAGTAAACTGCCGACATTAGTTTTGATAACGAAATACTGACGTTTTGAACGGAGCCCTTCATCAGAGTAAAATGTGATTTTTTTTCAGCATTTCGTTATCCAAACTAAAACAGTTTACCACCCTTTCATTTTGCTCTATCCAAAACATCGCCTATACGCAGCACTCTACTTGTTTCCCAGTCCTTCGCTTGCTAATGCGCACAGATGCGCGTCAACGAACGCAAGACGCAAGTGCGCAACACCTCAAATCAGAGGGTAGTATATAATTAGAAGTATTAATACTTCTGCTGTATAGACAGTATGTTATGATATATATGGACAATGCCAGTGATCATTGGTCAACTCGAAAGCCAATACTACTTTGACCATTATACATGCACCCTTTGCACTCATGAAGTCCCTTGGTGGAGGACAAATGCTTCTAAGCAATAAAATTTTCATCAATGCTTCGCTCTGTTGCGAAATCTTGAAGTTCAGTTCTCCAGATCGGTCGTTTTGATGACATTTGAGAAGGGTCTATTAGTTAGTTAGATAGATATAGATACCTTTATTTAAATAAGGTAAAAAAAAACTAGAGTGCTGCGTAGGGAGTGGTTTGGATAGAGCGAAGTGACAAGGTGGTAAACTGTCGAGACAAAATACTGACGTTTCCAGCGAAGACCTTATCAATGTAAGCTGGTATTAATGCGCACGATGTACTACTGGACTTCCATATCTAATTTATGATATTCTTAATTCTTTGAAGCTTGTAATTGGTGCAAAAAAAAAATTGACTTCAGGTGTATGTGACTGCAAAGACTTTAGATATTGACGTTATTTCAACCCATAACCATCTTTGGTTTGAAAGTCGAAAGGTCAGAATTTCGTTCCCCAAAATCTCGGCTTTCACTGACACTGCGTAAGTCCGAGAATGGTTTGAGCTTCCATGCATTGGTATAAAACTTACGTGTCCTTAATTTTCTGCGTCTTATTTCAATGGCTTTTTAGAGTAACCTAATTTGGCCTAAACCTGACCTAAACTGGGTTAATTCTTCCCATGGAAGACTCATGCTGATTGAAATTTAGATAATGTTGCTCAAATTTTCTCAAATAGCTTGGTATGTTGACCATTCTCTTCCACTCGGTTGGTCGTTCCGTTGACAATCTTCAGGCTTATTTAAGATAGAACTCTTTCTCCCTTTAAGACGTGTTGAAACATTACATGTTTGTGTTTTTATGTGCTAAATGTTTGTTCGGAAATAATCTTTCTAAATCCTACTTGATCAACTATCGGAAAACATTTAACACTCACAGTTCTTTTTTTAACTCTCTTTCCTCCTTTACGATTCACTCCACACATCTAATACTCACTCATCGAAATATCTTTGCGTTTATTGTCTCATTGGATATCTAATCAATCGAGATTCAATTTCTTTCTACTCGGCACATTCTTAGATGACTTCGTCCTGTAAGCAATACGTTTCCTATAGCTACTCTCACTTTGTCTGCAAGTCACTTCAACTGAAACGGAACAGATGTCCTAGGCATAGTCAAGCCTAAAGGAGGTACTATGCACTTTCTTTATATACTTACATGTCCCTGTTGATCCAATTCATTGTTTGTCAGTTTGACTTTATCAAATGAAATGACTTGCCTCATCCATTCTTCTCCCGAGGCTGGTGAGTCCGGGTGAATGTACACTCGACCAGGCATCGGTGCGTCAGCGTTTCCAGCTACCATCCACTTTGAACTGTGATAAGCGTATCTATATCGCTTGTTATCAACCGGCACCACATCTAATATTAATATATATTGTGCTTTCGGATCCATCCCAGTTATCTTTATGCGCATAGCTGGAAACATTCGTCTAGTTGGAGCAGAAATAAAACAGTAAATATTTAAGATTAGAGATTCCGTTGTAGAGTGCTTGGGGGAAAAGAGATATGGTTTAATTTTATAAGGAAACGGTAAACCTTTGGTGCTGTCAAATATGAAATCAAGAGCAAGGTGTTCCGTGTCTTAAATATTTTAGTTCTGTCTCATCACCTTCCTGCTTTCGTTATGATCATTTCTGTCCCCAATTCATGAAACCTGTGCCACAAATCTTTCATTTGTAAATCAACTTTGATGTCTTCCAAAGAACGCTCTTGACTCAAAGGCATTCGGTTTTGCATCGCTTGCATTGAACCGAGTGCGGGACTTGTCAGATCCGCTGCAGTTGACTCTAGAAGTGAAAGAAAAACAAAACCCCGCATAATCAGTTGCGATTACTTGGCCAACATTTCAGAGCCATCACAGAGGTTTTTAACACCTGACAAATAACACAAGGACTTTGTAATATATACTATCAACTTAGTTACGTAAAATAGAAAATCCGGCTTCGGCATACCAGACTCTGGCAAAGGCGAAACACTCGGATACGCATAGTGTTGAAGATTCTCTTCATCGTTCTCGTCCAATGGCGCTGAAATGAGTGAGGCGACGGAAAAGGCGTGCGCTTTCGACGACAGAATAAGATTGAGGCTATCGCGGTTCTTGGCCATTTTACACGCGGTTTTATGTTCTCCCCAAGCGCGTAAATGGTCTACTGAAAGCACTTGGCTAAAATATGTCGTTAAATGCAAAAATGCGCTTTATCACAGATGGTGATCAATTAACCGCCCTAATTAAATTTTTCCGCTCGTATTTTTCACCACCTTGACCAGACCTCGCTTGTAAACACTGACATCCGATTAAAGCAACAGTCTCCAACGCCTCGCAAAGCAAAGCTCAGGTTTCACGCACTTGTTCAAACAGTGCGCAGATTTAATAACGTACACGGTCAGCGAGATAGTCTCTTCGAACCAATTTTCTCGCATTGCGCGCGCTTCTAGCTCACAGAACAACGCAGGACTTGTGATTACCAGCTAATCAATTAATTGAATTATTCGCAAATGTTTTCACAATAAACGTGCCAAGTGGACTCGGATATTCTTCGCCGCGTGGCGGCATCATCGCCCCCGACCCAGACACACAAGAAGCCTGAACGATGAGCGTATATCCAGCTGATAATTTGAAAACAGCCCGTCGTCATCACCTAAGTGTCAGCAACGTTAAACAGCTGCCCAGAACGCCAGCATAAACTTCTTTCTAACATCCAGCTTTCGCATCTTCTTCTCTCTTTTCTCCCACTAACCCTCGCACCATATGCGTCAACTGTGTTCTAATCTTAATTAGTTTCATCATTCCATGTATCTAAGGTTCGGTCCCGAGCACCAGATGTTTTACTCATAATTTCTCGCACATTTGTACTACCGATTAGAGCCTTGAAAACTCCCGTGTCGATTTTTATAGTTTAAACAGAAATGAGAAGAGGTGAAAAAAGCCCAGCGTTGACTAATTCCTGGTAGAGTATTCGTTGACGTGAACTAGCAGCGCCTCTGATGGAGGTTTCTCGTTGAGGAACTCGGTAAGATGATTTGATGAGCAGAGAGAGACATTATCAGATCAGAAATGACTGAACTGTCTAGATGATTAAGAAAATTAAAAGAGCGCCGCTTTCTTTGATATATCGATGGTAATAAGGTTCTCTGTGATGTGTCTCAACAAGTGTGTCCAACGTTTATTTTTGCTGTTTTTCCGTTCAGTTTTTTGAGAGCGAGAAAAGTCAGAAAACGCGTTCCTTAAGACAAAACATTATCTAAAACACTTAGATTTTACAGAAATTGAGCCATTTGTTGACACGATATTTGAAAACGAATTCAATGTTGTTGACACGGATGTGTTATTGAAGACTAAAACGAATCAAAGCTACTTCATTTTTTATGGTTCCAGCACTGACACGAACACTCACAAAGCTATTGACCCTGCTCAAGACAGCAGTGAACCGTGCTCTGTTTCCTATTGCATACAACCGCTATCAGTCGATTCTTTTTCAGAAAGAAAAACTTTGTTCTCACTTGAAGTGCCTGCGGTGTTGTTTAGGAAGCGTTAAAAAGGCTAAGACAGTCTCCAAACAATTCTACTCCACAAATGTGACAAACATTTCACCAATAAACTAATTTTTCGCGGAATCACAACTCACACAATTCGTGTGTACCTTGTCATTCAGTCCTGTCTGGTTTACGTTCTCGGCAAGACGACAATTTTTTTCTGAAGCCGCGCTTTTTTACAGTTAAGTTTCTTGAAACGAGTTTTGCGGTTTTCTGTCAGACGTTTTCTTGCTCCTTCGCAGTTTCGGTCTATTTTTAGCACGCTGTGTTTTGTTTTTTTCCTCGTTCTTTCCAACAGGGCGCGTGTTTTTTCAAACAGAACAGCTTGGAAAATCTTTATCGCTTTAAAACGATGATGGGCAAACACTTGGAGCTTGTGCAAACACCGAGCAAATCACAAACAGTTCGGCATCGTTGAACAAATGACGCAAACCAAACAAGCGAACACACCGACAGTGCACTGATGAAGCACAAAGAATTCACATTTACCTGATGTCTTTCCTGGTCGGTAATCACACTGCAAAGGCGACTCACCCCTATACACTTTTAGACATGATTTTATAAAACCAGGCTAAAGTTTATACTATCTTTAGAGTTAAGTAATGAGCTTACAGGAGGCGTTCGGGTTCTTAGGCAGAGCGCATATATACATTATTCTATCTATAGTTTTCCAATTACTCGTTATATATAAGACTGCATGGTAATTACGCTATTGTCTATAATTTTTCTATTACTCAATCTGTGCGGCTGTGCGTCTTTGGTGGGCCAAAGGCATCTGTAAGCCTGTATGTAAAAGGTGCTTCCCTGCTTGGAACTCTTGCTGTGCTTTAAACCCGCTTATGTAAAAAGCTGTCTATGCGCAGTTGGAACTGTGTCCACAATCACAATCACGCCAAGCATTAATTCCTTACCGAAATGATGTTCCATGTTGGCTAGTTCACTTTTTATCAGCAATCCGGTGTAACGCTCTTCTCTTTTTGTGGTTTCCAGGTGAATGTCAACTGCCAATAACGGAATTTGCGCGCAGATTGTCGGCCTCAAATGCGGGTCTCCTCCCAAAACGTAAACTTGTGACAGCTTCGAAAGCTTGGAGCAATGAAAGTTATCTTAAGTTCATTAAGAATGAAGGCGAAGTGATTGCAAGTTGAGGCGGTCAGACTGCTTAAATTGCGTTAAGGATCACCACTGCTAGAGAGATAAACTCGTGATATTGATCATCAAGGAATGCTTTAGAACCAATGCGAAAGAGCCCAAATCAGGGCCGCGGACGACAATGCAAATTAAATCTAATTTTGCGCATATTATCATTAAACACTGGAGTGTGCTGGTAAACTCAACGACAACTTTATAATCACGAATTAAAAACTGATCTAATTGAAAAACCTTGGTTACTTCCCAAGTTAAAAATTCTAGCTTTGGCAAAACTAGGGTGTGTGTTTTTTCCAGTTATTTCTACGTCGGGCTAATTTTGGTAACAAAGACTTTGTCTTGAAGGTTACATGCTGAGTTGTTCGCTGTCAGTACTGTCACCCAGGCCAGTATCCGACTAAAATGTCTGTTTTTTCACGCTTTATTTGATCGGATTAGCGTCTGCTAGTTGCTGTGTATGTTTTTTTATTAACCAAGGACAAAGTTTAGGCGTTGCGCAAATTTCTCGCTGTGTGAATGATATTTATAGTTATGCCATTGGCAAAGCGCCGCCTTTTCTTGTATCGAAAACCCAGATCGAAATTGGTGACATTAATTTTGATGACAAAAACAGAGCCGTGTGCTTCTTGTTTGAATTACTGGTAATACTCCTGATAAAATAAGGTGTCGTTGATCTAATCTTAATTAATCTTAAATCTGTTTAAAGATTTTAGTTCAACCTGCGAAACGTCAATGCTATATTTGTCATTCCCCATGTGTAAAACGCGTATTTTTGCGCAAATAGCGGAAAATGTTTTGCCAAGTGCGTACACCACAATTTGAGTGCTAGTACGTTTATCAATTGGCAATGAGTTGACATGCATGATGGGGGAATTTATCATAAATAGTCCTCATTATTAAAACTATAAAGAGGTGCATATTTCACCTTTGAATAAACAAACAAAGGTCATTTTCTACCGTCTAATAATGTTCTATTTTTCTCCAAACTTAGTAAAACCGACAGATGCCAAAGTTGAAATTTATGATTTACATCTTCCATTGGTTATTAATCATTCAATTGTTTTTTCAAGATCGTCTTGGCACTTTTCCGTTTGCGCCAAACATTGATCCGGGGCCCTCGAGGAGCACTTTTTAAACAACCATAGAACTCGTTGACAACTCCTTGTGATGATTTAAGATCAAAAACCTCTTTGATGTTAAACTGACATTTAATTCTACACTCCGTCACAAGTCATATTTGAGTGATAATTGTTGCGCAAAAACTGTGCACAATATAGATTTATACAACAACCTAAGAAAAACAACCAATCTGATTGGCTAAGAACTATGTGTTATTAAAGTACACATGCACAGCTGACGTAACGAAGTCGCAAAAAAATGTTGTTTTATAAAAATTTGATCAAATTACACGTTTGAAGATGCAAGTTGGTACAAAATAAAGTACATTTCAACTGTCTGAGGATTACACATAACACTCAGTGATGAGACACGGCCATCAAGTCGTTGTCCGACGACACAGACATATTAAAATTATCGACATAAATACGGTCATTTAATACCTTCGTCTCCGGCGCACAACGCAATCTACTCCACAGCTTCTGATACAATTTCCATTCCTCTTCATGGAAATACTGTTCAGCCATACAAATCCAGGAGATATCAGCCATTGTCAACAAGATTTCCAAACACAGAACATATAATTTCGCTCGTTAATAGCACGCGTGCTTCACGGCCTTCTCCAACGATAAATGCTTTCCCGGCTGAATTTGCAGCATAAGAAGCGTCCAAATATACATGGGACAGCAAGATCCCGTCCAGAAGAACTAATCTGTTTGTTCAACGATAAATATTTTGGCTAGAAATGCCCAACGAAGACACGATCACACGAAGTTTGAATAAACTTTCAATTTGTCATGATCATGATTTGCATAAATTATACGTGACGTAACCGGAAGCTAAAAATTAACCAATCAGGACAGCCTTATTTCTTCTGTCGCCCAATCAGATTGCTTTATTTGTATAGATCACTTATGACGTAATTATACCTAAATTGAAAATTTTACCTCCTTTTCAATAGCCCTGCCGGTTCAACGATTCAAAAATATCAAACATTTCTTATTAAAATAATAAAATTTGATGTATAAAACAAATAGATGACATTTTTCCGTGCGTGTGTACTGTAATAACGCACAGAAGACGTCACAGCGTGTAAAGAACAACAGTCACACCACTCGACTTCGTCTCGTGGCGTACTTTTTTGTTCTTTACACGCTGTGACGTCATCTGTGCGTTATTACAGTACACACGCACGGAAAAATGTCATCTATTTGTTAAATAACGCCTTGTGGAATGACATTACTGCATGATATAGATGGTCATTACTCACAAAAGTCTGAACCCCACACAGAGATCGAACCTGCAACCTTCAAATGCTCTAACTCACTGATGGAGCTACCGAGAGTGAATCTGTGAATGGAGAGCTTAGGTTGAAATCATTCACATGGCAGTATATGTAATAGATACAGCATTCGCAGCCGAGCTGTATCTGATTTACAAGGCGAGCTGCAAGCGAGCCGTAGTAAATCAGATACAGCTCGGATGCGAATACGGGATACAGTCTGTTTTAGCCGAGAAAATCGAAGCTAAAGTTTATGTAAATCAGGACGATACTGTATCCGATTTACAACCACTGCTACGGTATTGATTTCTTTTGAATTTTCGTCATGAATTATTAATGAGTATTTTAAGTGTTCACTATAAGTGATAACGTTAGCATATATGAAATGTAGTTGATTCAGGTCCGTATATATAACTATAGTGCATGTTGGTATACATGTGTGAGCTGGTATCATGTAACAGACGTTTGTAGACCGACGTTCATGCAAGGTCAAATACTCAAAACTTGGAGTGTTTTTACAAAGATGTTTTTACATCTTTTTTCCAAAAAAGATAAATTTCGCTTAAGGAAACATACTGAACCTTGAAAAATTGCTTTATTTAAACCCGTAGAAAACAATAACAAAAATCATTGTTGCTGTGGTATTTCATGTTACCATGTAAGTCTTGTTTACTTCAAAAATGTTTTTCATAAATATATGGCCAAATTTGGGAAAAAATGAAAAGATTCAGAAATTAGATTTCCCGTAGATTTCTATATGATACGAAGTTCTATAAAAAGCACATCTGGAACCTAGGTATGGATCCTTTGAATTTTTTGAATAACACACAGAAAGCTTTTTGCGATAAACAAATTGTAGGAAAATATTTCCCCACTTAATTAAAATGTGGGAAAAAGGGAAAATGAGAAAATTGACTTTTCAGTAACACCGCTGTCACTGACGTTGCATGTACTTGTGGGCTCAGTTCTCGTAAATCAAAAAAAGAGCGGGAAAAATTATTTAGGTTTTTTAAAATGCCTTCTGGTTAAAATCATGATTAAAATGTCAATGTTTTCTTGAAATACAAGATAATATAACCGAAATGTTAAGGTAGGCCATGTTTGTATGGCATTCCTTGTAGTTCGTATAGTGTTTTCAGCTTTGGGTTAGGTTAGTGTAATTTCGCAAGTTTTTGCTGTATACACAAGCTGTTGTAAGTCTCAGAAAAACTCTGAGCTCTAGACAAGAGCGAGGGAGACTCAGAGTTTTTCTGATTGTTATTTCAACTTATGACAGCTTGTACGGCATGAATTCCATAAACAAACGTTAAAATCGTTTGTAGTTTTTACGAATTTACAACTGTGGACTCGCACATTCACATTTGTTTTTAGCTTTCTATCCAGGTCTTTGTACGGTATTTCAATGGTTGGAAACTTACAGTATCTCAATGGTTATCACAAGACTCAGTAAGCCCTAGGTCTAGTGGAGTCCCATTTTTCAAAGAGATGTCACTACACGGTCTATCCCCGTATCGCCATGCAATTTTTTTTATCTAAAGCCCGTCAAAGAAATCTTTAATTCTTGAGCAATTCTAAGTTCAGGAATGTTTGTAAATAACAGTCTGAGTTATTGGTAACGTTTTATGGAATTTATTGAGTAGTTTTCTTATCATATGTGACTTCTCATATAAATTCTAGAAATGACGTCACACAGATGGTCTTCTCTTCTCGCGGCGGGTTGAAAAGACCCTGGGTACGAGGCTGCTCTTCTTCATCCAGGGGGGAGAAGGGCGGACAGCCTGTAAACAGCCAAGACTATACGGATAGTAAAATCAATAGTTTTACTTAAAAATTGTGACAGGGTTATGACTAGTTTTGGCTAAAGTTCGAATATATTAGGGTTAGAAGTTTAATCGCATTTAGAATAACATATCGAGATGTTTAAAATTTTGGGAAATTGAGCCCAAATCACAATGAGGTCTGACGTCACGTAGTCAGACGCCCGTTGTGCCAATAATTGAAATTGAGCATACCAAGAAATTATTGGCCAATCAGAAGAAGGCATAACGTACGGGACGTCAAATCTGAATCTTGGGTTCCCTGTGCTATTTTTAGTTACTAGTTCCAGTCCACTGATGTTTCAGTTCGGTGAAACTAAAAATGGCGGCCGAGCGGCTGTCGATAGCTTCTTCTCCAGACGAAGATTTTGATCCGTTATCTAACATTACCGACATAGTTTCACCGAGGACAGTTGTATCAGAAAGCTCGGAAAAGAGTGACACTAGTTTGTCAGATGTGGATGAAAATGGCGCAATGCCTAGGGAATATAATTTGAGTGAACAGTATGGTAGAACGCCTCCTTCTAGAAACTACGTTAAACCTTCAAGAGAGAAAAATAAATCTTTTAAAAAAAGAAGGGAAAAATCTTCCGATACTAGAAGCTGTTCTACTTCTCCAATCTCTCAAAAACGACGCCAAAGCGCCTCAGCTACGTCTGGTGAAAGAGCATGGAACCGTTCTGTCAAAGAAGAGGGTTTTTTAATAGGAAATAGGAATAACCATGATGATATCGCAATGCCAATTTTAAGACAACGACATCGCTCTTTTACGGAAAGTTATCTTTCAAGAAAGTCTTCTCATAGGAAGTTTTTGTCTATAAGGTACAAGGAATCATCATGTAATGCTGGAACACCTGAGTGTTTGAAAGAAACCAAGAATACGGTTTGTTCTATGAAAAGGATTCAATTTTATGAGACCCTGAACCTTCTTGTCAATCTGGGACAGGGCACAAATTCTGAAACGAAGGAGAAACCAGAGGAAGATGCTGAGAATTACGAAGTAGAAGAGCTTAAAGAAGCATTATGGCTTGAGCTCCAAGCTTGGTATAACACAACAACAATGTTAGAACAGGATGAATACTTAATGACTGCACGAACTAAGATAAACAGCATTCTGGATGATGTTATTGATTTTCAAGTGGACAATTCAAAGAATAAGATTGCCTTTGATGATGATGTTATTGTTTCGTCAGACTCTGAGAGTGAATTTGATTCCGATGAAGAGAGTTATTGTTTACTCCACACAACATTCTCAAGTGACGAGTCATTAAATGAAGACCAAAGTGATATTCAATTCAATGATTCAACCTTGGAAGACTCCAGAATTCAGAGCACAAGTTCAGAAAAAAGTGGAAGTTCAACAATCTTCGAAGATGATGATGATGACCCACCGAAGTTATCAGAGTTTGCAAAAAGTGTTAAAACAGCAGCATCTCAGGTGACATCACTGTTGAACAAGCTGTATGACGCAGAGCAGCTTTACCCTTCACGTGGAGCCCTCAGTAAAGAAATTGAGAAGTATAACTCAGAAGAGTTTAAGAAAAGTTTTGATACTATGCTACTGTGGTTGAATATTATTAAAGGATTGTATCACAAATTACATGTTATGTCACAAATGGTACATGTTGATTTCAATGATGAAACTGTTTGGAAAGATTGGATTGAACTTGGTCTAGGTAAGTAAACCAATTTATTTAAAATATAACATAAAACTTTGTGCATATGTACTCTTATAAAGGCATGTTTCGTGTTCAAATCACATCAAATGTGCCCTTATAAAAGTACATATGCACAGGGGCAGTATGTTTTATTTGTTTTATAAAATATGTAAGAAAAAAATCAAGCTAAATGTTGGATAGTTTTAAAAGTTGATGTTAATCTTTTTAGGGTCACAATGTGTGAAGACCACCAACAGTTGCAGAAGATGCAAAGAATTTGCATCAAACTGTGATTACAACATGCCAGACCAATTTGAAGGACTTAAACGTGGCTTAAGTTCTGAGATAACAAGTACTAGTCGATATCGGTTTTTTGTTGACCAGAATATTAAAAAGATGGGTGTGGCCAGGCTGGGTTACAAGATCCATCAAATAATGCACATGGAATTAGGCAAGGCATCGGCTATATTACAAATTAACCCACTGGAAAATGTTTTTCTAAAGCACAAGAATTTACATATCTTGTTTCATAACCTGCTTCTGAAGAGCATGAAAGGTCCACTTTTGTTTGATCCTAATGATGAGAAATCGTATGATTACATGCGTTTTGGAGTACCACAAGAAAACTGGGTCCAAAGGTTTGAAGAAATGGGTCTGCCAAGTTTTGATAAGTTGTACATATTTCTGGTTCGCCTTGTGATGGATATCTATCATGAGTGTTTGAGGATGAGAATGGAGCATCGGCCTAAAGGTGAACCATCTCCTCTCAGCGTTCGACAGGTATTGTTTACTTACCAAAAAGACTATAGTGCTATGTAGGCAGTATTTTCGATATAGCAGAGTGAAAACTTGAAGTGGTTCTCTGGTGAAAATATTTTTCGTAATGTTTCTGCATAATCCTAAAGATATTATGGTACTTGGTAATTGTGTAAATTTTCATTTTGACATTCTTAAAAACAAAGTTGTATTTTACTGCAAAGTTTGTATTTTGGAGCACTGCCATTAAATTGGCCGTGTTTGAAAAGAATGAGTTGAGGAGAACTTATGACAATATCATAGACTCAACAAAAACAAGAGATCATTGTTTGTGATTACTGAGTCTATGATGTCATAAGCTTCCTCGACTCGTTCTTCTCAAGCTCAGCCACTTTAATAGCGGCCCTCCAAAATACAAACTTCACACGTAAAATATCACATTTTCTTCAACAAATTTTGAAATGAAACTTTGCATGATTATTAATTACCATAACATCTTTAGGATTATCCAGAAACTTTGCCAACAATATTTTCATCAGAGAACCACTTTAAAGGTTATTATTATTATTATTATTATTATTATTATTATTATTATTATTTAAAATTATTTTAACACGGTAACCTTTCAGAGAGTCTGATTTTTAAAGGGCTGTGTCTAAAACCAATACATCGTTCATTATCCTACAGTAAAACATATATAAATATTTATATATATACAAAAAATGAAAGAAAAAAGTAGAAACAAATGACATCTAACTAGTAATAACTATTTACAAAATTGGGTGGGCAAACTATTTATAAGATAAGTCACTAATTTTTCTTTTAAATGTTTTCAGGGTCATAGTATTAATATTATTAGCAATTACGTCCTCTAACCTGTTCCAGCACACAGCCCCTCTATAGGAGAAACTTCTCTTTAGAAAGTTAGTTTTTTTTTTTTTTAAAGTAAGTTTAGTGTTGTTACTCCGTAAGTTATAATACTGATTATCACATACGTTAAACAGTTGGGTCAAATAGTTTGGTGCTATACCCTTAAGTATTTTGTACATCATTATCGTTTCACGTTGATTCAAACTATTTGAGATGGGAGACCACTTTAAGTTGTTAAAGATTTCAGCTGAGCGTATTTCATATGTTGAACCGGTAATAATCCTAGCTGCTTGTTTTTGTAATTCGAATAGTTTATCAATATTAGAGTTTTTACCATTGTGCCAAACAGCAGAACAGTAGTTGAAATGGGGCAACAACAGTGCATTATACATTGTGATTAAAGTTTCTTGAGGGACAAATTGTTTAGCTTTTTTTAACAAGCTAATGTTTCTTGATATAGTTTTGCATTGTTCTTTGTTGTGTTTGTCCCATTTCAACTGTTCATCGTGGTGAACTGCTGATATTTTTTTGAATAAAATACTGAATGACCTTTTTTTATGTTGTTTAGCTATTAGAAGAGTGCAAAGAAGTGTTGACAGCAGCCGTTGTTGTACGACAGTTCTATCTGGACTCATTAGAATTAATTGGAAAAGATTTAAGCAGTTATCCTCAAATGGAGGAAGGAATTTTGGAGTTTGATCAGGACATTCAAAGCATGTTAGAAGTAAGTTTTGCTGAAAAATACATTTGTACACTACTCTCACCAGCATCATCTCTATCACCATCCATATCACCATCACAATTCCTATCACCATCCTTATCTGTATCACCATCCCTATCACCATCACAATTCCTATCACCATCCTTATCTGTATCACCATCCCTATCACCATCACAATTCCTATCACCATCCTTATCTGTATCACCATCCCTATCACCATCACAATTCCTATCACCATCCTTATCTGTATCACCATCCCTATCACCATCACAATTCCTATCACCATCTCTTTCACCATCCCTATTACTACCACCATCACCATATCTATCACCAGCACCATCCCAACCCTATCACCATTCCCATCACCATCTCTATCACCAGCACCATCTCTATCACCAACCCTATCACCATTCCTATCACCATCCCTATCACCATCCCTATCACCATCTCTATCACCAGCACCAACCCTATCACCATTCCTATCACCATCTCCATCACCAACCCTATCACCATTCCTATCACCATCCCTATCACCATCTCTATCACCAGCACCATCTCCATCACCAACCCTATCACCATTCCTATCACCATCCCTATCACCAGCACCATCTCTATCACCAACCCTATCACCATTCCTATCACCATCTCTATCACAGCACCATCTCTATCACCAACCCTATCACCATTCCTATCACCATCTCTATCACCAGCACCATCTCTATCACCATTACCATTTCTATCACCAGCACCATCTCCATCACCATCTAGATTACCATCACAATTCCTATCACCACTCCTATCACCATCCCTATCACCATTGCCATCCATATCACTATCACCATCCCTATTATCACCATCCTTATCACCACCCTTGTTGCCATCCCTATCACCTTTCCTATCACCATCTCTATCACCATCCTTATCACTATCACCACCACCACTATCACAGACACCACTACCCCACCTTACACTACACTACACTACACTACACTACACAGCCAAATCATGGTGACTCACGTGACCAAGTCACAACATTTTATGGCTAAGACAAACTTTTTTCAACACTTCCAAATTGGCTATAGTCAAACCCCTTTTACAAAACAGAGGCATTAGGAAGGTGTTTAAGTTGAAATAATAATTTCCTAAAAAAATTATTTCAAGCCTTTGATTTTGTGACTTGCTAGTGCGTGACTCACGTGACAGCCACAAATGATAAAACCCTACACAATGGTACTTTTAATTATTTTCCTGGTAATATATTAATTCTTGTTCATTCTAACTTTGTAAGACATGTGTATTAAGGTACTATTTATGACACTCAATGGAAATTTTAGTGAAATCAGTTTTATTTCAACAGTAAACGACACCAAAGTAATGTGACTCACGTGACATAAAAATGTGACTCACGTGACCAATGACAAATATCATTCTTAAACTCAGTTTAAACCATGTAAAATTAACAACTTCTTTTAAAAATTAATTAACAAAAATATGCATGCATGTTCAAACAAACCTAAGCCCATTAAATCTTATAGTTAAACGTTCTCGGCTTTGTTTGTAAAAGCTTCTTTAACGCTTTGGAACTCGTTGTCTGTCAACTTTACTGTTGAGCATCTTGAAGATGAAACAGGCATTGGTGATTCTATTTTCATCAAAATATCATGCACAGGATTAGGAACTGCATCTACATCATTTGTTGGCCTAAAACTATTGACATCTGCTGCTGTTTGATGCACAAATTCCATGGTAACCAGCCCATCCAACTCTGCCTCTAATGCTCTACCAATGAACCAGTAATCACTTGGTCTCCAGTACACAGCATACCAGTGACCAATCTCTGTTGCAATTGTTACAACATCTTGAGTTGACTCACTGTCACTATTGGCATCTGACGATTCATCTTCGTTGGACATTGGAGATGCTGAGCTATATCTCTTGGTAACTAAGGCGCCCTCATTGTCCATACCAATCCAGTGGTACTTAATAATTCCCTTTATTTGTGCAGCATTTGCAAATACCTCTGAAAGGTCAAGAAGCTGCGCTCTGGTATGAACTGCCTCGGCTGTGATGAGAGTAACAGCAATTTTAGATCCTTGCACAGCTTCATAGAAGTCGACAGCATTATTTATGACATATTGCCTGGTCTTAACTTACTCCGTCGCTTTCCTTTTAAGGCATCCACCAATTCCATCAACAGGACCCTTCCCATGACTTGTCGCACTGAAATTCCAATATAATGGGATTTTATGTTTCTGCGAAAGAACTTTCATGCCTTCCATAACAAATCTGTTTTTGAACTGGCTGGAAGGTCCATCAGTCCAGATTCTCACTTCTTTGATGTCTGGAGGAATGGTTTCAAGTATTTCATCGAGAAATACCATCACTGTGGTCTTTGTGTGTTGCATGCAATCGCTCACTACCACCTTGGACATTACTTCGCCTTTTAACCTCAGGCAAGTCAATGGCAAGTTTTCCAAGAAGATAGTTTGTGCAAAACTTACAATTATATATTGCGGTCGATTTTATGTGACTCACGTGACCAAACTTGAGGGTGATTTTCCGATGAAACTACTCAGCATATTTAATAATAATTTCTAGCATAGGTAACCCTTAGCCAGATGACCAATTTATAAAAGAATTGGGGAATTAGTTCAAAGGGACAAGAAATGAAAAAACTCTTTGTGAGAAATATGTGACTCACGTGACACGAAAATGAGGGTGTTTTAAATGCTCACTTGCACAATGCCGTTTACATGTTTCCCAATTTTTAATTGAAATTAAGCTTTCAGACAGCTATGACCAACTGTAATTATTAAATTTTCAGGGAATTTAGTTTTGTATAACAAATTAGGGCCCTTTTATTATAAAGTAACAAAATTATCCATAATCAACATACGGATATTGCTATTATTATTCCATTCCCATAATGCTACTGGGCAATCTTGGTTGATAATTTTTTTTGTTCTATTAGGGTAAGGCTATGCAGTATCAGAAAATTAGCATTATAGGTGCAAAATCTTAATTTTAATTTTTTTTTGTGATGTGTCATTTCTGTGATTTGGCTGTACACTACACTACACTACACTACACTACACTACACTACACTACACTACACTACACTACACTACACTACACTACACTACACTACACTACACTACACTACACTACACTACACTGCACTGCAGTGCACTACACTACACTGCACTACACTACAATGGTAGGTCACTACACCACTGCCGATTGTACCACATCACACTACATTGCACTACACAACAGTAAATTGTAGTTAAATTGTTTTTTTTAGGTTTTCTTTGAGTACCTTCACTCGCTGATGCACATATTGCAAAGACTTCCAGAAGCGTCATGTGGTGTTAAGAACATCTTGGAAGAAGAATGGCTCTTTGTGAAACAACTAACGCCCTACATTCGAGGAGGAGAAGTACAAGCTGGCAAGAGATTTTGGTGAGCTTAACTCATTGCTGCCTAGGATGCGTGAGGGTTCTCCCTTTGACAAGTCAAATCGTCTGGTGTTAGACAGAGTAAAACAATAAAGGGCTCGTTTTTGGCTGGTTAGTGTACTGCCTCGTGAATTTCAATTCCTGATTGTGTCATTTTCTTGTAGTGTAATGGCGTGCGGCCTTCTTGAGTCTACGGCTGATTTTCTCGAGGAGGGAATGGATGAGTATTTCTCAGGTTTACATGATTCAAATGGTGATGAAAAATTGAGGTAGACCTCTTTTAGCATACATGTTACCGTTTGTGCGCGCGCGCCTCGTTAAGCGAGTTGAGTCATGAGATGCGTATTTTGCCTAATGTCTTACAATGTAGCGCAATGTCTTACAATGTAGCGCAATGTCTTACAATGTAGCGCAATGTCGTACAAGGTGGCACAATGTCTTACAATGTAGCGCAATGTCTTACAAGGTAGCGCAATGTCTTACAATGTAGCGCAATGTCGTACAAGGTGGCACAATGTCTTACAATGTAGCGCAATGTCTTACAATGTAGCGCAATGTCTTACAATGTAGCGCAATGTCTTACAATGTAGCGCAATGTCTTACAATGTAGCGCAAGGTGTTACAATGTAGCGCAATGTCGTACAAGGTGGCACAATGTCTTACAATGTAGCGCAATGTCTTACAAGGTAGCGCAATGTCTTACAATGTAGCGCAATGTCGTACAAGGTGGCACAATGTCTTACAATGTAGCGCAATGTCTTACAATGTAGCGCAATGTCTTACAATGTAGCGCAATGTCTTACAATGTAGCGCAAGGTGTTACAATGTAGCGCAATGTCTTACAATGTAGCGCAAGGTCTTACAAGGTAGCGCAATGTCTTACAATGTAGCGCAATGTCTTACAAGGTAGCGCAATGTCTTACAATGTAGCGCAATGTCGTACAAGGTGGCACAATGTCTTACAATGTAGCGCAATGTCTTACAAGGTAGCGCAATGTCTTACAATGTAGCGCAATGTCGTACAAGGTGGCACAATGTCTTACAATGTAGCGCAATGTCTTACAATGTAGCGCAATGTCTTACAATGTAGCGCAATGTCTTACAATGTAGCGCAATGTCTTACAATGTAGCGCAAGGTGTTACAATGTAGCGCAATGTCGTACAAGGTGGCACAATGTCTTACAATGTAGCGCAATGTCTTACAAGGTAGCGCAATGTCTTACAATGTAGCGCAATGTCGTACAAGGTGGCACAATGTCTTACAATGTAGCGCAATGTCTTACAATGTAGCGCAATGTCTTACAATGTAGCGCAATGTCTTACAATGTAGCGCAATGTCTTACAATGTAGCGCAAGGTGTTACAATGTAGCGCAATGTCTTACAATGTAGCGCAAGGTCTTACAATGTAGCGCAAGGTCTTACAATGTAGCGCAATGTCTTACAATGTAGCGCAATGTCTTACAAGGTAGCACAATGCCTTACAATGTAGCGCAATGTCTTACAATGTAGCGCAAGGTCTTACAATGTAGCGCAATGTCTTACAATGTAGCGCAATGTCTTACAATGTAGCGCAATGTCTTACAATGTAGCGTAAGGTCTTACAATGTAGCGTAAGGTCTTACAATGTAGCGCAATGTCTTACAATGTAGCGCAAGGTCTTACAATGTAGCGCAAGGTCTTACAATGTAGCGCAAGGTCTTACAATGTAGCGCAAGGTCTTACAATGTAGCGCAATGTCTTACAATGTAGCGCAATGTCTTACATGGTAGCGCACGTTCCTTTCTACTTAGGGTGAAGGTGCTTCAGTCGTGTCGTGACTTTAAAAAATTATTTAAAGAAACAAGAGAAAGAAGCATAAAAGCTCTGGGATTTGTCAAAAGATTGAAAGTTGATCTTGGTGTTGCAGTCACATTTCATATCAACGTTCCTCTACAAGTACTGTTGGAGAAATTGAAAGCTACTGGTTATATTCAGGTGAATTGTAAAAGTAATTGAATAAATACTAGTTTTAGAATGAGCGGCCTAGAATTAGAATCGAATTAGAATTGTAACGACTTTATTCTAATTTTTTATCTGTATTGTTTTAGCTTGTTACAAAACAGAATATTTCTGTTATGATTTTTATCCGACGATGTCTTGGTAAAAAGTAAGCTTTTTCTTTTTTTCTTTCTGATATCTGGTTTGTTTAAGTGTTTGTTTGTTTGTTTGTTTGTTTGTTTGTTTGTTTGTTTGTTTGTTTGTTTGTTTGTTTGTTTGTTTGTTTGTTTGTTTGTTTGTTTGTTTAAGTGTTTGTTTGTTTGTTTGTTTGTTTGTCTGTGTTTGTTTGTTTAAGTGTTTGTTTGTTTGTTTGTTTGTTTGTTTGTTTGTTTGTCTGTGTTTGTTTGTTTGTTTGTTTGTTTGTTTGTTTGTTTGTTTGTTTGTTTGTTTGTTTGTTTGTCTGTGTGTCTGTGTGTCTGGCATGGGTTGTTTGTTTTGTTTGTTTGTTTGTTTGTTTGTTTGTTTGTTTGTTTGTTTGTTTGTTTGTTTGTTTGTTTGTTTGTTTGTTTGTTTGTTTGTTTGTTTGTTTGTTTGTTTGTTCGTTCGTTTGTTCGTTTGTTCGTTTGTCTGTCTGTCTGTCTGTCTGTCTGTCTGTCTGTCTGTCTGTCTGTCTGTCTGTCTGTCTGTCTGTCTGTCTGTCTGTCTGTCTGTCTGTCTGTCTGTCTGTACCACTGTTTTACTTTGTGTTACTGTACTTTCAGCTGTCTCAATGCATTGTTAAACGCTTGCTGTGGCCTCTATTGCCAGCCAGGATCATGTAGTAAAGGAATGGATGACTTCATTATCCTTGTTCGTGACAAACATGGCGTCAACTGTCAGTGGACTGGTGACAAAACTGATTTTACTCCTGCCCTGGATACATCACTTGGTTTGGTTGATATCCAGGTGAGAGAATCGATCGAAGAAGATAAACATAATTATTTGTCCACAATGCTTCAAAATCTGATAGGATACAGTCCTCACAGGCTAAAACCACACTAAAAAGGCTGAACTTGACGAAAACATTAAAATATGAAAAAAAGAAAGAATTAAGGGGAATGTAAAGGGCTTATTTACCAAACGTAGTCAGCCCATACTGAGAAAATATTGCCTTCAGCCTTGACTGCACTGTACTTTTAGCCTTGGTCCATTTAAACCCTTTCACGTATGGCTCTCCGAGACTTCTCCCCTTGACGAGTAAAATCGTCTGGCGTTAGACAGGGTAAAAAGATAAAGTTCTTCGACAACAACGATGCGCATGAAAGGGTTAATAAAGAGTGCGAGGTCTGTACGGGAAAGTATTTGCCTGAGGTTTTCGTACAGACCGAGCGACGAAGGAGCGAGGTTTGTGCGATAAAACCGAGGGCAAATACTTCCCCGTACAGACCGAGCAAACGAGGTTAATAAGGAATTTATTATATAGCTATTGGTTCACTTTATTTTTAAGCTTCGAGCGTTGTTTTCGTCTTGGGAGTATGCTGTTTACCTGTTTTAAACTATTTCATGTCGCTCTTGGCCTTCTTGTTTACACCAGTTCGGCTTTTGTTTGTCATGTTTTTAGATAAACAGCTTTAAAGAAAACCAGCAGTAATGTTCCAACACATTTTATTGTTCAGAATATTTGAATAAAAATAACCAGTTCTCTTTTATTTGTATTCAAATCAACTGAGGAATGTTCTCGCCAAAACTTGCAGGGCCGAGAAAAAAGCGTATTGACCCGGACACGGACCGGAGGTCAATATCGTAAAATCCTGACCTCTCGGGAACCAATCAGCGTGCGTCGTTTTGCGTATGGACCGGAAATCAAACCCAGCCATATAATAAAAACCGGTAAATCAACTAAATTAGACCAAGATCTCTGACATATTAACGTTTCAAAAACACAGTCAGGTGATACAAATGCGTCTATAACCCTTGAATAGACTCACGACTTTCTCAGAACCTGACAGTTGATCCACGTTTTTCTCTCGAATGCAGTTTATATTTTCCACACAGTTTTTGTGAAACATTTATATTTTTGTATTTAGGTGGATGAACTGGCTTTAGTTGCTTGTAGCTCAACTGAGCTTCAGGGTCACAGTACTACGTTTAAAAGTCAAGTTGGTGAAGCTGTGAGTTGTAGTTCAGGCCCAACGTCTTGCCATCATGATCTGATCGACATGGAAAGTCAGATTAAGGTGTGAAGGACAATGTCTAATTTACTTCACTTCACTTCACTCCACTTCACTTCACTTCACTTCACTTCACTCCACTTTACTCCACTTCACTTCACTTCACTCCACTTTACTCCACTTCACTTCACTCCACTTCACTTGACTTCACTTGACTTCACTTCACTTCACTCCACTTTACTCCACTTCACTTTACTTTACTTCACTTCACTTCGCTTCACTTCACTTCACTCTACTTTACTTTACTTCACTTCACTTCACTTTACTCCACTTCACTTTACTTTACTTTACTTCACTTCACTCCACTTTACTCCACTTTACTCCACTTTACTCCACTTCACTTCACTTGACTTCACTTGACTTCACTCCACTTTACTCCACTTCACTTTACTTTACTTCACTTCACTTCACTTCGCTTCACTTCACTTCACTCTACTTTACTTTACTTTACTTTACTTTACTTTACTTTACTTTACTTTACTTTACTTTACTTTACTTTACTTTACTTCACTTCACTTCACTTTACTTTATATTTGCAGGCATCTATTATTAACCTCAGAAAAAAGATTTGTGAAGCCTTAGATGGAGCAGTTGAGAACTTTGACGTTGAAAAGATGTATGATGTTGACGAAAACGAAAGAACAAGATTATGCAGAAGTACACTCGAGGCTTTGCAATTTGCTTTTAATGCTGTATTTGATGTATGTGTAATATTTAATTTGTAAAATGTTTATAACAATATAGAAATAAATATTATTATTTCTTATTTCTTATTTTTAAATATTCTTTCGGAGCTTTATCAGGTATAAAACCACGGACATGGTACTGATTTCCTTTATGTTTTCCTTGTGTGTGATTAATATGTTTTTTTTTAAAATGTTGCATCTTGGTTCAGTTTCACAGAGAAATTAAAAATATTCCTGGACCAGACGAGGCAGCCGTAGCCGTTGCTGGAAAGTACTTTCTGGGTTTGGCCTACAAATGGATGGACTTTGTTTTGAAGCGATGTGAAAGAGGCAAAGGAGTTAGACCAAGGTATATCTAATGAATTAAAGTACTGTTAAAGGGGATTGGCATTAAAAATTAAGTTTCTCTAATTTGAAAGAACTCATAAAATTGTAATAGAAGATCTTTTACAGTTTTTTCGTATCTTTTTGCGTTTTCAAGATATTTCAATTTGTTTGATATGCAAATGAGATGGTCTCTGACGTCGGAGTGGGGTAAAATATTTTCATACAGAGCAAAATCGCTTACATATCTAACATGAAATGTTCAGCGTCGCAAGGAGTTTTTATGTGCACAGTTTCAATGATTTCGCTGAACAAGCTTAGAGATATAACTGGTTTTACTACATGTGAAAATATTTTACCCCACACCTGACGTCAGAGACCATCTCATTTACATATCAAACAAATTGAAATATCTTGAAGACGAAGAGAGATACGAAAAAGTTGTAAAGGATGTTCTATTACAATTTTATGAGTTCTTTCAAATTAGACAAACTTAAACACAATAGCATTTCCAATATTTATATCTGATACTTATAAGTAATAACATGACTTGAGGGAAATTAGCGATTAAATTTCCCCGCCGCCGAGGGAAGATTTGTGAACTTTTACAAATCTTCCCGAGGCAAAGGGGAAATTTAATCGCTAATTACCCGAAAAGTCATGTTATTAGTTTGTAATATTATGATCGCCGAGGAAAACTTTGAGAATCTTACCAACAGGAAATTTACACGGTTGATCAGAGAAGTTGCATTTAATTTTCCCGTGCATGTTGATGAGGGAAAATATATGCAAGCGGGAAATTTAGAAGATCTAATTTTCCCTCATCAACATGCATGGGAAAATTAGAAGAAGACTTCTAATTTTTCCTCATCAACATGCACGGGAAAATTAGAAGACAAAGGATAAATTTCTCTCTTGCATGAACAATGAGGGAAATACGAGGTTTACATTCCCTCGGAGAACAAAAGAATCCGAGGCGATCATGGTATTACTGTAGTAATACTTTTTGTGGTTGTATTTTTTTTACGTCAGGTGGGCAACTCAAGGTTTGAAATTTCTTATTGAAGCTTGTCATCCGACCATCTCTTGTCGTTTATCTGATATTGAGTTTGAGGTAAATAAATTTAAATGTTTTTGAAACCATACTTGTAAATGTGCTATTTCACATTCAATGTACGGCTCAAAAAGGCGGAGTTTTCAATCTAACATGAAAGTGGTTTGACTCGAACTTTTTTTTTTATGATAATAGGGTCATTTAAAGTGCTTATATATCACTTGTGGGGTTTTAACATATTTGAATAGAACAAAAAAAGTTAGTTAATAAGTTATTTTGCCGTTTTTGATTTACTTTATTATATAAAATAGAGTGTTTTATTGATTTTTCCACCACTATAATAAAAGTGATAATCTCACATGTGGCGATTATCGCTGAATCAGCATTATAGTTTAATGCAATTTTTGCAAGGCAATAGGACAATTTTTTTATATAATAATCAGAACAATACATGGATGCTTGGAAATATGAAATTTATTTCTCGTGTTGAACAGGATATATCACTCGTTCGCTTCGCTCACTCGTGAGATATCCTGGTCAACACTCGAAATAAATTTCATATTTCCGCACATCGATGTATTATTCTCTATTTAATAGTTTCTGAGATATGAGCCTTTTAACATGCCAATTTCGGCTTTTCGCCAAAAATTTCCGTCGTTCATTTTTAAGTTGAATCAGCTGATCAGCATGTTGCAGCAAGTAGAACTGGAGTCTACTTTTTTCAACATTTTTTCAACTCACAACAAAATCATTGTTACGTGACAATGATTAAGGTGGGTGGTAATACGTGCAACAACGCTTTTCAACTTGCAACGCCACAAAATTGCGTTGCAAGTTGAAGAAAAAGGTTGCCCGTATTACGTCACCTTCAAATGGCCTTGATTTGTTAGCGGAATGATCCGTTTCCTATATATAAAGATTCCCACTAATAACCCACTGGCGAAGGTAAAGGACTGGAGGCTAATCATCCTTACTTGCAGCCAGTGGCTGAATTGCGAAGGACGCAGATCAACGTGGCCGTGTCGAGGCATATCAAAGGCGCTCCAAGCAGCCGCCAACGACACAGTTCAGATCACGGATCACAGCTAAGATGTTAGGTGTTGATTTTATGGAGGGAGGAAAACCGGAGAACCCGGCGAAAAACCCTCGAAGCACAGGAGAGATCAACTACAACTCTACTCACACGAGTCCAAGCCCAGCAACGGGGTCATTCCTAAGCGGTCACTCATCCAAGTACTAACCCCGTCTAACCGGGCTTAACTTTTTGGTGAGAGGCAGCGCTAACAGCACACGCCACCCGTGGTTTACTCTGAGTGACTTTTAGTTTGATATGGTTTTATACATTGCATTGTTAGAAACTACAATATCAAATCAACAATTGTGTGGATCATGTCATAGGAAGTGCCGACAACTGGGTGAACTCCGGTGAGTTGATAATAAAGCTTGTTTTCTGGCTTAGTGCAACCTGAAAAACAAAGTATAGGAAAGTCTTTCTCATCGACTCATTTCTTATCTTTTATTTCATAATTTAGCCAGCCCTGACTCTCGTGAAACACCCTGGGGACCAACAGCCAAGTTTCTAAGATCTTCAACTTTTCCTGGGACTTTTCATGCTCATTCTCATCCAACAAGAACTTTCTCAGAACCAGGACGACCTGTGATAAAACGAACTATGACGTTGGGTATGTACTGCACGTGCCTACGATGAACACAACCATAAATTGAATTGGGTTATTTATAGTTGAGGTTATCGATAAAGGACTGGGGGCTAATCATCCTTACTTGCAGTCAGTGGCTGAATTGTGAAGGACGCAGATGAACGTGGCCGTGTCGAGAGGCATATCAAAGGCCCTCCAGGCTGCCGCCATACGACACAGTTCAGACCACAGATCACAGCTAAGATGTAGGTGTTGATTTTACGGAGGGAGGAAAACCGGAGAACCCGGCGAAAAATCCTCGGAACACAGGAGAGATCAACTACAACTCTCCTCACACGAGGTCCAAGCCCAACAACGGGGTCATTCCCAAGCGGTCACCTATCCAAGTACTAACCCCATCTAACCGGGCTTAACTTTTGGTGAGAGGCAGCGCGCTAACAGCACACGCCACCTGTACTCTCTTATGGTATGAAAGAGTTGCTAAAAACGGATTCTCTCTCGAATTTGTACGGAGTTGTATTAAATTTGCATATATAACAATATCTAATTAAAGTTACTGAGTCAGACGTTTGAATTACGGTGTTGCTCGTGAACTCAATTAAGTGCCAATTGCGTTTGCGTGCGTCGTCGTGGTTACCTCACAAGTGTGAATGAGGCTTTAGAGTTCTGTTAATTCTATTGCATTCTAGGAAATGAATCAAGTGTTCCGTCTGAAGAAGATCAGATAGAGATTCCTCGATCGAGAATACTTCAAGTAAGATCACGTGTGGCTAAACTGGAATACACTCGTCAATGTGATTTACTTGATAAACACGTGGTTGGAAGAGTGAGCAACAAGAAAAGAGATCTTGCCGGAGAGCTGGCCGTTATACCTAAACGTGTACCTTTTAAATGGCAGAGGGGTAATAAAATTGGTGAGAGTTTAATATTTTCTACAACCATTCTCTGGTTCAGAGTCTCAAAAATCCTACATTCAATACTTCCACAATGTACCATTTGCTTAATGTATTTGTTTGTGTTGTTGCTAGGTGAAGGTCAGTTTGGCAAAGTTTATTCTTGCGTTAATTTGGATACAGCAGAAGTTGTGGCAATGAAACAGGTGAGGGCGCCCGGCACTATCTTTGTTACATCATTAATACCCTATTGTCCTCATTGACACCTCGTTACCCTCATTAACACCTCATTACCCTCATTAACACTTCATTGTCCTCATTAACACTTCATTGTCCTCATTAACACCTCATTGTCCTCATTAACACTTCATTGTCCTCATTAACACTTCATTGTCCTCATTAACACTTCATTGTCCTCTCATTGGCCTCATTAACACCTCATTGTCCTCATTAACACTTCATTGTCCTCATTAACACTTCATTGTCCTCATTAACACTTCATTGTCCTCATTAACACCTCATTAATACTTCATTATCCTCATTGTCCTCATTAACACCTCATTGTTTTCATTAACACCTCATTGTCCTCATTAACACTTCATTGTCCTCATTAACACTTCATTATCCTCATTAACACTTAATTATCACCTCATTACCCTCATTAACACTTCATTAACCCCTCATTGTCCTCATTAATACTGCATTGTCCTCATTAACCCCTCATTGTCCTCATTAATACTGCATTGTCCTCATTAACACCTCATTGTCCTCATTAACCCCCTATTGTCCTTATTAACATCTTACAGTATTTCTTCTATTTTTGTTTCACAGATAACTTTTCATCCAAACGATCACAGTTCATTCCAAGACCTAGCAGACGAGATCAAAGCATTTGAAGGCCTCGCACACGATAGTCTTGTGAAATATTACGGATGTGAGGTCCACAGGGTAAGATAATGACATATTAGTCCAGGTGTGCCAACCTGCATACGCAGTTATTTTGTCAACGGTTCTGACATTAAATCATTCATTATTTCAGGACGTGATGTATATTTTCATGGAATACTGTGGGGACGGTACAATCTCAGATGTTTCCAAATTAGGATTACCGGAAGCTATGATAAGAAAATATACTGACCAGATTTTAGTAGCTGTTGGATTGTTACACGATCGTGGTATTGTACATCGCGATATTAAAGGTAAATAATGGAATATATTAGAATGAATTGATTAGAATTAAGGTTACATGTTCGACTTCTGTCAGGGATTTGAGCTTGACGAACGTCTGTTAAGTTTCTTGTCCAGTCGTCTCAGAAACTGGCTGGCGGCGAGTGCTTGCATCTAGTTAAAAATAACTCGCAGTTCTTGTTTTTTTTTGCTCTGAATTCTTCTTATTTAGATGCTAGTACTCGCCGACAGCTGCAAGCCAGTTTTTGCGATGAATACTGGAAAAGAGGCTTTTTACACCAAGCTCACAAACATACCACATGCACTACATGTATACGTACCACTGCTTAACAAATTAATTAAAAGTATAAGTATAAAGCCCTAATCAAACAAGAACGCAAGTCATCGCAAGTTGCCTAACTCTGTTGGTACAGCTATATTTTACAGCGCTTAAATATAAAAATTGCCTTGAATAAAGCCACTTCATTCATTGAATGGTTTGACCAATAATATGATCAGGTGTAAAGCCCCAATCAAACGAGAACGCAAGTCATCGCAAGTTGGCAGTCACGCTATCTCGGCCAGCCGCTCTGAATAGTTTCCCGAAAATATTATGTACCGTGACAAAGTTAAAACTTGTTTAAAACACTCATGAAACCTTTATTTTGTTAATTTGGGTGTTCGAACGACCGCCACAGAAATTTGTGACTGCCAACTTGCAATGACTTGCGTTCTCGTTTGATTAGGGCTTAACGGCATAGGGCTTAACATTTTTATAGCCAACAACGTTGTTCGCACATGATACAACATGTTGTAACAGCATGACGAAATAACAACGATGAACAATAATGTTACAACAATGGTGAACATGGTTGATGTATCAACACGTTCTTCGGTTGTTACAACATGCGTGAACAACGGTTGTTGTTTCATCAAGCTGTAACAACTTGTTGAAACAATGATGAACAATGTTGTTCATTTATCAGTGTTGTTCACCTATGTCAACAAGTTGTTACAGCATTGTTCAGGCAACAATGCTGTAACAACTTGCGAGATTTTTACGTGTGTACTTGGGCGGGGTGAGAGGAGGAACGTCAATATAGGTGTGACAGATCAGCATGATAGTAGCTTACACAGCTGGCCCAAACTTTGGTATAATTATGCTGCAGACGTGTCTTTCAATTCAATTTTTGTTATGCCATAACATTGGATCACTTGGACCTTCTTTCACACACGCTTTCCTTGTTTTGGTTGTGAGAAACTGTAGAAGAATCATGGTGGCATCAAACTCTACATCTGATTATCTTCCATCATCAGAATTTTTCATTGCAGTTATCGTTTTCAAATATCTTTTCACTATTGTTGGGATTCTTGGCAACCTTGGAGTCATAATTTATAATATTTTATGGAATCATTCGAAGTCACCAACGGATTATTTGATAGTGAATCTGGCTATAATTGATCTTATAACATGTTCTACGTACTACCCTATTTATGCCGTTACATTTACTCGGTTTTTGAGTGGTTTGGACGAAAATCAACTGTTATTCTGTAAGATCAGTGTTACCATAGCAAGCACAAGTGTAGCTCTTTCCATTATGACTCTTCTCGCGATTACAGTTGATCGATTTCTCTTCATAGCTTCTCCATTACGATATCCATTTATCATGACTTGGCGGCGAGTCTGTATCATTCTGCTCCTGATTTGGGCCTCCGCTTTCTTTTACGCCTGTTTGTTGCTGGCGTTTACCAAGGATGAGGAAAAACGTTTTTTCTGCTCTATGGAATTACCCGCAGTAGTTCTCCTCGGTTTAATTCTATTCGTCTATACTCCTATTATCGCCGTCCTTTTCTTCAACTACAAGATATTTAAAATGGCCAGAAATCAAAGGCGTAGGATTGCAGATATGATAACCACGAGTAAAGACGTGTCTGCAGATAGTAATGGAAGTACTTCTCGAAAAGCCGGCGTATCTGCAAGAACATTGAAAGTAGTAAAGACTTTTGCAATTGTTATAGCAGTTTTCTTGGGTTCTCTTATACCCTACTCGACGGCTGTCTTAATCGAGGTATTTATTTGCCGTGCGTCCTGTGTTTCTCTGAAAGTGCTCATTATACTTGGAGATCTCGTGGGCCTCAACTCTGTTGCCAATCCTTTTATTTACGGCATTCGACAGAAGGAATACAAGAACGCATTTCGTCGAATGCTTTTCAAACTTTGTGGAGGTTCTTGAATATACTTTTTAAAGAAATTTAAACCGTGATTACCGTCATGAAATCGTAACGGCACGGGCGTTAACACGATACCGCGGTCAGCATTACGATACCGTTTAGTATTTCGTTTTATTATATAAAATAGAGTGCTTTATTGATTTTTCCCCCACTAATAAAAACGATTATCTATCTCTCTTGTGTGATGATTAATAATCTCACATGTGTCGGTTATCATAAAACTCATCACTGTTCTATTTTTGTGAGGATTAGGATAGAACTAGACTTACTACTTTACATTTTCAGCTCTCCTGCTTACTTTATACTTTCTCAGTCAAACTCTATCACCTTGCTTCACTGTCTTAGGGCCTGTTTGGGGGGGGGGGGGGGGTGTGTTAGGGATAACTCGGGGGCTAGGGTCGAAGTTGACGTGAACAAGAATAGTGCGTATAAATTAGAATGTTTTTTTTACAATGTATACGCATACATAATTATACAAAAGTGGAGGTAGGGTTAACTCTGGCTCTTATAGGGTTACCCTATCTCTCAGATCGAGGTATCCCTATCCGCTGAGTTATCTCGGTCTCATGTGAAGGGTTTACTTTTTTAACATGGAAATAAACACCGAGATATCTCGGGGGATAGGGATAACCCTACCCCCCCCCCCCCCCGTGATAACTCGCCTCATATGAACAGACCTTTAAGCTTGGACTGGTCATTTTGCTTTGGAACAACGGGCAGTCATTATTTTCTACAATACTCAGTCATTGTTCTAAGGCAAAATGGCTAATCAATATCTGGACTCTCTTGCTTATTTTGTTTTTAATCAAACTCTATCTTCTTGCTTTTAGTTCAAGTTAGTTACCATGAATTTCCATATTCATATTATAAAAGTATTTATAAAGGTTCTAATAACTTTTAATTATAGTTTATCAACAAGCCTGCAATTTCGAATTATATGATCGCTTGGCGTAATTAAAACAAAACAGCTGAATATATATGACTAGTTTCTGTTTCATTATAGTCTCATATAATTCATTATAATATATAATGACATTCTTTGTCGGTGTTGCATGGTGTAACGAATTAATACTTTAAAATTCGGCGTTAATAAAGAATCGTATACTGTTTAAAAAACACAATATATGAAAAAAGAAAGATTTATGTATCTTTTAAAAAGACCAATTATTATACTCTAATTATTGCTGTAACAATTGTTATTAAGTACTGTTTAATAAACGAGCAGGAGTGTTTTTATATCTGCTAAAACACGAACTGCGAGTTTATTGAACGGCTTCAAAAACGAACCACTTGCTAAGTACATTGGCGTAGTAAGTTTGAAAAATAACCTTGTCTAAGCCGAGAAAATCAAAGCTAAAGTTTATGTAAATCAGGAGGTATCTTTATCACATATAAAGACACGATACGGTCATGATTTTCGTTTGTGTTTTCCTCATGGATTATTAATGAGTTTTTGAACTCTAAATATTGGCCCCGTGATAAAGTGATTGATTATTTGGTTGGTTATATTTGGTAAAATTAATATAGGTCCTCGGAAGAGTAAGTTTTTAATCATCTTGTTTTGTAGCAGTTTAAGAGTGTTTAAAATTGAAGTTGTCTGAGCCGCAAAATCGAAGAAAAAGTTCATCGAAAATAGCGAGCGTGTCATGATTTTCCTTTGTGTTTTCCTCATGAATTATTAATGAGTTTTTGAATGGTAATTAATGTTCGTATTTAAGACGTCTAGTGTTCGTGATAATACACAGGAAGTGATCTACACTACTTTCATAAATGTCATCCATATCGATTTTTTAATCAAAATGATAACGTTCTGAGTGATATTACTTGGTTCATTCCTTGTATTTATTGGTTTAAAGGAAGCAGGATTTTTTTCTTAGCCATCCACGCGGAAATTGGAAAACGTGAGTAACAATAGCTTTTGATACATTGGCCAAATAATCATTATCTTTCAAGAGGCTGTGTGTGAACGTTACATGTGTCTAGTGTCTGACCTGGTTGTTTTCTCAGCTTCAAGAAATCCAGAGCTATGGAAGTATCTAACTCGACTACATCTAAACAACTTCTTCCTTCTAACTTTCTTCTTGGCATCGTCATATTTAAAAGCTTTTGCATCGTTTGTGGAGTCTTAGGAAACCTTGGTGTCATCATTTTTAATATTTTCTTGAACAATTCCAAGACACCGACTAGTTACCTAGTAGTAAACCTCGCCGTTGCAGACCTTCTTGCGTGCTTAACAATTTATCCGATATGGATCGTGGAGTTCGTTCAAATTATAACCGGTATCGACGGAAACGAAACGTTCTTTTGTAAGTTCAGTTACTCTAGTGCCACTTTGAGCGTGAGTGTTTCTGTTCTAACTCTTTTGGCTATCAGCTTTGATCGATTCCTCTTCATCACGTGGCCTTTGAAGTATCCAATAATGATGACATGGACGCGAGTGTACATACTACTCTGTGCAATCTGGGTGTCTGTCTTGCTCTACCAACCACTATTAGTACTGTACAACGTTCCAAGTGAACTCCGCGGTGTTTGCCAAAGTTCTACTGTTGTTACTCTTGTTTGTGTAACTATCTACGTCTATCTTCCTATTACTCTCATCTTTGTCTTCAATTACAAAATCTTCAAACTTGCTCGAGACCAAAGAAGAAAGATTGCTCAAACATCTGTGGCCAGTGAGTCTGGTGTTTCGTCGTCTTCGGTGGAAAACACGAACTTCTCTCGTCGACGAATAATTCGAGAACTGAAAGTTATTAAAACATTTGCAATTGTGATTGGGATGTTCCTGTTCTGTCTTACTCCCTACTCAATGGTAGCTGCAGTGGATACGCTTTTTTGCAAATCTTGTGTTCCTCTTTCCTTGGTGATTATTCTGGGAGATCTTGCAGGAGTGAACTCTATTCTAAATCCATTTATTTATAGTATCAGACATGCAGAATATCGATCTGCTTTTCGTCGATATTTCCTATCATTATACAGCTGCTGTTCTAGTGATGGCTTTTAGTAACTTACCTGCAGTCAAAATGGAAATACATTCCCACTTCTGCTTCTCTAGTTTGTTGTGTATTACTGTATTTCTGTAGTCGCTACTGAAGCGTGTGGAAAAAGTAAATAAAAAGTATAATTTAGCTTTCATGGCTTCTCAATGTTTTATATCTTGGTTTATAATGAATTAAATTTGCATATTGCAATAAATGTAACAAGATAAACAAGATACTGCAAGTGTAAAACGTTTTAATTAGAATTATTAGCACGGACAAATTGGGCTGTGTAAGGAACTAGAATGAGGCACAAATCTACACTGCAAAACGTTTTATGGACTAAAAAATATATAAATTTTTATAACTTTATCCTACTTAAGCCATCTTAATTCAATCTAGTGTTAAGACGATTTTACAATGTAATATTTATATAACACGAGTAGAAGTGAAGTGAAGTGAAGTGAAGTGAAGTGAAGTGAGGTGAGGTGAGGTGAAGTGAAGTGAGGTGAGGTGGGGTAAGGTGAGGTGAGGTGGTGTGAGGTGAGGTGGTGTGAGGTGAGGTGAGGTGGTGTGAGGTGAGGTGAGGTCGTGTGAGGTGAGGTGAGGTCGTGTGAGGTGAGGTGAGGTCGTGTGAGGTGAGGTCGTGTGAGGTGAGGTCGTGTGAGGTGGGGTGAGGTGGTGTGAGGTGAGGTGAGGTCGTGTGAGGTGAGGTGAGGTCGTGTGAGGTGAGGTGGTGTGAGGTGAGGTCGTGTGAGGTGAGGTGGTGTGAGGTGAGGTCGTGTGAGGTGAGGTGAGGTCGTGTGAGGTGAGGTCGTGTGAGGTGAGGTCGTGTGAGGTGAGGTCGTGTGAGGTGAGGTGAAATGAGGTAAGGTGGTGTGGTGTGTGAGGAAGTGCGACGCGAGGTGTGAGGTGAATTGAGGTGATTTGATGTGAAGTGAAGTCAGGAGAAGTGAACTGAATTGAACTTCTTTAAAAAAATTACATAATGTCAATTATCAGTTACGTCATGTCTATAACACGAGCAGCGGTGTTTTATTGGATTAACAAATCTTGATTTTCTGTCCATTTAGGTCCGAATATTTTTCTTTCATCAGAAGGTTTAATCAAGTTGGGTGACTTTGGTGCCTCGGTCAAGCTTGTGGATCCTTCGCAGACCATGTGTGGTGAGGTGAGCACTCTCCGGGGTACAATCACCTACATGGCACCGGAAGTATATACCCGGGACAAAGGAGCCGGGTATGGACGAGCCGCTGATATTTGGAGCGTGGGATGTGTGGTTGTAGAAATGGCAAGTGGCAAGGTAGGGTAGTGAATTGAGTCAATGCTGTCTTTCTTTTTTTTTGTATTGCGGAATCCGTTGCAGAGTTGGAAAAAGTATTCAACCTTCCTCCGGATGGGTTTTTAAGTTTAGATAACCTTCCTCAAAATATATAGCGAGAATTTTGTGTTTTGCAAGGTTCATAAATACTGCGTGACTTTTGCAGTACCTTGGTTTTCTAGGTTTTCCTAGATAAGCTTTGGCATACTACAATAGCTACTAATAACTGACCGCTGCTGACTGATAGCCTGCCAACTACCCTCGACTGCTGCGAAGATACAGACATCACAGCAGACATCAGCGTACATGTCTCACACATGTAACTGCTGCCACTGCCAGTGCTGCATAATTGTTGGTTAGCCAATGTTTTGCTGCAAATCGCATTTCTTCTCGACACCTTGCTTGATCAATTGTAACTTTCTCAGATTACCGAATGTGTTGTTTCACGTGTTTTCACTTTAAACCTTCCTCACTAAAGTAAACCTTCCTCCGGGTGGTACCCGCAGCTTTTTTCCAACTCTGATCCGTTGCTATTCTCTAAATTGTAATAGTTCTGGTTAGTCAAACGGCTGTTCGCATTTTTTTGCCCTTATCTCAGGGCTCGGATATATACATTCAAAACTCGTTCAAAATACATTCATTCATGAATACATTTATTTATTTGAAATTCATCAGAGGCAAACAATTATTTTTATTTTGCGTGGTTAAGTGTGTCTGCTTTTGATTAATTTCAAGTTTCTTTTCAATTTCCATCCATCAAATGAGTAATAGTAATGATTTATTTACCGTCGGAAGCACAGGATGTGATCGCCCAATCATCCGAGCCAGAGGCTCATGTTAAAAGTGCACGACATAAGCTAAGACCTAACGTGTTGATTTTACGGAGGGAGGAAAACCGCAGAGCCCTGCGAAAAACCCTCGAAGCACAGGAGAGACCAACTAAACTCTACTCACATGAAATTCAAGTTCGAGAACGGGGTTATTCCCAGACGGTCACCCATCCAAGTACTAACCCCGTCCAACTGGGCTTAACTATTGGTGAGAGGCAGCGCCCTAGGGCAATACCTGATCATCAGCTATATCTTTGCAAGAAGATCACAGATGCACTACTGCGATTTTCAGTTGAGCTTAGAGAACGGAAGAAGCTTGAACCTTGATCGTTTCACAATTTGACATGTTCGCATGGAAATTTAAGGCGTTGCCCAAACTTTTAAATTTGCCCTTGACAACATCTCAAATTTCCCTTGGTATATGCATTTCAATATCCAAACTTTTCAATAAAAGCTCAACTGCAAATCGCAGTACAACAATATAAACCAATGAAAACGGAAATACGACAAGATGGACAGATTATATGATTAATCTGCTGTTAAAATGACATTATATAATCATTATATATTCCAGCTAAAAACTGCTTTTGTTTGTGGTCGTTAGCAATAATTTGTGAACGTGGTAATCCCTAGACCATCAAAAGTATATGTCTCCGCGATCGTCAGTGACGATCTGGAAGATCAGACGCAATTTATTCCTGCCTGAGCTGATCCAAAACGGTCTTTATTGTTTTATTCTGTCTAATGCTAGAATGATTTATCGGTTATTAAAAGGAGAACCCTCTTTCAGCCTAGACAATATATAATGGAGTGTCAATTAAGTTCTTAGGCTTAACCCATTTCTTCCTGGACTTGTCAAAAATAACCTCATTATTCCTTTATACTCTGCCTGACGCTATACAGTGTGTATAAAAAAAACTGAGCCCTTAGAAAACAACCTATTGTAGTAGTTTGAAAGCCCTAAGCACTTCGCTAAACCCACAGATGCGTAAAACACACGGTCTTATACACCTGGGAAATTAAGATAACTTGAAGTGTATGCATGGTGAAAGTATTTAAAAGCTTTTTCGCTTCGTTTAACTTATGTGCTGATTAATTTATAACGCAGCGCTTTTAGGGCTTTCAAACTAGTACAATAGGTTGTTTTCTAAGGGTTCAGTTTTTTTTTATACACACTGTATAGATGATTGTAAAATAGTCGGATAAAAGGAGAACTCTTCAGCCATTCTGGGCAACAATGAGATAACAATGAAGTCCTTATGTGCACATGGTAACGTTTCCAAGCGTTTTCGTATTGTTTACTGTTCTCAAGGGGATCGAGAACAAACGGCTGATTACTTGAAACAATACGAAAACGCTCGGAAACATTACCATGTGCACATAGTCTCACACTTGTGAAATAAGCACAAGAACGAAACTAAAGAGAAAACAAAATGGTATTCTTCCTATGGGGCGAAACAAGCAATAAGCGACATGAAATAAGCACAAGGACAAGAGCTGTGCAAAAGAGAAAACAAAGGTTCTTTTGTCTCGTGATTGTGCTAACGCTTGTTTTACTCCGGTTCACACAGCTATTTTGTTTGTGCTTTTGCTTATTTCACAAGTGTGAATTAGGCTACGTCCACACGTTTAAGCCTGGTTTCCATATAGCCGTAAGAGCCGGCGGCATGGCTGCGGCAAGGGGTGATGGTCCAATCATAGACAGTGTTAAA